>JANCMC010042188.1:2764879-2805177 GCA_024363005.1 Charaxes varanes | reverse complement strand
GGTAATATATAAAGGTCACAATTGATACATTTTTCTGGTAAACACATAGCATTAATTTGACAATACTTTCTGTGGCATTATATTTAAATTCGTAAATCAGTTTTTGGGATTATGTTTAAGCTATCAGGATTAACTATACCGGGATTAACAGAACGATCAAGGTCGTAGAATCAATTTGATAAAGATTGGAATATTTTCCATTGTTATACAAAGTGACAACGCTGTATAACAATGTGTTATTGAAAAAGATGAATCCGATTAAAACCGTTTATTTAATTTCAAACCAAATGCATCACCTCGCATAGAACCAGTGTGGAAGCAGTTGCCAGCTTTGGTATTGCCGTATCGATGCAACAATAATTTCTAAGAAAATAAGCATATATGCTCTTTAAGGTCAGTAACACAATTGGCCTTCTGGTAAAGTAGTTGTTCGTCATGGCGTCACTTAAATTGATTAAAAATTCTGTCTACCATTTTTATATAACTGATGATTTTTCCCATTTCAGTGATATTCTTTTTTATTTTGGTGATAATAAAAATGTGTTACTTCTTTTCAATTTGAAATTAAATTACTATTTTTTTTTTATATATTACAAGGGGCAAACGAGCAGGCGGTTCAACTAAGTGACTATCGACGCCCATGGACATCTGCACGGTCCAGAAGCTAGCAGATGCCTTGCCGACCTTTAATGACGAGTTTAGGCAACTGGGAAGTCTCATGCCGGCCACACATAGCTTTATGTGAATGATAATTTCAATGTTCAAGCAGTGTGGTCGAAACTTTGTATAGCTGCGTAAAGTTTTGTAGTCCTTTCTAGTCTTCAGGGACAAAACTTTATTTTCCATTTTGAACTATGTCTGGCTCCGGCATGACAAACTCAACGAAACGCGACAATAATACCATCACTTGACGGGGCAGCATTGCCGTCACTTAACGCCGATCTTATGTGGGAAAAAGAGATACTGTACGGTAAATTTTTACTCAACCGGCTACAGATAAATACATTTTTCTTTATGATATATAACGCGCTATCTTCATTATTTGACGTAACTGCTTTTATTTTTTCTTATAATAGAATTATGTGTTATCGTATTGACATAATATTATCGTATAATTGGAGAATCATGCGTTACCTTACGTCAAGCAATATTCTATTATACAGTTTGCGTCATTACATTTTTCTGTTGGCATTAATATATGAAATAGCCTCCCAGGGGGTGGATGTTCCTTTATCTGTCCAATAACTGGTCAGATCCACTAAGGGTACGCGACCCCGGAGCACTCTAGCGGCTATTGTCACTCCACCAATACCGTCCCTGACAGTAGTATCCGCATCCTTTCTCTCCACCCCATCTACCTTTATATCCTTTTACTCCATCTCTTTCCCTTGCTCCTGTCTTTCTAATTAGAGGTAGCGCCATGCTTGTAGCCGAACTGGGCCGGCACGTCCGTGTATCAGTACTTCTTTCTTACATAAGATCGGCGTGAAGTGGCGGCAATGTTGTAACGTCAAGTGATGGTATTATTGTCGCGTTTCGATCGGTTTGTGAGATTTTCCGATGGCCTAAACTCGTCATTAAGGCCGGCAACACATCTGCTTGCCTCCTGGTCGTGCAGATGTTCATGGGCGTCAGTAGGTACTTAGCTGCCTGATACCTGCTCGTTTGCCCCTTGTAACATAAAAAAAATAGTTCTAGACAAGCCAAGGTCAAGAAGTATAGGGATTTTGCTGGTATACCCCTCGCTCCCTCCTCTACGGCGCATAAACTGTAAACTAATAAATATATAAATTATTGTTACTTATGAAAATATGTACGATGCAGCATAAATTATATTTTTCTCCACAGTACGGCGTCTTTGCCATTTCCTTTTTCAAGTTCTTTGAGTGAATCGAGATTTATTCTTGGCTTTATGAAATTTTAATGAGAACTTTTACGGAGTTCCTGATTATACTTTTAGTTTCTGTTAAGTTGTCCTTTTTTAGTTTTGCTACAAAAAAGAATGTATGAAATGGGTCATTCATTTTCAGTTTACATTTAATAAGGCGTATTCACTTGAATAAAATAAATTCTGTGATAGAAAAACTAGCCCTCACTTCGTCTTGTCTTTTAATTAAAGTGAGATATTATATGAGAACACTTTACGCTGCATTTTCTGTTCTCTTTTTGTATAAGAGTCATCTCTTATGAGAGATCTAGGAAAAAGAGAAATCGTGCGGAAAATTATTTCTGATCCAATGAGATTCTGAACGCGTAACATACTGAAACGCATTGATAAAAAAATATTTTATAAACTCATTAGGCTGAATGTTCTATAATTGGTCTTGAGAGAACTCACATTAACAAAAAAAATGTTTGTCTATTAATCAGAGAGTACAATAACGACATTCGTGTCGGTATACGATATATCCTCTTTGACTTGAAATCAGAATAACTAAACGCTAAATTAATGAAAATGTAACTTCTAATAACTAATACTAAATTAGTTGTATGGTGCTTTAAACCTATATATGTAACAAAACAATAATGGAAATTACTCATTCAGCATACCATACGAAGGGTATCATTAATCAATTATACTATAATCTGATATTTATTATATAGTCAAGCATAACCTGAAACCTTTCGTCTTTGTTAGGTAAATACTAATTCAACTATTTACTTAATATCGTAAAGTGGTAGGACTTTCGTGAAGAAACTGCAGAGACTAGGCGGGAGCGTTATATATGTTAACTTCCTCAAATGAAGATATTTATTTAATTCCAGTTGTATTCGCATAGGTCTGGCCAATGGCCACGCCTCGCTAAGGGTTGCTTCGCTGGAGGTCTATTCATATTAAGAGGACACAAGGATTGTAAAGTACACACATATATTGTATTGATATTTATTAAATATTTGTACCCGGTTCACGATTGTACCACAACTCCCGTCCACTTGCGTGTCATTTTATTTATATACTCCTATAAACAACTAGGCTTCTGTATCTATTCAAGGTCCTTGAAAGATTTTCAAGGAAAGAATGAATTAGTATGTAAGTCAAATCACATAAACGCATCCTTTTGGCAGCGCAATTGCCCATGGGCGTCTTCGGCATTCAGGTAAACCGCCTGCCCTTTGTTAGTTATATAAAAAATAAACCAGTGTGTTCTACAGTATAGACCACACGACTGAAGTAAAACTTCTTTAGCTCCATCCGTATGTATATTAAACTTTAAAATGAATTTAAATTCATTTTATTTTTTATAAATTTTATTATTAAAATGAGTACTTGAATATTTAATGTATAAATAATTGAATATTTAATGTACATAACACAATATAAGTGATAACATTGTTCAAGTAAGAATTGAAATCGCCTCGCCCGTTCACACTTTTCGTAACGCTCTCGATACGCATTCTGGGGCCTCTAGAGGAAAGTCTTAATTGTGTCACGCTTTTAATCAGTACTAATGCAACCCACGTTGACGCTAAGAAGGGTCGGCCATGGGCCTAGCACGACCTTTTTTATCATAAGTAAAATCTTCTGCGCAAAAGTTCTTGCTATGCCCTCTACTTACTTCCCAAGTCAAACGAGAGTAAAAAAGTCTACTTCAAAACCGTTCTCAGAAGCCACGCTACCGCGAGTCAGTTATATAGCACCATCTCGTAAAACTTGTGCTTTTTTAACTCAATATGAGATATCGCGGCTTGTATTTTACCATCTATTGTTAAACCGGAGCCTTACATAGCTCAAAGTATTTGTACATTTTTGTCCTTGAAGTCTACAAAGTACTATAAATCTTTGTGCTATTATGCAAAGTCCCCGCCACACTACATGATCATTCGAATGAAGCTGTCTGGCACCCGCATTAGATTCGCTACGAGTACAATAAATTTTATTAAAATAAATAACTGTTGAGAAAACACTTTGCTATATTCATGCTAATATATAAAGGATCAAGTTCTAGTGAATCTAGCGCTCACATTGTTGCCCTTACCCTACAAAAGTCCATTGTGTGCTTATCTGACCCTTAGCGATGTTTGCCGCCCAAGACCCAAGAGTTAAAACGCGCTTCAATATTTGCAGATTCGTTTGTGTATTTATAATCTGAGTAGGGTTGCCAAATCTAAAAGCCTAGAATATAAAAAAATGTCTGAACGAAAATTGCCAAAAATTTGTCCTCTTATATGTTATTTTTAACGTACTTATATACATGTTCTGAAATACATTGTTTTCTGTTTATACTAAGTACCAATAAGTCTTTTCTGTTTATATCAGAAAGGCCTGGGACGGTTTAAAAGTTTGCAAAGTACGCAGCGCAATTTTACGATTTCAAGTCTTTTTTTTATGTTACAAGGGGTAAACGAGCAGGCGGTTCACCTAGGTAGCTAACGACGCCTAATGGACATCTGCATGTCCAGGAGGCTAGCAGATGCGTTGTCCGCCTTTAAAGACGAGTTTAAGCCACCAGGATTCCTTAAAAACCGAACGAAACGCGACAACAATATTATTAATTGAGTGGAAAGCGTTGCCGCCACTTCACGCCGATCTTATGTGAGCTATCACCGCGTAAGAAGAGTGTACTAAAGTGCACGCACTCGTGGTAAAAATATTGAAGATGGCTAACGACAAAAAGCGCGGTCACAGCTAGTTTAGGTGTATAATTGATAGCATCAGACGTTGCTTTGTGGAAATCAATCACATTCATTAAAATCTAAAATAAATCCCCGCTTCATTCGCGGAAGTAATTTAGTTTTTCATGCATTTAGATATATATTTTTTGGAAATTTATTCATATGAATATTGTTAGTGCTTCTTGGAATTTATACTTTAATAGTTCGCTAAAGTAAAATACTATTAGACCTGCTACCAACTTAGAACTCATTGTCACTGGAATAATGGAGGGAAAGCGTCCTAGAGGACGAATCTCCGAACAATGGCTGGACCAGGTGAAGGCGAGCCTGAACACGGGGATCGGGAAATCTTGCCGATGATTGCCGTAGGTGGAAAAACCTAGCAAGGGGGGAGAATCGGAAACATCAATTCAACGATTAGAGGCAGCGTCATCCTTGTAGCCGAATTGTACCAGTACCTCTTTCTTAAATAAGATCGGCGTGACGTTGCAGCAATTCTTTCACGTCGAATGATGGTATTGTTGTCGCGTTTCGTTCGGCTTGTGAGACTTCTCGGTGGCCTAAACTCGTCATTAAAGGCCGACAATGCATCTGCTTGCCTCCTGGTCGTGCAGATATCCATGGGCATCAGAAGGTATTTAGCTGCCTGTTGCCTGCTCGTTTGCCCCCTTATATCATAAAAAAAAAATCACGACGCTCAGCAATGAGCAAACGATTTAAGGAGTAGGGAAGTAAAATACAGTTTTTGTATTTTTGAAATAAAACAATTCATCATCATCATCAAGGATGCAATCGTAGTGGGGCTACTTTAGAAGTTGTAACACAGAACTCGTACCAGATCTCACAAAGGAGATGCCCCGTTTTATTGCCAAAAGGAAGGTGTGGACAGCCCTAAATAAATTCCGAACCAACCTTGGAAAATCAAATCACCTTTACAAATAAGGACTAATAGATTCACCACAATGTAACTGCGAAGCACCAGATCAAACCCCGTCACATGTGGTGAACGTGTACCCACTCCTTCTTCTCCCTGGCGGCATATCTGACTTGCACTCTCTTATACAAGCAGCAGCAGCTTCGTTGAGGGATCTGGATTTGAAATTGTGATTCATGCAAGATGCCATACGAAATGATGACGAATAAAACAATTGTCATCAAAGAATCAATCTTCTGAATAGTGATTGTGTTATTGTCTTCTATATGTGTCTGTAATTGTCTTAAGCAATCTCTAAACAATGCATTAAACGTATGCATGTATTTCGCACGTAATCAATTATGGTTAATGGTTGGTTTTCACTATTTTTAAATAGGTACGAAGAATCTGTCAGTAATATTAAAATAACTGTTTTAAGACCGGAATGCTATTTAATCTATATTGAAGAAACAACATCTTTTAAATTCTCGAACTTATTTTCTTTTATTCCACCATTCTATTTATCTATGGTAATCTTTAGTATAACTTAGTCGATTTGGAAGGTATTTTAATACGATTAATTTGTGACTCGGCGTTCGCAATTTAAAAAAAAAAATGCCCAAATTAACTGCTGAAAAGCATTACCTTTTATAAAATAAATGATTATGAATAACGTGTAAATTTATAGGAGTTTAAAAATGACTTAAAAAAAATTGTAACAAAAATTAATTATTAAATAAAGTGTAGGTAGACAAAGAAAATAAAAACACTTTGTATAATTTCATATATTTATATATTTCTTAATTAGACATTTCATTTTCAATTAAATTTTTCGTGTGTTATTTTTTGTTGCTGACGCTACGTCGCGCGTTGAGTCGTCATCCCATTCAGGCACCGCGAATATATTACATAAGTACTGAGCACTTGGTAGCTCAGTGCAATATATGTATTTATTTATTTAACGGGGTTCACAGGTTATTTACTGACAGTATCTAGATTTAATATTGTATGCCATATTATATATTGATATAACTTTTTATCTACCGCAGATTTTGAGCACAAATATTCAAAAAATTGTATGTATTATCAAATGTTTAAGCAATTGGTTTATTGCATTTTATACTTATTATATTTAATAATAACTACCACAGATTTATATAAATAAAAAAGTTTACTAAGCGCACAACTTGCGAATGGCTCGACCAATTTAGCTATTTTTTTCCTCTATATTCCTTGAAGTATAGTATATACGTAAAGTTAATAAGCAGAAAAAATATAAATTTTAACTTTTCACGGCTCGAAGTCTGTCGTATCATCTTGTTTAATTTAATTTAAATATTAACTTACCAAAAGGCATATGAAAGTGTATCAAATATTATAACAGTTATTAAATTCATATTTCAATACGAAAACTTTATATGTGATATGAAAATATATCATTTATAAACAAAATAACAGCCGTCTACAAAAGGCACCATTTAACTAGAATAGAGGTAGCGCCATGCTTGTAGCCGAATTGGGCCGGCGCGTCCGGGTATCAGTACCAGTACCTCTTTCTCACATGAGATCGGCGTGAACGAACAATACGTAATTTATAAAAGAATATTTTCAATCACTGAGTGAATGAATGAATGATAGATTCAACCACCCGATCAATTAACCAATCAATCAATCTATTATTTAATGTATTACTTGTGGTACAATATACCGTTCATGCGCGATGATACCGTGGTACGACCGAGCCAATCCTGACGAACAATACGTAATTTATAAAAGAATAAGATAATTTCAATCACTGAATGAATAAATGAATGATAGATTCAACCATCCAATCAATTAATTAATCACTCATTTAATCAAAAGATAAACCAATCAATCAATTAATATTAGTGATTGTAATATTTTTTATTTTTGTATCATAACATACTTCTAAGGTAATTTATAGAAGAACAAAGAAATAAATTAAATGAAAATAAATCGATTATTTCATGTATTACTTGTGGTACAATTTTCAGTGCATATGAGACGATACTGTGGTACAACCGAGCCAGTCCTGACGAACAATGTGTAATTTACATAAGAAAAAGATATTATCAATGAATGAATCAATGATAAATTCAACCAATCTACCAATCAACCAATAAATCAATTATTTACTTATTATATACTGTAATTGCACTTCCTGGGCTACAGTGGTCCTATAACAGTTTCAACATTTAACCCTTTCGGGCATGCAACAGTTTTAGCGTTAATTGTAGGAATACAATTTGTTAATTAATTATTATTGTCACTATACAAATTATGGTATCAGTAAGTCTAATTTTAATTAAATACCAATAACAAAATATAGTTAAATGTAAAGAAAAGGGAACGGGAAGAGGGGAGATCCCCATCTTGGCTGAGCAGTGGAGCACAATTTACCAGACACACCTTAATGATTAAACTGAAGAGGTCGTAGCTTAATCAGTGGCCGGCACAAATGCCTTTAAATGATCTCAAAAGATCACTAGGTTAAGCAGTTCTTCACGCAGCCATGTGATAGATGGGTGACTGATCCTGACTGGTTTTTGAAATATTCCTATTCCTCCGTGTTTCGGAAGGCACGTAAAACAGTGGGCCCCGATTAATGTCACTGAGTGATACTAGCCGAGAGATTCTAGAATCCCCGGAATCCCCACAGTCCCTAGTGATTATGGGGATTCCGGGGATGGCGTCAGATGGCAGTCGGTCACCTCACCGAACCCTGGTACTACACCGCGATATGATTAGGTATATCTCTCACCTTATTGATTAACCTGAACTCACCTTTTTCGTAAACAGCGATTCGACAACGTCCCATTTATTGGAGTTCGCGTGAACGTTAAGTACCACCCAATCGTACTGCACCGGCGGTACCTGAAAAGGGATATTACCAAATATTACTACTAAACTGAAAGAATAATAGTTTATTAAATCAGTTAATAATCTATGATTCTTTCAGTTTAGTAGTTATGAAAGAATCATAGTTTACCACTATGAATGATAGAATGAAAGTTATTTTACGATGAACATTAATTATTTATATATTAATACGTGAAGTGAAAACTTAACGTACCATTTTACGAAAACTGCACGAACGGAGGAGTATGAAATTTGGCACAACTATAGTTCATATAGAGGAAGGTGTGCGAATGCTAATATTATTTTTGCAATATGCAATATTTATTTATTAAATTATTAAAATAAAACCACACGCACACCAATGCCGAACGATTTACACCATTTACACACACATGTATTGGATGATGTCGAAGTGTAATCGTGACAACCGTATGTCGTATTAATTGTCAAATTTTATTTTTAATAGAACAATATTTGTCTTTAGACGCAAAAAGGTTTGTGGGCGAATTTCGACCAGCCGGCGAACTCTAGTTTTTATAAATCCTTAACTTAATTAGGGTTCCGCAGTCTTACAAGGATCTCATACAGTTTTACTCTGTCCGTCCGTCTATACGCCCCGAATGGGGCACCTTAGGACTTTCAAACTATGCAATGTAGATTTAAAATATTCCATGTCGATAGGATATGCCAAAAACTCATTAGAAAAATTATAACGAGCGAAATTGGACAACTTTTGAAGTTACTTAACGTATACCTTTATCGCGTATCAGATACGGAACCCTTCTGAATGCGCGGGGCTTGACACGCTCTTGGCCACTTTTTATTTTTATAATGTTTCCCCATTAGGACCAAAATATTGTGTTGAGGCATAACCGGAAGTCAGTTAAGTGCAATTATTAAAAGCTCACCTAATTTCAAAAGTTTAAAAAAAATAAAGAGAGATCGCAGCTACCATAGATAGTGGTAGTGGTAATTTATGAAAAGGATAGTTCCATTTATTGCCACGAGATGGCCCTAATAGTAAGCGGGAGAAGACTCAAATTTGCGTGCTTTTACAAACCGGTACATTGCAAATATGAAGATTCTAATAAGGAGGACCGTCTCAATGTATTAAAGTGTACGGCGAAATCCGCAAAATGGGGGGGGGGGGGTGGCGTATTAGAATGAGGATGAACTTTTGAGGGGCATAGTGTGAGATACCTTTCAGATTTTATTCAGCAGATATAAGGACCCAGTAAAGGTTTTGCAGTGGGGTATCTAAGAAGATATAGTATTAGAATTTTATACAAAATAATTTTAAAATGATCTTCCATTGCCCACTTCTTCATACACTTTCTGTTCTTTTGTATATTAATATAATAATACAAATTAAATTAAATGTAAAATTGAGATAAAACATTGATTTTTAAATGATGTGCCCGTATGTAAAAGAGTCTTTAATATTTGAAAATGTAGCAAAATGGTATTACCTTTTTTGATTTTCTTTAAATGTAATATGTGTGGTAGAATCCCTTTTATTTTTGAAATGAAGTCACCTAAAAAAAATGATTACATAATATAGAGAGAAATTTTCCAACGAAATATTTCGGACAAAAAAATTTCGGACTCACTCATATCTTATTATAAATGTGTTTAAAATATGATATCATATAAAATATTAATATATATAAATTACGCGTCACGTTGTTTGTCCGCGATGTATTTCTAAACTACTAAACCGATTTTAATCAAATTTGCACATCGTGTGCAATTTAAACCAACTTAAAAGATAGAATAGCTTATATCTTAATTTATAGTCACAAATATAAATGAGTCGCTGAAATGTATGCACGTGCAGTTCCAAACGACGCGACTGCGCCAAATTGGATAATTTCTTTTTTTATCGTGTTCGTTATTATTAGGACAAGGTTTTTACATATATAATAAAAATGGAATGGGAAAGCGAAAAGGAAATGGAACGGGATCGGGGACCGGACTGGGGAATAATGTTATATAATAATAGAATGTTGTAAGTAACCCAACATTCGGGCAGGACAACTCTGCCGAGACCGCTAATAAAATATGTTTATCTAAATAACAAATTTAGCTTACCTTTGAATCCATTGCAAAGTTTTGAAATATCTGCAATTATATGACTTGGAAGTTGACCTAAAAATATTAGTCGTCATTATTTTTTAAGTTGTAGAAAAGTGTGTTTGAAAATGGTGGTTTGAAATTTACTACAGGCAGATTAACGAAACTGTTTTTAAAATTATTTCTTATTAAGAAATTATCAATACAGAAGTCTCCCAACTGTAGATGAACAAAGATACATAAGGTTTAAACTCTGACGCCGTTATGCCAGGCGCGGATCCACCTTCTTGGGCACTATGGGCATGTACACCACGCTAATAGATTTGTGACGTCAGTCTTTCACGTTCTATGTTAAAAAGTTTGAAATCCCAATTTCTACTAAACTGTAGTTAATTATACGGTGTGAGAATATTTCTTAAAATTATTATTTTCTGATCGCTTTGCCATCTAGAATTTTCACTTGAAATACCAGAATTTCTAGTCAAGCCCTGCTTGTCGTGTTACTTTGAGCGAAATCGCTGATGACTTATAGGGAATGCGCTCTTGTTAGCCGAAAATACGGTGGCTGTACCTACCTTTTATGAAGGCTAAATCCGCGCCTGTGCTACGCTACTGTCACACCCAATATGGCACAATACTTTAAACTTAATTAAAAATCTAAATTACTTGAATAAAGTCGCGTGAAAATCAATATTTTTAGCCAAATGCTACACGACCATTGATTTTCTGTTGTGCTTTAATGCAGCGTAAGTTACTATAAAAACAATAACAATAAAGTGTACCTTTGCCTTTTGGTAGATGTTTCTTTACCGATTTCAATATGGAGGCTGTGGAAATATTTTTTTAATTATTCACATTTCATAAGCTGTTCTTAATAGAATTGAATGAATATGAATTAGCACCTTTCAATAGAGAATAAAATAAATATAGTGGAATTTAAATTATTACATTATTGTCTAGATTAGTTTATCACTTTAACAGTCATAGATAATATAGTCCAAGAATCTTAGAAGTTGTTCTTCTTAACTTGGCCTCGCTAAAGTATTAGCGATTTTCCGGACTATTGCAACCTGTTTTTTTTTTTAATAAATAAGAAGGTAAAAAACAGGTTTCTGGTCAGTAAGTCTCCAAGTTCTGGTTATAAAATAAAGAAGCTAGTCATCATGACGGAGATTGTGGAATTGAATTTTGTCACAATCTTAGGAGTGTGTTTGTGTCAAAGTATCATCAATTTTACAGACTATTGGAAGCTGTTCTTATATATGACAAAAAGCAAACGTGCTCAGGCCTTAGCGCAAACATTTCGAACCGTTCGAGTGGAAGATTCGACTTTGAATATATTTCTGCTGAACCCTGAAAGCGTCTTGCTTTAGCATTAGTTAAAAACGTGACACGATAAAGACTTGCCTCCTGTAGGCCTAGCTCAAACATTTTCGTCGTAAATGCAGTCGACTCGTCGGTTTCGAACGGTTCGAAATGCTCGTGGTTACCAAGTTACTAAGTTCGAGTCATGATAGAGTTGCTAGTGATGTAGCGGCTGCTACATAACTAGATGGCAATGATGTCAAGTGGAAAAGGTTACACCAAAGCAAACTAGATGATGTGGCTGTCTTGCGCGTTAAGACGACAGTCGGTCGTCTGACGTCATCTCCGGAAACCCCACAATTTACAATATCAAGACGAATATCACTCGGTGACATTGATCAATACTCACTTTTTACGTACCTTCCGAAACACGGAGAAGGTCGGATATTTGAAAAACCAGTATTAGAACGGGTCACCCATCTATCCTGACCGCGGTAAGAAGAGTTGAAACTAGCGATTGGCTCAAATTCTAAAACTCAATAATAACGTCACTATTTCCGACTCGAGCCTGATCGCCAATCAATTAAAATTGCAATTTTGACCTATATTACAGACGCGGAGATACAAGAATGGTATAAAGGATTTTTAAAAGACTGTCCGTCTGGACACTTGTCGGTAGACGAATTTAAGAAGATATATGGGAATTTTTTCCCATATGGGGATGCGAGTAAGGTATGTTATTTTCGTCATAATTTTATAGTTAATGTCAATCTACATCTTACATCAACAGTAATGGGAACATAATGTGAAATATCGTTTTATGAATTTGATAGAACGATGGTATACTACGAGTATATATTATGACTTATATACGATTCATCATATTTCATTTAGTCGTATGTAACGATATGCTGGAAGATGCTACCATATTAAGGATGTGGTCGTGATATAATGACTTCTATGGAAATTGGACGTAAATGCAATATCGATTTGCAGTGATGCTAAAAATTTTTTTATATAAAACTGTATTACCTGAATTAACAATTTCACTTTTATTTTACCTTTGAAAACTGTTTATCACGTTGATCCTTACAGAAATTAAATTTAAGACTGATGATCAATCACAATATTAGTTGAGATTGCAGAAAAAAAAAATGATATGATATTACAATTAACTAGTCTAAAATTTCAGTTCGCCGAACACGTCTTCCGAACTTTTGACGCTAACGGCGACGGTACCATTGATTTTCGGGAGTTTTTATGCGCTCTGAGTGTGACCTCACGTGGAAAACTCGAGCAGAAACTGAAATGGGCCTTCTCCATGTACGATCTCGACGGTAATGGGTATATATCGCGGCAGGAAATGCTGGAGATAGTCACGGTAGGTTTGGGCCAATGATTGCTTTTATAACAAATATGCAATCTGGCTTGTCTTTCAAAAGAGAATTGCGGTAATACATTTAAAGAGATCAAAAGAGATATATAATATATTTAAAGAAATTTATAAAAATCGCCATTCACGCTCAACAAATTTATTGCTTGAAATAAATAAAAGAAAAATGTTTTAAACTACTTTTATTTTCATCTTAAGTATTAGGAAATACTTTAAGTAAATTTCTTTAACTTTAAATGTATTATTTGTTTATCAGATGGAAAGATACATATATATTAATCATTTCCTATGTAATACTGTCTTTTACTATTTCTTATACATACTAAAAATCACTGTATAGACAACAAACGATCCAATACGATCGAAGTGTATTTAAATTCAGGTTCTCAGGTAAATACTCAGAAATATAGGAACAATAACTTCACCTGTGCTCAATGTAACGATTTTTTTTTTAACTTATTTCAAATGTATACATGTATATCGAAATTCATATTATCTTTCTTGTGAATAAATTACAGGCAATTTACAAAATGGTCGGATCCGTCATGAAGATGCCCGAAGACGAGTCGACTCCCGAAAAGCGAACCGATAAAATATTCCGGCAGATGGACAGGAACAAAGATGGCAAGCTGTCGCTGGAGGAGTTCATCGAGGGGGCTAAGAGCGACCCGTCTATTGTACGACTTCTTCAGTGCGACCCGCAATCTCAGTGATACCTCAGATACTAAATGACTCCAAAGTCACGCAGTTAAGAACCATTTAACTCTACCCAGAATTATTAATCTAAAGTTATTGATATACGTGCAAGCTTTAAGTTCGTGTACTTAAAACATGCTCACAATCAATTGACTGTAGTTGCAGACATATATGACGGCTCATGTGACGCGTGGTGAATTCTTATGTATGCAGATAAGTAGCGGTGTACGTTTGCAAGTAAAAAACGACAAAGTCATTTGTAAGACCCAAACATTAAGGGAAAGTGCGATTACCTATTAAGGTAAAGAATATTATATGTTCAGTATAGAATCACTACTTACGATCTGCCTCACAAACGTATGCATATAATAAAGGTCATAAAGTAATTTGTAAGACCAATATGGTCCACTAATAGGAAGTGCGATTACCTTAATTTTCAGAAAAGTAATTGCCAGTATAACATGTTAAGTAAGTAATTTATAAGATTGAAACAACCCAATAGGGAAAATGTAATAGGCTTAACTCTCCGTGTAGGTTATCTATGTATTAATCAAGACGCATACGTTTACAAGCAAATGCGTTATTAAGTAATTTGTAAGACCAAAACGACCCTAATAACGACCCTAAAAAACATAACCTAACCTAACCTAGTAGGGAAAATGTATTTAATCTTAAGTTTATCTGTAGATTAACTGTATCGTATATTATAGTCATACGCAATTAGTGAAAGAATTTAATTTTATTTATATGTATGAATAGTAGAAGAAATTGGCTTGCCACGCTAAGGTCGAATGGCGTTTGCACGTCAATTATTTATAAGGCTTATTTTTGCTTTTTATGCATTATATTAATTTCTAACAATAACCCTTAGCAAAATTTTCTTTAAGTAGGTGTCATCCAAAATGGTAAAGCACTTTCTTGGTCGACTATATACATTAGTTAATAGATACTTTTACAGCGTGTCAGTTTGGAGCTGTAATATTGTAGCGATGTTCTTTGTAATTCTAATAATATGTATCCACATATTTATCATATAGTTTTTTTCCCTTAGTAAAGTTTTTCTTGAAATAAATCGCTCCAGAACTAAACTAGAACAGAAAAGGTACCATATTTATGAGTTATTTTATTAGAAAATGTACCTGTTTTAGTTAATTATTCCGTAGAATAGATTTAAATTCTACGAAGTCTGCCGTACAGTTAGTTTGTGCTTATAACATTATTTTCGTATTTATATATTTTTTTACATCGTTATGATCTTCAAGTATCATAGAATATCATTTTAGAAATTAATTTCTATTACTTATTTTTGCCCTATCGACAAAACCGTTCTTAGCTAATGTCTGCTAACTACCTCATTGCCAAATTACATCATTATACTTAAGTCCCGCGGTTTAAAGATTTCGTGTTAGGTGATCTTGCGCTTTAATATATACAGATATCATGCCATAGCAATACCAACCTTCGAAAATAAAGTTAGCATATTTTCAAGCGTGTTGGTTAAAGAAAATTTGACTCTTGATCATAATTAACTGAAAACAACTAGGTAAAAGCTGAGGTTTGCGAAGGCTCGCGTTCGCCATTGTATTATTTTTTGACAGATAGCACATATAGATATGAAGTTAAACTGTTATGTTAGAGCACAAGTGTATGACAAAACTACTCAGGTTGTGAGATATAAATAGGACTCGCTTTGTTTGCCTTAATAATTGATTAGAAATTAGAAGCAGTTTTTAAATAGTAATAGTATTTCAATAAGAAAATTAATTTCCTAATTCATTTGATTCGAAGCGCTCGATAATCGCTAACCTCATAATCGTCTTATGTGATTGTTCTATGAAAGAACTTTTATATTTTCAAATGACATTCAAATAGGAGGAAGTTCTTAATTCGACCGTATTTTTTAATAATTTTGTTACCACAAAACTTCCGGCTGGATGAACCTATTTTGACGATTCCTTTTTTACTTGAAAGCTAGTGCTTTCTTTGTGGTCTCATTCCAGTTTGATCCAGTACTGATAATTAGGAGTTCTTTGTTTTGTTTAAAGTTCTATATTATTACATTTCAGTATATTTTTCTTTAGTTGTTAGCCCTGTTCGGCGCGAAGCGAGGGCGGGAACGCGTCGCCATAAAAATGCAAATGGCGGTGTCGACGAGGGATTTCGCTGTTGTATCAATCACACTCCTCTCCTCTCCTTATTATTGCGGGATTTGTTTCTGGATTCCTCGTTTATTGTTTTCGCGTAGAATTTCCTTGGACTTATGTGGATTTGTATTTTTTTGTGAGTGGCAACATTTTGCGGAAAATATTTAATTGCATTACGACTATTATTTTATTATATTACCACTATACTAATATTATATATTTATAGATAATCTTATTTTGTATGTGCTAAAATGCACTTGTACTTCAAAGCCCTAGATGAGTTATACAATTCATCAAACACTTAAAATTTCAAAGAAATCTTCAGATTCACACGAATACTTTTAAAACCAAACTCTTAAACGTGATTTACGGTCCTACGCGGTTAAAACAAATTCTATGAAATCAAACTCTATATATGAATCTGAAACAAAGCTTTTTTTAATAAGGAAAACTCCATGAAAATATTTCAAATTCTTAACTTTTAAAATGTTTAACTTTTTAATATGGTCCATAAAGTTTAGGTCTGTAAAAAATATTTACCAATAAAGGTATTGTTATTTTTTTATTTTTAAGAATGAATTTTTTTTATTACATTAGATTCGCACTCTGCAAGGCATCTATACTCTATACTAACATTTAAAACTGAATAATTAGTTTGTTTGTTTGCCTGAACGCACTAATCTTAGGAGCTACTGGTCCGATTTGAAAAATTCCTTCAGTGTCAGAAAGCCCATTTATCGAAGAAGGCTACAAATCATCACGCTAAAATATATTTTTTTTTTTTACCTAATTTTACGCGAACGAAATCGCCGGCGCAGCTAGTGTATGATAAAGGAATCTATATTAACTAAAGTAAGACTTTTACAATACTTGAATTCAGAATAATAAACGCTTGAATTGGATTAAGGTTTACCTAAGATTAAGGCTAACCTTTTGCCACAAACAAATCTAAGCTCAAATGAAATGTATATTTGTAAGCTAATCTATCAAATAAAATAGTGATTAGTTTCGAACCCCCATCTGTCACGCGACAGCCACGTTGCTTAACGCCCATCTCAGTGAACGGTTTCCGATAGCGGGTTACCGGTTTAAATCTCGTTTTGTAAATTTTATAATAATATAAAGTGAATCTTGCTGTTGAATGATTAATTAATACTTTGTTAAAAATTAACTAGTGAATTTTTGTGGATAAAAATATGGGTTTGTTATTCGAATCGGACGATACTCCGTATGTGATGTGGGGAGGGAATAAGATCAATTTGGAAAAAATGCCGATAACTGAAGAGTTTTATGTCAATAAAGCGCAGTCTGAATTGAGAGAGACCAAAGAAAATATTGAAAATGGACTCAGGGATTTGAGAAACCTTCTAAAACGTAAGTTAATTTAAATACTTAACAGTACATTCTATATATTTTACATTCTATACAATATTATTATTCTTAAACTCAAGGATAACTGGCTGTAATTACATCTTAACAAGCAGAGTCAAATGAAATTACTTTAGATAACTTTGTCATATAAATTGTACTTGAGATCGCCGGCTGGTCGAAAGTCGCCCACAAACCTTTTTGCGTACAACGACACATATTGTTCTATTCAGAAAAAAAATAAAATTTGACAATTAAAATAGCATACGGCTGTCACGATTACGCTTTGAAATCATCCAATACATGTGTGTGTAAATGGTGTAAATCGTCTGGCATTGGTGTGCGTGTGGTTTTATTTTAATATATTTATATTGAATATAAAATAATAGCATTCACACATTTTCCTCTATATGAACTACAATCGTGCCAAATTTCGTACTATCCGGTAAAACGGTAACGGTGCACGAACGTACGTGTAAATATAAATTCTTGAGAAATACGGTTTTTCAGAGGCTCCTAATCTCAAAAAGCTATGTTTTTTGTGTTTTTATGGTAAATGAGATGAGATCACTTCTTGTCTTCACGCTATTTACTTCATATAAATTGGTCGTTTACTTAGCTATAATGACATATAATTATTCATTATAATTACTTCTTCCATACACACTTTTTATGCATTTATTATTTTATCTATTTATAATAAGTATAACAGTAATAACAATAATAATGTTTATCATTAGAAAAAGTCGTGGGAAACAACAATAAAGTGTGTAGAACTTATTGCAAAACTTTAATGAAGATAATTGCACAACTGATGGAATATTTGACGTTTTTGATCGTTGCATGGCTACCTCACTATCTATGGAATTGTACGTTGCATAGAGTTAAATTCTAAGTTTGGAGTTAATATTTTCATATTTTCCGCGGTTTCGTCCGTGTTGATTTCCTTCAAGATGGGGCCAGGGTTTGTGGCCTTCCTATTCTAATCCAACCTTTCTAGGGATTAAAGCCACTGTACCTTGCTTTTCTTAATTGACTGTTAAAATGTTGAGTGACTATTTATTAGTGAATAGTCACTCAACATTGACTCCACTCCAGTCACTCAACCCTGACAACACTCCATATTGCGTGGGTATTTTATCGTTACGTTAATTTTTATACATAAATTTTGCGTGGTAATTAAATCTTAACATGCAGAGACAGAGGAAATAGCTTTACATAACTTCGCCCTTTAAATTGTACCAGCTGTTTCCCGTGACTTCTGTCTTTAAAATGAAATCTAGACCTATCAAATATCCGTTCTCAGAGGATGTCTACCAACTAAAACACTTCCCTGCCAAATTTCGTCATTGTACCTTTCACTTTTATATAAAAATGTATAGATGCTTGTGTAGTGCGGTATAGCAAAAGATCCTACTTAATTATTAAATAACAAAAACTACCATCCCTAAAAACTGCACTCATTCCTTTCTAATCGATATCATTATGATATTATATACTTTATATTTTATTATAACGATAGTATATAATAGTAATTGAAATAATCAAAGTTATCAATTTCAACCCACCAGGTAACTCCAACAATCTGAAATTTTGCAAAAAAAATGCCATTTCTCTCTCCCTCTTGACTAACTCGACGAATTTAATCTATTCGTTTTGCAAATCAAATATTCAAATAGAATTTTGCAAGCTCGTTTGTATTATCTAATAATACAAAATCTACCAATGATTCGGAAATTGCCTCCAGCGTAAATATACTTAACAGTTTCCCACCAATCTAGTAGCAGTATTTCGAAAGGAAATTAAAAAAGTGAAACACTTTTCAAGTACTTTGCATTTAAAATAATAATAATAATAGTATACTTATATGCATTTTTCATGCAGTCATTGGTATATGGTTGTATAAAATATAATTAAAATAAATGCCATTAAAAACTTCGTTTTGGTAAAACTTTATCAAATGACTTAACGAAAAACTTATCATGATATTCTGATATATTGATAACTAATCATAATTAGCTTGTTGCCAGGTTACTAACCTGAAATGTAGATTTACAGTGTGTATAATATAATAATTATTTAATAGCATCATTTCTAAATGTATATAAAATGGCCAAAAGCGTGTCAAGACGCGCTTATATAGAAGGGTTCCGTATATATCAGGTGTACCTCCTGATTGGTTGGTTGTTTGAGGTTCCGTAATCCTATAAGGAAACCTTGCAGTATCGCTTTGTCTGTCCGTCTGTTCGCCCGCAAGGTAGTTCGCCCCTAGGATTTTTAAACTATTCACTTGAAATTTTCCAAGTTCATAACAAATGCTAAAACTCGTTAGGAAAATTATTTTGAGCGAAATCGGACATGTTCCGGAATTATTTAATAAATACCCTTACTTTATTACTGTATCATCGGATACACGATAAAGGCTTTCAAAAAAACTTGTACTAGGGTTTAGGTATGACAATACACTAGTGGTGATTTGAACCTAGTATATTACAGTTTTCATTCGATGCTTTCATCTCTTTAAGCTATTGACGCTTATTTAAGATATTACCTTAAAATGATGTTTAGATGAAGTTTGTATATTAAGATATTCTTATTCATTCAAATATACTTAAAACTAAAACTTGTGATTTTTCGAAGAATTTCACAAATTCTAATAAAATAGCTTGTGCTATTTAAAGTGACTGATTGTTTATCTTTCATACTAATGTATCGTGGTTTACCTCTGAAGCAAGAGTTCCGAGAAAGGATTGCTTAAAGTTAGGTATAGGATAAAATATTTACTACAGAATATGGTGAGATAAGGATGCAGATCGTGTACTAACGTTAAACCTTATTAATACATTATAAAATTAACTTTACGTAAAAAAAGGGATAAATTAATTTAATTTAAGAACTCGAACTATATTATAAAATCAATATCAATAAATAAAATTTTTTTAGCCCTACTTCATATGTTTGGGAGCAACCCTTAAAAGGCAAAATTATTATTTTTTATGACGTCGAGAATAAAATCTAAACGCTACAGGAAACTCTACCTTTCATGCATTTCTGTTCATAATTATAGAAATTAGACATGGTTGGACAGACAGACGGACGGACGGATGGATAGAATGAGCGGAACAATAAGGGTTCCTACGGAACCCGGAAAATAATTGTTACTTGCTCTTTGTATATATACTATTTTATTAAAGAGTTCGCAGCGTGTTGTCATACTTGATTCGTATGGGGTATATCAAACATAATCTGAAAAATAAAGTTATTTACCTCCAAAAAGTGCAATCGTGGATCCATTAAATCCAGATACAGTGATTGCTTCGTGGGACAGGACACCGCCTGTCAAGTTTCCTCTATACAACACGCGGTCAAACGAAATTTCTGGGGGTGATTTTTTTAGCAGAAATCTTAAAAATAAAGAACACCTAGTAATGCACTCTACTAGGCACCGTTAAATTAACTCTACATTTAAGTGTAATTCTACGCGTTTCTATATCAAACTTCCCTATGACATTCGGGAGATGTCTACAAATAAATATAAACCTTTTATAAAAAGTAAACTCATTCAGAAATCCTGTTATAATGCAACGGATTATTTGAATGATTTCAATGTTTGGGAATAAATTGCTCTATCCAAATCTGAATTATTGTGAAAATGGTGATATCGAAAAGTTATCCCACTGAGTTTGTTGTGGATACTTCTCAGTACAGGGCGCGAGGAAACCTTGTAAACTTAGTTTTTAAGTCGTAAATTTTATCATTAAATTATTTAATGATTAAAAAATATATATTATACATAGTTCATAAGTGTTTATAAAAAAGTATGTGAATAAATGTATTTGACTTTATTGTAGGTACTTCAATAACTAAGGGGACATCAATAAATACCGTCAATACGAATATATTATGCGATTTTTAACCCCAATACTTGTCACAAGTTGTCACATTTTAGAAACCTCCCTCTTAATGTGACATCACATAGTTTTGAATTTGATGCATGTTTTATAAATAATTAAAGGAAAAAAGCAGTTTCGGTTTTTTTTTCATTTTTAAGCCATGAAGACGTTTTTTTGGGCCCCCTTTTCACATAATGTCACATTTTGGTGATACCCCCCTTTCCATTTAACGTGTGACGTAATATATTAATATTCCCTAATTCGTAAAACTTTATTACATTAGATTTCGTGATATACCGCCGATATTACATTAGACGCAGTATTACATAAGGCGCGTATACACGTTCGGTGCTTAGGCGATTAATTAGGCGCGGCGCGTTCGCGGCTCGAGTGTGTACTCATTACGTTAATACGATCCTGTTGAACTGTAATTACGGCGAAGCGTGTCACGTTCTTAACATTTTACTCCAATTAATATTCATTTTACTCTTATAATAATGAATTATTATCTAAGCGAGATTTAAAGTTGATACGACAAAACAATCTTCTAGAAGAAATTCATATCGTATCATGCTTATTTCTCAAAGACGACCGACGTGTTTGGGAGTCGAGACTTTAATTAGGAAATATCCTCCTCTTTTTGAATCTGTTTTAGGGTTCCGTACCCAAAAGGTAAGAAGGGAACCTTTATATGATCACTTCCTTGTCCGTTTAGCTGTCTGTCGGTCTATCAAAACTCATTCTCAGAAACGTCATAGAGCGTTTATCTTTTATCAAACTGAATTCACGCGGCAATGTATGGGACAGATAAGTTTGTTTTACTAGGAATTCACCGCAATCGCCGGCCCGGTATCACGCTATCACAGCTTGGCCTACTTTGCACAAGCGCCATTTCTATTAATAGATTAAGACGACTATGATTAACCCTTGCCCACACCTATGTACGTAAAAAATATAAAGAAATTGATGTCATTTATAAAATACGACGACGGGTACCTCTATATTGCTCAGGGACTCCGAAACAACTGGACCGAGACGAGACGAATTTCTTAGCATTCCATGGATTCACCGTGCGTTCCCATCGTGTTTTTTAATTATTTTTTTAAAATATTTTTTAGTCTGTGTAGTTTTGTTTGATGCTCAGGGACTTCTAGACGGCTGCGGTCATTTTTATTACAAGCATTTATTTAGTTTCACCGATGTCGTTAATCAAAACTGGCAAGCTCAATTAGACTCACTTTACGATATGCTATTGAGGTAAAATTTCGCACACGTATGTATATAGTATGACAGTGCAATAATATGAGGACATGGAGTTGATCTATTGATGGAGCTGTAAGCTGACCCTAGGGACTATAGTATAAAACGACATACCCGCATCGACTTTAGGCTGGTTTGATTCGTCTTGACGAGTACTATATATGTATATGGAATCCAAGGCCTGATGATGGAGCTGGAAGTTGGGCATAGAGACCTAATTTAAAAACGATACAATCGCATCAAGTTTGAGCACGTTTGATTCATCTAGACGAGTATATTTGTTTTGATAATTTCCATATACAACCCTATCAGATTTGGGAATAACTGTGTGTTGTATGATGAGAACATGAATTTTATTTGATTAGATAACTGAACCTCTGATACGAAGAGTATGTGCCAAGGGCTGAATATAAACATGGTGTAACGCTGACGTTGCGCATCAGGGTACCAGGGTGAACCTTGTTGTACTGAAGCCCTTATCTGGAGATAAGGTACAATGGATCTCTAGGGGGATCGATCGTTTTTAGTTGTACGCTCGTGGGAATAACATGATTAATGGAAAAGATCCTCGACCTAGGAAAAGACGTTTAGAGAAAGCGAGATTGAAGAGGCAGTAGAACATTGCTGACGCTTGAAAGAATTATCTATAACATTGGCTAAATATATAGAAAACAAATCGTTAGAATAACACAAGAGACAACGAAATTCATTATTATATTATAAAAAGTTAAAGATTAAAGAAAACAAGATTTTATCGCTTTTTATTAAAATGAATTAAAAGGTTAAAAATAATTTAAATCTGATTAAAAATACATACAATAAGAAGCTTGCTTTAAAAATACAGAATACAATATACAAGCTTGTTTTAAAAAAATATTTTTTTCTTTAACTTTATCTTGAAAATGATTGAATGAATAATTAAAAGACAAAATGAACCAAATAGCCAGGAGACAGTGCGATCAAGAATTTTTTTTTTAATGTGAATAAATTTTAAAACAATATCAAAATTCTAAATTTTTAAAAGAAGTTCAAATGATCTTAAGAAAGTGCTCCTGCAAAGCTTATATGCCGGTATAGGGCGTAATAGACTATTAACTAATACGTAACCGGGTTGCTAATATATGTATGCATTTCCTCATAAATAAAGTCAATAAGTAGAATATATAAACCTATAAATAGAATTATAAATAGAGTTACTTTTGATCTTTGATAAGTTGATATCCTTTGATAAATTTTCCTATTGATAAGTATTTATAAATATAGTAATAAAATTATATGATACTGATTATAAGGTGGAAAGTACTGGATGTCATACACTTGAACAAAGATATCTGAATAGAATAGTCGTGATATTTTTAATAGATAAAATAACTCGCCTTAGGGCGACTCTATCCAGTTCATGAACGTATCATCAGATAAAATTGATACAATACAAATACTTTTGTATTTATTCATTACTCAAAGTCGTCTAGTACTAGTCTCCAAGTAAATCGCCGAGGATGTGCCTATGGGGCGAGTTAAGATGACCTTCTGCACTCTGACGTCATCCCCGGAACCCCCACAATCTCTACAACAAGGTTTCCCAAACTGGGCTCCGATAAACCTAGGGTTTCCATAAAATAGTCGTCAGGGTTCTGCCAAAATTATTTATTATTAGCTATTGAATGATACCATGGTTACTAATATTATTTCGAAATAGCGCAAAATATTAAGATTGATTAATTTAGGAATAATGTGTTTCAATTCATAAAATAATACACATTGCTTTAAAAAATTGTTCTTATAGATATTTGTTTGGTGTTGCGTTACCTTTAAAGTGTAGGCACCCCTGCTCTACAATCTTACGACTAATATTAATCAGTGACATTAATTGGGACCCACTGATTTATGTGACACGGAGGAGGTCGGATATTTGAAAATTGTTAGAATGGGTCATCCATCTGTCACACGGCTGTGGTAAAAACTGCTAAACCTAGCGATCATTTTAAAATTTTATTTATAATGATTGAAAAGTATCAGATCTTTGCGACCCCCTTTCAGTAGTCTCGCGACCCCCCTAGGGGTCGCGACCCACAGTTTAAGAAGCCCTGGTCTAAAGTATACTTGTTGCAAGAAAAGCAGTGACACAATTCCCTTTTTTATTGTGTGATATATAGTAAAATACATGAATATAAAAGCTCATGAGAAAGGGTCGTTAAATCATAGTGGTTGGGTTCGTTTGTCATCTTCTATATCCGGTTTAACTCAGACAGCACGTAGGTATCGTATCAAGATCGCAAAAGAACGAACCAGAGCAGTGCCGGACGGTGTAAATCTAAGGTACTCTTTGAAGTCACTAACGCACACCCCTTCACTGTCCGTGTTAGCCCTTTCCTGATCAACCAGTTCCGGTCTGGTCTTATTCTGTATAATGATATCCTTCTTTTAGCTTTCTTCGTGATGAAGAAGCATTAAAGTTTACTTTTGTGGTGATCTTTCTTACGTCTTCCATAGTAATTTAAGGTTTTAAAAGGGTGGGCGTAATAGGGAGTGGAGAATTACTAAAACACTACTTATCAAAAGAAACAATGAAGGTACCCTCAATTGCTACAAATATATTTGTGTCTGACACTCACCAGTCTCTGTAACGTCTGCTGCCGTTCACACAAGTCTTTGTAGTACTGCTGTCCCAACTCGGTGCCCTGCAGCGCCGCTATCACCTCCAGCTGCGTTTGTTCCCCACTCGCCACCTCCCACTCTAGCATCAGGCATAGAGCTTCTAGAGCCGCGGGCTGTAAAACGAACATCTATTTCAAGACTAGATCAGACCGGACAAGACTTTCTTTTACACATATTTTTATATCAGAGTGAAAGCTAGAGCCGCGGACTGAAAAATTAACACCAATTTCCAGACCACACCAGACTAAACCGGATCAGACATTCTTTTAAAATTTTTATGTCAGAGTGAAAGTTAGAGCCGCCTGCTAAAAAATACACACATGTTTCCAGACGAGACTAGACTTTCTAATATATATATTTATGTCAGAGGAAAAGAAAAGTTAAGACGGAGACGTGTTTTTAATATTCTATAGAGTAACTTTTGCGACTCCTTGGTCATTCGTGACTACTGGCATTGATTCAGTCTAGACTGTGAGGGTTTCTTCCCCTGCCTAGCCTAATTTGCTTAGCAGGCGATCTTTTGAAATTTAATAGCGACTAGCCGTTTCCCCTGACTTCGCGAATAATTGCGAGAGCCTTTAAACTTCCTTCTTGGAGTACATCATTGTACATCTCGCAGTTTTCGAGATTTATTATCAGGAGAATTTTTGCTTTTATATATCTTTTACAAATATTCGTATGTTATTTGAAAATAGATAACTTTTTTTTGTCTGAGCGTCAAAGTAGTGATCATAACAAATTACATAACAAAGTTTCTTTAAGTGATATAAGAAACGACGTTTGTTTGGTGATGTTGATAAAATTTTCAAGCAATCTTTAAAACAAGGTGGCTTTGTAGCGATATAAAAATTATCGTAAAATAAGGAATCGCAACTTTATTTTCTGTCATTAAAAATTAATGTTGTGACAGACAAAAGTTATTTTTTAATACTTTGTCTACTTACAAAATTTTTAACATTTGGTCTACATACAAAATTTTTAACACTTGGTCTACATACAAAATTTTTAACATTTGGTCTACATACAAAATTTTTAAATTTTGGTCTACTTACAAGGTTGTTAACACTTGGTCTACTTACAAATTTAAAAAAAAAAATTCTGGTATAAAATACGATACAAAATAAATTTTACTTACGTGTTCATTGAGCGCCACAATCACAAAATCAGGAAGGTGTTTGCTCATGCTCTGAAGGAAACTTTTCCTTTTACAGCAACAGCTTAACAGGGTTTTCAGCTACAAGGAAATACCAAAAATAACTTTAAAAAAAACCCTTGAATATTTTTTTCTATCAAATATGTCATACGTAAAAACAAGCCGTCACAAATGTCGAGCAAAAAAGGATGAGTTAGATAGATAGGGTCATTCATAAATTATGTGATACGAATTCTACGGTTATTTATCTTCCCCACCCCGTCCCTGTCGCTGGTTGTCGTTTTTTAGAATGTGTTACATCACATATTTTTCAATTCTATGCATGTGTTAAAAATAATTAAAAAAAAAACAGTTTTTTTTGACATGTGACGTTACAAAACGTTACGACGGACAGAGGTCCGTCGTCACACAATATCACATTTTGCTTATATCCTACCCCCTTTAATCTGTGACGCAATAAGGACCCCTTATGAAAGAAAAAGAGCTTTATTAACGTAAAATATGGGAGTCATGTTCTTACCATATCTCCCCAAAGTTGGCAGAGGTGCTCGTGCGGCAGGGCCAGTGTGGGGTCTGAGGGCCATGGTTTGTTCAGTTGCTTTATTAGCGATGTTTTAATTGCTTTATTAAGAATGAACGCTTATGTTTTTTCTACAATTCCCACGTAAATTGTTGTAACCCCAAATTCCCAACTTCACTGTAGAGCGCTACAAACATGTAAATTGAAATAAAATCGACATTATATAACACCTTTGTTTATAAAATTATTTATTCAATAATGGCGATTATATTATTGCATGCAATAATATATTAAAAAGTGACTATTAGATTACAATTATTTATAAGGCGCTACTGTAAATAAGGGCATTTGGAGTTACAACAATTTACGTGGGAGGTGTCGAAATATTAACCTTTATTTATAGACCTTTTGCTTCTTTGCCACCTTAGTTACTTAAAAAGTAGCTGTTTCCTGAAAATTCGTCTGCGTAAAGTTAAGCATGCAAGAGCTCGTAGACCTCTTTAAGTCCATTCTTAGTGGATTCACCCTCGCTATAAACGACCTCCTTGTCAAATTTCATCTTTGAAGGATCCGATTTTCCAGATTTCGTGGTAGGTGACTTTCCCTTTTATATATATTGGCTACATTAAGGCTAAGCTATAATGAGTTTGGGAATGTTTATTTCTTTATTTTTATAATTGTATCTATTGTGCACTAGCCCTAACAGATCGCGCGTTAACAAGCGAGCGGGGTGCAGACAAGCGCGTTGTCACGATGCGATCGCCGTCAATTTGTAGTGTGTCCGCGCGATTTATAGGCCACGCGAGCGACGTGTATAGGTGGCCTTACCGAGGTCCTGGCTAGGGCGATAGAGCAAATCAATTTCCTGGAGATTATTGTTATGATGGCAGATGTTTTTCTTGAAGTGAAAACTTTTGATATGGAAAAGAACCATTGAAGTGGTGTCGGAAAATTACCCTTCTGACACCACTACATGTCCAAGTTTTCACATCTGTCGGCACTCTCGGAGTGCCACTTTTTTTAGGCCGAAGGTTTAAGTTGATACATACGTGCAATTCTTATGACTGATCGGATGTTACGTGCGATTCTCGAGTGTCCGATTATGTTGTTTTTTTTTCTTAATTTCTTGTTTTGAACACAGCCATCTACATTTGTATCGTTTAAAAATAGTCAGCCAAGCAAAGGCAGCCAAGGAGTGCCTCTTGGCTTATTGTCACCCCCACTCCTATATAAGTCTTACGCTTAATTGGAGGAGATATACCAAAAGTATTTAGTACAAATAAATGATGCCTGATATAGGAAGAGACGACAGAATATTTAATATTATATTAGCAAATCTAGGGAACGGCAGGATGTAGAAAAATGAAATTTAGCAGGGAGGTAGTGTGCAGTAATTAATCTTCCCAAGAAGCTGAGAACGAATTTTTGGACAGGGCCAAATAAAGCAGGCCTAAGGACTCTGCAAGTTTAATTTTATGTTGACGAAGTCGCGGGTAACAGCTAGTATTAATAAATAGATAAATAACTTCTAAAAGTTATACTTCTATATTATGTTGAAATTCAATAAATTTACTGCGGCTGCCGGCAATATGTTATGTTTTAATATAAGAACAGATTAGAAGCCCGCCATTTCTCATTCGCCAATTAAGTCCGCAGGTAACGACACCAGCCTCACGCCTAGAAATATATGCTGGGGAATCTCGAGTTCAACACTTCGATAATGCACGCTTGAGTTCGGATAGTGATGTGCTACACAACTATCGATTATTTTAAATTAAAAAAAAAGTATCTATCATAAAGCTATACCTGTAGACTACCTAATAAAGTATAAGTTATAATTGACCTTTTAATTTTAAATATATGTTTATGTCATTGTATACACACTTTTGAGATTTTAGAAGATTGTAAACCTAAATTTACATGGTATAATAACATTATAAGAAACTTGTGGTACAAAGCACTATTCTTCTTCTTCTTCTTAGCGTTTCGTTGGCAAGCACTAAATTGTGTCGGCCCAGAACTTAGCCACATCAACTGCGTTATGAGTGGCAGCCATCAAGTCCTCTTGTTGCATAGCACGATTATCTAATAGCATAACTTTAATTTCAATATTGCTAGCCACTGACTTCTTGATTAAATGCTTGTAAGAAAAAAAGAAAGAACAGCCTTTTATTCGTACAAAAGTTATAATTTTATTTCTTAAACTACGATTCTCTGATACAAACAACATTTATATAGAAGCAATTATTCGTGTATTTGATATTTCTTTATTTTTTGTAAGTCCGTTTGCGAGTTGGCAAATGCCTCCTCCAAACTATTCCATTCTGGTCTCTCTCTGACCATTCTGCTCCAGGTTATGCCGGCAACCTGTCTGATGTCTTCGTCCTAATTAAATGCTTGTACTTGCTTCAAATCTTGATACCTGTAAGTAGCTAATTCTAAATCAAGCTTTTTAAAAGACAATCTTAACTGAAGTGGTACCACATAAAAATATCAGGAACCAGGACCTCAAAGCATTCCAAGTATTCTTTAAAAAAAAAAACTCAATGTAATAAACATGAAAATTCCAAAAATCAATGCTCAAAAGAATTCCACAAACACGTACACGTCACTAAAACAGAAACTAACGAAACACAATAAGAAAATCAATTTCTGTATCAGAAACATATAAGATGATATAGATATTTGCATGCAGAGGGCCTAGCATGAACATTCTCGCTAGTTTTACTTACTTTGACGTTTGACATCGCACGTCAAATGGAACATTAATACTACCGTTTTACAGTCGGTTTCAAGTCAGTTGCTAACATGAATTAAATCTGACCTCGCACGTATCGAATCCTCTACGTTACGGCCATATGTGTAAAATGGAAGCACGAACCTTCATTTGACGTTTCGGTTCGAACGTAAAAATTAGTAAAACTATCGTAAATGTTCGTGCTAGGCCTTCAAATTGCTCCTAAAATGATATTCAATAAATTAATATACATAGACAACCGGTAAAACCTTTTTACTGAACAGAGTTAAGGCTTTATAAGATTGTACCTCTTTACTTTTTATACACTATGTATGCATCAACTTTTCCTCTAAATCACAATGTCAATTTGTTTTATGAGATTATGCAAAAAAAAAACTTTATTTTTAACTTAAAACTTATCCGAATAAAAAGTTCTTGTGACATTCTTTTCATCGCGTAATCTTTGATTTTCAAATCAAAATTGATATTTCGATCGTCCTTTATTGATTGACAACGTTCCCCTAAACCTTTCAATTATTCACTCGTTTACCGGCGGCTTATTTCTTAATTCAAAGTTGCTTATAAATTGTCCACTAAAAGTTCGATATCATAATGTTTATAAACGACTCATTGATAACATTTGGTATAGGTACAAAGAAATTTACGGAAATTTCTTTGAACCTATACCAAATATTATCATGTAATGCAGATAATATAAATAACTGTTTCTACAACACACTTAATATAGTTTGGAACTAAGAAGCTTATAGGTGCAGTGCACTCATCTTAGCCAATTGTAACCAATAGGAATCAAGTAAATTTTTTGTTTGACTTGCTACCAATAAATGTTTGATTTGCTACTAATAAATGTCTGACTTGCTACCAATAAATGTTTGGCTTGCTACCAATAAATGTTTGACTTGATTACGTTTTGTGACGTCAATAACAAACGACATATTATTTAAAGCTCTCTCTAGCTTTAAATAATAAATTTAGACTACTAAGTTACAATTTTATAATATATATTTCGCGTGGTGACATACCGTCTTCTTAGTTCCATCCCTACACTTAATATTAAGAATTTAAACAAAAAGTAACGAATCTTAAAAGCCAATATTTTAATGTGTTATGGAAACCAGTAACTTACCAAAAGTTGGTCTGGCTATGAGTCCAGTAACAGCCAGCGCCACACTAGCCGGGTTACTTCTGTTTGCTTCTATAACTGCTTCGGGTAGATCGTCCACAATTTTTCCTTCCTCTCCTAAAGACAATAAACAAAATGAAGCGTCGACTTTTTTTTAATTTTCAAAGATTTAAAATTATACTACATGTGATAATTTGGTCGATTGAAACGACTTATGTTTTCTGAACCCATTATTAGTGCTCTGAACCTAAATATTACCAAGTTTATATAGAAGGAGACCTCACTATCACTACAAAAACGTGAGCTAGCTGTACCCGGCGACTTCGTCCACGTTGTTTACAAATTAGTTTACGACCGATTCTTAGACCTAACAAATATGCGCAAAATTTTTTATAACTATCGGTCAAGCCGTTCTGGGAGAAGTTTGGCAACAGACACCGTGACACGATAATTTTGTACATTAGATTACATATTTCATAAATATGATGAGTGCATCTAAAAAAAATCTTTTATTTATATTTATTTATTTATGATAGGTTAGCGTTTGACTGCAATCACTCCTGGCGAGAAGAAATGATGTCCAGGATGTAACGTCTAGAATATGCCTATTCACTCATACCTGTGCGTTTCCTTGGTGTACGAAGCTTTGGTGCATCTTCAAATACGTTGGGTGCACCCGAATCGCTCGCACAGCCTAATAACTTCGCAGCTCCACTCAGCAATGTCAAAGCTGCATCGGAAACCCGACGAGAACACGCAGATCCCTGTACCAAAATAATCTCATTTGGCCAGAAATATTTCAGATTTGCCTTGATGAATTATAGTAATACCGAAGCTAGACATAGCTCAGTGTTTTTACACTTTTGTCCTTGAAGACTACAAAGTGCTACAAAACTTTGCCCAGCTACACAAAGTCCCCGGTCACACCACATGATCATTGCAATGACCATTCAAATGAAACTATGACTATGATGATGACTGTGACCAGCATAAAGGAAATTGTCAGAGGAATTAAAGGGAAGAAATATATTTATTATACATTTATCTATTCGCCATCATGTGAATGAGAGATCGTTGAAATTAGTGGAATGTATACTCACCAAATACGGCTCATAGTAATCCTTTAACCCCTTGGAGAAGTCTCCAATGTAGCTGTATGGGTTTCCAAGTATATTCAATCCCAATACTAGAACATAGAACTGTTGCACCAGCTGTAGTCTGTAATGACGACTTGCTGCCTCCATGAGACTAGATACTGTTATAGGAGCATTTCGGAGCTCGAAGTAACTCATTCTAGAACGAAAAAGTAATCCATGAGAGATTATTAAAGTTGGTACCACACAGGCGCGCCTCCAACCTTCAAAATAGGTGGTGGGCACAGCCACTCAATTTTTGACGAAATGCGTTCCTACATAGAATACGCCTAAAGAATATATGACTTTCACATATTGTTTTTGTAAATAAGTTATTAAATATAACATTATCAGTAATTCAAACGCAGTAGACCGTAAAGGTGTGACGTCACAAGTCTATTAGGGGGGGGGGGGAGGCATCCACGAAGCATCCGCGCCTGGCACCATATCATAAGATAATAAGTACTAGAACTGATTTGTTTTTAATAAAAATCTAGTGTCGCATCGCAAACTGACCTGATAATAACATCTTTCATATCGCAAAGCGATGAACCCCACGAATTAAACAAATATTCCAACAAATCACTGTTGAAGAGCTTTGGTCTATTTTCTTTTTGATTCCCGTAACGCAGCCGATTTGGACTATCCATATTCTCATTCGAATATCCTCGCGATGACAAACTTAGTACAAGCTTCGCAGGAGACAAATGCACAAATTCAAAGACAACGTCCCTTTGTGCACAAGTTTGGCTTCTCATCGCTATGACCGGCAAAGGCATATGGACCAAAGCTAAATCAGCTCGTAATCTCACGGCAGGTTTCTCTTCAATCTTCCAATGATTTAAAATATCAAAAACGTGATTTACAAATCCTCTATCTAAATTCACACAGTATTCTTGTATCAAAAGCTTAAAATATTTATAAACGTCTTGATTAATGTTAGGTCGGTATTGTTTCAACGTCACAATTTCAATACAAGGCTTAACGTCTCTCGACTTTAAGTGGGGAGGTAAAGGAGCTGGATATAAAACACTAGGAAACACAGCTTCATGCAGCTGATTATCTATTTGCAGTCTTTGTAATTTCAAGTGGCAGTACGTGAAAGTATCAGATTTGCGGAACTGTAACCAGACACCTGGGCTGTACGATCTCCGAAGTTCCGAGAAAAACGGTTTCGTCATCTGCATCCTTTCCAAGTCTATATGTAAGTACTCTTTGAGTTGACACTTTCTCTGCTCCGTTTGATACTTATCCTCTACCCATGCCGTTACATCTGTCGCTAATTGCTTCCACTTATTGCCAACGTTAACTTCCCATCTCGGAAGTGCATCTGTCAGACTTATATAGGAGAGTTCTTTTACACCACTCGCGGTTTCCACGCAAAGTGATAAGCCAACACTCGCAAGGGACATATAAATTTCATAATTGCTGCGTTCAGAATTAATTCTCATCTTATATTGGTAAGCTATTCTTTCATCTTGAGCTAGCGCGAAAACTCTTTGGTAACCGTCCATAAATGATGTCCAGTAAACTATGACTTTATCCTTTCTCATTTTCTTGCTTTTCGAAAGATTTTCCGTTACTTCTGTGCTATCTGAGTCATCGCTACTGGATGTGCTCGGTTCAGGAGATTTAGGAGTAAGTCTTTTGAGTGTAGATGATAATTTCGAGGTCACGCTGTTGGTTGCAATAAGTGTTGAATGTTTTACGGAGTGAAAGCTTACTTTCTCTTCACCAAACCTGAAATTTTATATCAAGAATTTTAACACAAGCAAACTGATTTCATCTAAGACTAACAATAATACTACAACAGTATCAGAACTAATATAGGGTATTTCACACCAAACACACAAAGAGAAACAGTGACATCTTAAAATTTATTCATATTTTTGTTGCTTATACTCTAATCTTTTGTTATCAAATGTACTTACCCGTCTTGTGAGAAATCTGCTAGATATCCTTTACCCTTATTGTTGTAGATATTCCAAAATAGTCCCCTTTCCTTAACTGGGTCATCCCATGTGTACAACATGGACTGGAAAGGGCTTAAGAGCGCTACTTGACCGGAATCTTCCTGCAATATTAAGAAGTTGTATCAGTTATAAATAATATGACAAAAAATGTAAATGAAATAATAGGTAGTAATTATGCTGATTGGTTACTTGTCCGAAAAATGGAAATTTTTTCTGGAAGTTGTTATTTGCAATATGTATAAATAGCATTAACATTAAAAAGCTCCAAAATGCCCTATTTTAGCATTCCTAACTCTAAAAAAAAATGTCCTCTTCCCCCGACGACTCATTCGAGTGCAAACAACTTCGAGAAAAAAAAGTGTACTTGCATATTTGGGAAAAGTAACCAAACTGCTTACTTACCAAATAAGAATATCAATAAGTAACAATGGGAGTTGTATGTTACCTGATGCAATTTAAGGAATAGATCATCACACAAATTGTCAATGCGAACAGGTGCGTCGCCAGCAGTATACGGCTTAAAGGTTATTGTAAAGGGTCGGTCGGTACCTCCAGTCACATCTACGCAGATCGCCGACTAATGGAAAAAATTGCATAGTCATTATTAGGTATTAAATGAAGTTTGTATTATTATGTACAATATTACTTCTTTAGACTACAGTATTCAATAAATTTATTGTAGGGTTATTCTATCATGAAATACTGTCGCGTATTATATATCTTAAGACAATAATAAATTAACACGAGTGCATTAATTACTCAGTTCAGTAAGGTGCGTAATCTACTTTTTTTTCAACTACATCGCTGTCTATTTCCATTTTATTAAACTTTTCTTATTAAATATGAAGCATCAAATTTTTACAATAGCACAGAATGAGCGTCATTTGTTTCTTTCTTAAAAAAGGCGGCTTTATTCAGTCTATTTTTATTTTCAGCTAATTGTTTTTTCAATTCAATGCATATATTTTATATGAAAACTGGAGACAATGATATGACATACAACATTTCCGCACTGTTTTTGTTACTAAGCAGAAAATACGTCCTTTGTGATCTGTTTCGTAGTGATTAATGATAAGATTACTGCGTCTGCATTAGTTGAAAAAAAAATGTCAATATATTGAGCACAAATGAAAGTATTGTACAATGTATTGCATCACAGTTACTTCACGAAATAAACTGACGTTGAACGTACAAAAGGCTCTAACTTAATTCACACCACTTTCATTCCACATTGACTTATAAGTTATGTGCCCGAGTTTCACTTCCTCTCAGTTTTCAGATGTCATCCGTGTAACCAATAGCTAAAAATGTTAAAAGTTCTAAGTGTTATTGTTATTTTTTGTACAGTGTTAGAAATAAATGGTTTTAAACCGAACGACAGCAATTGTGAAGAATGCAGAAACGTGGAATACTCAAGATTTAAAAGAGCAAAATATTATCCTAGTTCACCATATAAAATATATAAACCTTCAAGTGGTCCTGTATTTAGAGGTCCATTCTCACATCCACCTCCGGGATATACAGGAAATGATATTGGACAACCATTTTCAAATGTGAGGCCCTATAAAGCCAATATAAAACCTGCTGATGTCGGATTGGAAGATGAAGACATCCAAAATTTAGTTAAATACTTATCTAAGAAAGATTTGGATAAGGTAATCGAATTGACACTTGAAAGGGAAAGGTTATCCGATAAATATAGAAGCCAGACGAATACATACGAATATAGACCACCAGGATACGGCAACAACGACAATGCTTTCCACGTAAGTAATGGTCCAGGCTCTACCGAAAATCTTAAATATATAACTGATTCAAATCCTAATCCAAACGAGAAAAATACATTATTCAATATTGAATATGGTAATTCCAATAATAATTTTCCAAACAATTATTTATCAGTGCAACCTGCCAAAGCCGTATACTCAGAAACAATTTTAGACGCAGAGGAAACAAGGACAAAAGACCAACTTTCTTTATTAGATGCATATATTCAGAAAGAAATAAGTGAAATGAATCCCAATAAACGTAATGTTTTTACTGATAGTAAGACAGTTGAAGAAGAACATTTACCAAAACCAATTAATTTAAGAGATTATGATTATGAAACATCATTCACTAATAATGTACAGTCTGTAGCAAAGCCAGATGCTTCTTCGTATAAGCTAGAAAATTTCGCTGATCTACCTTTAATGGAATATCATAACTCCAAGTTGGAATCAGTTAACTCTTATAGCGTGCCGCACTATTCTGTAAGTAAACGATATTGACTGGAAGTTTTGTACAACATTAGATAATTGAAAAAAAAACCGTTATATCCCTATAAGGTTGGGGGATTTTTAAAAATTAGCCTATTGTGTCCCACTGCTGGGCAAAGACTTCCCCCTTCTTGGGCCATTTTCCTCTTTCTTGGGCGAAGTTCATCCACAACTTCCTCGCAAAGGCTTCTAAATCATCGCGCCTCTTCCTCGGCTTGCCGGGTCGTCGGCAGCGATTGGTGCGGATGCAGGAAGTCGTGATATTGGCCCACCTTTGTCAGACCATTCGAGCCACATGCCCAGTCCATTACTACTTCAGCTTTGCTGACTTCTTCCCTACATCCATTACTCCAGTGATGGAATGCAGAGTGGTGTTGCAAACTCGATCAATTCTTTTCACGCAATTAATAGAATAGAATGTAAAGACATTGACAGATCAAATGAAAATTATAGATAACAAATAAGTTTTACATTTACGCGAACGTCATTAGTAATTAAAAACGTACTGACGTATAAGGTGGCGTATTGTTCAGATGTAGACATTATTAAGTTCGATATTGGCTTAGGAGCGTATTTCCCGGCATGACGCAGGCCTTCATTGAATCAAAGGCAGTGTGCGCGAGCGTCGAGCTCAGTGTCTGTGTGATCTACTCGCTGTCTACACGCGGTCATGGGCCAAAAAACTACGTAACCTCATATTAGGTAACGAGTCGGTAGGCGCCATTGTAACCTAACCTCAAAATCGAACATGGACGCGTCAAAGGTGCAACAACCCTGACACAGCTGACATTTCGAGTGAGTGCGGCTTTTTGTTTAATAATTGCAGTGAACTAACTGTTTTTGTGGAAACCTGAAAGTGAGTTTGTGGATTACATGATAAGTAAGAGTGTTTGTTATGGCCGGTGTTCTTGGAACCAGTTTACAGCTGCAATCAATTTTTGAGTCAATGTCCAATAATCAACAGGCTTAATTGATACATAATAGTTTTGTGAATTTTGTCATTTGTCACGTATATAAAACATTAAGTAAGGCGTAGATTATACAAATGAAGAATACTAGCCTTTCATACCTTTTCCGTTCTCACAAACATTTTCATGTTGTTTATATTTTGCTAGGCGGCTGGGGATAAGATTCTAATTATTTTAGCAAAGCTTTGTTATGTTGTCATATCAAATACCTTATTTTGATTTGAAGACATCCGTTTAGGAATGCTCTTTTAAAATGCGTCTAATAAGAAAATTCCAAGGATTTCTATTTAATTGAAAAAAATAATCAAAATCATATTGATTTTGAGTATTACTCAAACACCGAAGATACGCAGTAATATATAAATAGATTGTATCAAAATTATTCTAAATTTACTTAGTCACTTATATTTTATTTATATGTACAAGGTGTACATTCCTTACCATAAAAAAAAATAAAAATGTTAACACTAGACGCTTACAAACATGAAATTCTACGACATTTAACACACTATGGGATTCCCAACAAATTGTTTATGTTTATGGTTATTCTTATTTATAGTGGGGTAAAACGTGTTTTAAATGATTGTCAACCTCATGCTGCCAAAGTTGGTGCAAAGAGCACAGTCCACAACAGCGACAGCAATTAAACTTAAAGGATCTTTGCGACATTAACAATAGAGTCCGCTTTTGGTTGTATTATAACGCCTCAAGGTTATAAATCAGTGTGCCAAAACTAATGGGCAATTTACATTTATCTGGTTGAGACATCTCGCAACGAGGACCGTTTCGTTATGCAAAGACTTAGTTTTGAAGCCTGTACACGTGCTAATGTAACTTGTTTAGAAGACAACTCAAGTAGATGTTACTGCTACAAACTATGGGACTTCTTGATAAATATACAAAACACACAATGCTGCAGTTTTAAATCCTTCTTAAGTCGTTTGCTCATTGCTGAGCGTAGTTATATTGCTCCTCCCCTCTTGCTAGGTTTTTCTACCTACGGTGATCCTCGGACACATGTATCGCTTTCCCGATGCCCGTATTCGGGCTCGCCTTCGCCTGGCCCAACCATCGTACGGTGCTTCGTCCTCTAGGATGCTTTCCCTCTATAATTCAGTAAATTACCAGAAATCCGTAGTATTAAATACCACCATCAAAAAACCCATTCTAATATTTAATTATTTAGTAGAAAATATATCTATTTATTAAAAAACTAGCTATGCCCGCAACTTCGTCCGCGTAAAATTTGGTTAAAAAAACAGATTCAATTTTAGCGTAATGGTATATACGTATAGCTTATAGCCTTCTAGCTATCTAACACAGAGAATTTTTCAAATCGGACCAGTAGTTCCTGAGATTAGCGCGTTCAAGCAAACAAACAAACTATTCAGCTTTATATATTAGTATGGATTAATCGAGAATAAAAGACAACATCCTTGCTATACAGCATGACCCAGGGTCTTCATAATTCATGAATTATCATATAAATAATAAAAATTATATATGCATGTTTTACATATCTTATTATAACATAACTACCCGCAGTTATAATAACATCAGTGATAATTAAGAACTGTGAGGGGAACACTTTATTTAGTCTCACGAAATATATATATTTGTAATACCAACTTCCAAATATCGTATTATTCGTGAAAACCCCAAGGTCTTGTCGAAATCGAAACAGAATGCTTCGTTTTTTTTTTGGTCACGAACACGCCTGTTCTGCTCTAGAATAGGTTTAACACAATAGACCTGACGTCAAAGCCATTACTTCCGCTAAAAATTCATAGAGTAAATGATCGAACGAATGGACATAGAATGAAGCGTATATCCTTAGAAGTAAAACGCTTGTCTTGTAAAGAAAATCAAGCACAGGATAAAGATTCATTTTACAACAAGAGATTGCCAGCTGGTCGAAATTCGTATTATAGCTTTTTTAAACCCAAATTGATATGAATAATATATTAGTACATTTTCTATGAAAATAAGAAGGCATATTTATAGTTTCTAGCTACGTTAGCTTTAAAATTAGAAATATTTACATCTAGTAACACAACGTACATATCAGATAAATCAATGAATCTATCGTAGACAGAGAGAAGTATATATTTCCACATGAATGAATTCTATTGATTTTCTCATTCGAATGTATGAGAGATAGAACTTAGATAGCCATATCTTTTTATTACGTCTACTTAAAGAGTACATTTTTCACAGCTTCAAAAGATCATAGACTTAAGTATTTGGTATTAATTTTAACTTAAAGCCTGTACGCGTTTCTGATGCCGGAGCCAGACATAGCTCACAGTATTTTTAAATTTTTTCCGTGAAGTCTACAAAGTACTACAAAAATTTGTGAAGTTACACAAAGTCCCCAGCCATACTACATGCACATTGGAATGATCATTCAAATGAAGCTATGTCTGTCTCCGGTTAACATGAATATATTTATTAAAAATATCTGATCTGTGGTAGTTTTCTAGTAATCTGTGTCTATCTCCAGGAAACAATAAAATCTCTGGGTATGAGTACTCAGAAGTGAATGCCAGTTTGACAGATATTGTTTTGTGTTTCTGTTTTGTATTATTGCCGATTGCCGAATAATTTCGAGAATCTTTGTGAAATATCAAAGTCTTTAGTTTTAAAGTTTTTCTATATTAATTGGCATCAGAATGATGGTAAGTTTTTTAACGTTAACCAATTAAAATTTTGAAGAGGATTTTTTATCAAACAGGGGGGGCGTATCCTATTAGAATCTGATTTCACAGCTTTCTTATTCAAACTCCAGTTATATATCTAGAAGTACTCATTTATTCAGTTTTGTTTTAATTATTTTATGTAACGAACAATATGGGAACGTATGTCTTTATTGTTAAAACGTCTATGACGTGGAAGTAAAAATATTTATTATTTTGATATCAGGGCTATGTAAAGGCGGCGATAAAACTAATTTTTCACGAGTCATGAGGAGTTAATTAAATTGTCTATGATTAACACATGAATAGTGATGAATTTTAGTTCTTAGAGGCAAGGTGTTTGGAAATGTAAAATTTAAACATTAGGAATGTTTATAACTGAAACATTCAAGCTAATATTGAAAAAGAAAGCTGCCGGCCATTGAAAGAGGATGGAGTGGACGAAAAGAATCATGTTTGTTAAGTAAAAACAGTTAGTCTTTGTTTGGTTAAAAACTGCTTGTAAGCAGACTGCATACA
>JANCMC010042188.1:2679672-2764779 GCA_024363005.1 Charaxes varanes | reverse complement strand
TTGTTTTTATAGGACTGTGTAGAAGAAAGTAGCAATGACCCTTTATCAGCACAGCCAGTCTCATCACCATCCAGTGGTGATACAAAATTAGATAAAAAGAAGCCTAGTGAAAATGTGTCACTTGCTGACAATAGTTTATTGGTAAGTATGTTGTTTCTTTCCGTGACTTGCTAGCTTGACATGACTTTCCAGGATTTAAAATGTCTAAACAATAATAGTCTTTAAATTGATATTAAATATATTTATTGATTCAGAAAGTATACAGGTAACATATAAGTAATGCACTTTATCCTGCACTAGGATTCCCAGTGTTATGTGATCTAATCTCTTCTGTCTTGTTTACTTGACTTTCATTACCTATTGAGATTATTAAGATGAGAAGAATAAGATATCAAAGCTTACAAACAGCATGTTTGTGTGTGTGTCTGTGTGATATATAGTTCTATTTGTTGTTAGTAAAGTATTTACGATATTAGGTTTTAATTTATGATCCCTAAAGACTATCTGTTAAAACCAAACAAGTACTTTGACCTAACCAATGACATCACCAAAAACGGGTTTAAAACCAGCTTATACACAGTAGAGGCAGGAGCAATGGGTATACCAAAAAAATTCCTGTACAACCTACTAAAAGACCTTGGCTTGTCAAAAACTATTATAAGTTCATTATTAGAAAGGACATCTAAAGCTACACTTATAGGATCATACCAGATTTGGCTAGGCAAGGGAGGGAACACTGGCAGTGAAGGTGAACTTTAGTGATCACTATAAAGAACGCGTTCTTAAACCTACACCTGGGTCACAAGTCCTGGGCACTGCTACGGTACGGTGCAATGGACCTGGCACCCAGCACGGTTAATCCATGGAATGCTAAAATATTCATCTCACTGAACTATGTACCAAATTGTATTGTTTATGATAATAAGAATTTAATTTTATGGCCTTTAAGTATGTAAAATACATACTATATTGCTAGCTGTACCCTGCGACTATGTGAACAATGATTTTGTAAAATATTTGGGGTCTTTAGTTTTTGTGCAGAAGCCTAATAATTTTTCTAAAACTTAAGTAGCCTATGTTACTCCTTGCAATATCGAATATACTGCACGGAGGCTAAAATGTTATATTTTAATCCTAAAGAGCCATTTTTCTTGCAAAAAACCTTGACAATAGTAACAAAAACGCATAATATTAGTATTGCTAGTATAAAATTTATTCAAAATATTTCTTTTAATAGCAAACTCATATTTAAATAGGAGTGTCGGGTATATAATTATTTTTTAACATTAAATCCAAGTTTCATTACAGTAACTCGGGACTCAACAACGCCATCTCAAGCTCGATTGACGTCGCAGTTCTGAGGGTTTTTAATAGATGGCGCTATACTGGGAAAATTCATTTCTTATAATTTTATACGCAGTAGCTCGGACAGCAGAGCGGGAAATGTTGCTAAAACTAACATTTTCGAGATACAGGTGGAGACTATCGTATTTATATTTATTTTTTATGCAAAACAACTTTATCTCGCGAAAAAAAATTATAAACCTTCACAAGAAAAGAACGGATAGGGTAGTTTTTTCCCGTGGCCGTAGAAATCAAAATTTAGAAAAAATCATTTGCTGGTTTGCAAATTAAAGCTGTCCGATAAAAAAGTTTCGAGGTCTTCTATTGTACGAAATTAAGTGAATTTTTTTTTGATGTTAAAGCACTCTCAAATATTTCGCATTATGAGTAGTGTAATGCAAAATCTAGTAAAACACTGACAAATTAAGTATCGTTTTAATTAGTAATATTATCTTAATAAATATAAATTACGCGTCACTTTGTTTGTCCGTGATGGACTCATTAAACTACTAAGCCGATTTTAATCAAATTTCCCTTTATTGTTAGGACAAGATTTGTGTACTAAAAAGGAATGGCAAAGTGAAAGCGAAAAGGAAACGGAACGGGGAAGGGAACGGGAACGGGAATGGGGACGGGGACGAGAACGAGCAGGACAACGTCTGTCGGGTCCGCTTGTAATTAATGAAATTGATCCAAATTTACAGACTGGTGTTGGCAAAGCAATTGCATTAGGATATTCTTAGCATTTTGAATCAAGAACACAAAGGCCCAATCGAACAATGGTTTGCCTTATCTCTAACAGGACAATCTCTTTCAAGCATACTCCACTCAAAGCAGACTTGTATTAGCTTGAGATAATATAAATTATTCTAGAAACTGATTTAGACTGGAACTCAGCATAGTAATGTGGTGTTTGTTAATAAGTACTGTATTAAAATAGCATATTTATGTATTTATTTTTTAAATAAACAAACCTGGTTTTTTTAAATAACCGTTTTTTTTTGTCAAAGCTGCATGTATGTGCCGTAACACACAGGTGTTTAATGCAAATGCAAATTTATTACGTAATTTTTTAAAGATTCAATTTTATTTTGTTCCGTATAAGGAAGCTCGTTTATAAGTAGCTGTCTCCCTTTGCAAGATCCATCAAAATTGGTTTTGACGTTGTACCCTTACAAGATAAATGGGAGTTTCGATTCCTTAATCTACCCGTAAAAACTACCCCCCTGTCGAATTTAATCCTTATACGTGGTTATCAATATTTCCTATACATATAGGAAATATCGAAAACCGAAATTAAACATTATATAATATTATTATATTAACTGCGCGCTCTCGACCTCGTTCTCATTACAAAGTTTGGTTCTACGTCAAACTTGCTGCGATCTTGTGACGCGATATGAATGGATATTTACATTATAGAAAAACTATTTGGATAAAAAATACAGTACTAATATTATTTGAATATCTTTCTCTGCTTCATATAACAGGGGACCTAGGAAGAACGTTCTCGATAGTATTACTTACTTGTACGTTCGAAACGAAACGTCAAATGAAGGTTTCTTCTTCCATTTTACACGAGTTCTAATTTCATTCGTATTAGCAATAATTCAGCAACTAAACTGTGTAAAACGGTGGCATTAATGTGTCATGTGACGTTCGGTTTAGAACTTAAAAATAAGTAAAACTATCGAGAATGTTCGTGCTAGGCCCTCAGATATTTAAAATTTCATAACGGTTGGAGTAGTGATTTAAATTTATGTCGTGATTTATTTTAAGCCGTATCAAGTCACGCGATATTATGCTCATTTGAAGAATGTATCTGTAGTGCAGAACTTTTATCGAAATCTGATAATCAGGTATCGAACCCAGTGAGCAGTTTCAGTTTATAATTGAAACTTTCGTTTTAAAATAAATCAACACGCCTTTTATCCATTTTCTGCTATTGAGGATGATTTTTGTATTTATAGATCCACCGCGGGAGGTGAGTAATAAAATAAAAATAGCCAGAATTTACAGAATAATGGGAAAAATGGCGTAAGAAACCACGGTATATTTGAAAGTGGATATAAAAAATAAAAAAAATAAAAATTAAAAATTCTTGGACCGACCCGAAAAGAGGACCTTACATTTAGATTGAGAACCAACGCCGAAATTGAACACCTTGTGGCCGAGCCTAACATCTTAGGCGAAATAAAAGCACAGCGACTTCGTTGGCTCGGGCATGTCGAAAGAATGGCTTGTAGCCGAATTGGGCCGGCGAATCCAGGTGACAGTACCTCATTCTTACATAAGATCAGCGTGAAGTGGCGGCAATGCTGTCACGTCAAGTGATGGTATTGTTGTCGCGTTTCATTCGGTTTGTGAGACTTTCCGATGGCCTGAACTCGTCATTAAAGTTCGGCAATGCATCTGCTTGCCTCCTGGTCGTGCAAATGTCCATGAGCGCCAGTAGACACTTAGCTACCTGCCTGCTCGTTTGTCCCTTGTAGCATAAAAAAACAAGGCCACCAGACTACGAAGGTAACTTATCACTACAAATTTCCATGCAGAACAACAGAGGCAGGCCCAAATAAGGGAAAAAGATCTACCTAGTGTTAACAGACATGAGGAAGTAACGGCTTTCAGAAACTGATGTCAAAGACAGTGAAAAGTGGGGAGAAAGTATGTAGGAACGCTGACCCACTTTTTCTCGTTTAAATATCATCAAATTCTATCTCAGAACTAAAAATGAAAAAAAAAAGAATAAACCTTATATTAGAACTCTTCTCGCACTTGTCAGAAGAGTTTTATCAGAAGGTTAAAATAACTTTAATTCCAATGCTATAAAAAAATCAATTGCTTATCTTCACTGTATCCTTAAAATAAATGGATGAATCGATACAGGCTTTACGACTTTCGGAGACGATTGGATTGTTATCGGAAATTTACCTCTTAAACTGTTTCCCAGTTCGTAACAAGTTATTAAGAAAATTTACGTTGAAATATTAAATGCTTTGATAATGCAGATATCACTAATATTGAACAAATACACTTTGCTTAAATCCGGGAGTGAAATTTTCATCCGGGGACTTAAGCAAAGTAGTTTAGTTTTCCACAAAGTAACGCTTGATTCTATCAGTTAATAAGTTATTTTTTTATTACAATTTATAACTCATATTATTATATTAAGAAAAGTATAAAAATGAGGAGGTTGTAGCATTATGGTGGTCAGCATTAAACAGTTTGATAAAACCTGATACTAGAACGGAATAATGCTGAGTAGAATAAGATCAAGTATATACATCGTTTTAAAATCACTTAAGGCTAAATTTAGGTACGTAAAAGGTAAATCGTATGAGGCGCAGATGTTTCGTATGCACACAGAGCGCTCAATCAGTTCCCAAAGAAAGTAAAGGCGATGCAAATGCTGGCGTGATCAAAGGGGCCGCCGCGACTCGTTACCTTCACACAGAGCCGGATCCAGGAGCTCTCTAGAGCTATTAGGGTATATTCTTTCTTAACAATTTGAGTTCTACAGTGACCAATCTTGACAACTTCGGTGCCTCTTGGCAGACTATATTTACATAGATGTTTGAAATCTACCATGCGTGCCGTGACGGCCCACTTTTTTATTGCAATAAAGTACATCTTTTTCGCTATTATTTATTTAAAAAAATAAATAACAGCAAAATGGAATGTTAAGTGCCGAGACAAACCGTTTACACGGTTTAATGACACTTGTTTATTTGTTGCCCATGAAATATTTCTTTTTTGTAATAAAATAAATTAAATTAAACAAAATTTAGCAGTCCATAGACTACCTAACATACAGATGTTATCCAACATCCTTTTTAATAGGGTATAAGTATTATTTTGAAGTTGTAAATTTCAGAAAAATTTCTTTACTACTGAAAGTAAAATTAATATTAGCGTTAAATATTATAGGAATTTATTTTTACATCTTGCATTCTAATCTGTAATTTAGCGAATAAAATAGTATAAAAGGTTTAACTTTCAGTATGTAAATTTATGTTTGTTTTTAGTATTTAGATTTCCAAAAAGTGCCCATAGATGAATTAAGCATCTCTCAAAAAAAAAAAAAAAAACAATCCTGGATCCGTCTCTGCCTGCATGTGATTATTGAACGAAAGCTCCGACCAAACCAGTGCCGAGATTTCTAGAAATACTCCACGTAAATACAATTTAGCCTTTCATGTTGACCAAAGGAAAGGTAAGTATTGCGGAATGAGCTGGCTTCAAAGAAAACTCTTTCTGTTCTATTGAAGGTATAGTGCAAAGACCGAATCAGATTGTGCCGATGTGTTCGCACTATACTGCTGTATCTTATAAGAAAATGACGACGGCAGGTAAATTGCATATAGCGGAAGCAATATAGCTGCAAGGCACAAAACGGAACAATGGAATCCTCAGTGAATGACATTATTAATGTTGAAGCGCCAAAATCACTTGCACATAGGGAACAATACCAACAGTACCAGCGAATCGAATCTCGTATAGATAATGTGAGATCACGGTAGTCAATGTAATTAGTGACGATATAGTCTGTGTCGCTAGGATCGCTTAGTTTGTAATAGTCTAAGAGACGGGTCATCAAAAATTTGTCTTTGTAATCTAATTTATTTTATTTTATAACACTTTCTACATATTTTTATTTATTTATGTTACAAGGGGGCAGACGAGCAGGCAGCAGGCACTGAAGTGCCTACCGACGCCCATGGACATCTATAAGCTCGCGTTGATTACGGGGTATCCTTTCCGCATTCCATCTTGTAAGACGAATGGAAATCCGACCTGCAAAGTGACACACATACAGACTCACGGTAACATTAACACGCGCCGTGCTTACATGCGTGAATCATACAGAGGTAGACACGGATTCACAGAATCTGGAAATGACATTACAACAAATTATTACAAAAAATAAAGCCATTAGTACTATGCTATTAGCTTCAAAAGATTCCAAAGACCTATATGAGTTAAGTTCGTAGTTCCTTTTGTGCCAGTACATTTCAAGTGTTTTACGTGTTTTAACATTTTGGATGTCAGCTTCTACTAAAAAAAAAAAAATTGCTAAGGGTTATTGTTACAAATTAACGTTATGCATAACAAACAAAAATGAGCCTTTCACATTCGATCTTAGCGTGGTAAACCAATTTCTTGGTCGACTATACATTTTGTCCTTGAAGACTACAAAGTACTAAAAAATTTTGCGCAGCTACACAAAGTCCCCGTCTATACTACCTGATCATTCAAATGAAGCTATGTCTGGCTCCGGCATTATAAAGTTCAATACACCGTGTATTGATTAGATTTATTGATCCATATTAAAATGATTCTTTGTCTCTGATAAATGATTATTGTTATGTTAAAGAACACTTTATTAGGCTGCATTTATAAAGGCAATTAGAAATTCTAGGATTTCATTAAATATGATATTAATGATTGTGCACTAATTAATTTAATAATTATATCGTACGACTTAGAAATGGCACTAATTGTTGCTACAAATATTATTACTACATTTGCATTAAGATCGGTACGTCATTAATATCACTGAGTTGGCGTAACAATTGGCATAACTCTTATTGGTATAATCTATAATAATATTTTGAATTACTTTTTTAATTGTATTTTACCGGATATTTTGCTGCAGAATTTAATGATATTTTTAGTGATAAAGTTTAGTGCTTCAAAAAGAAAATTATTTTTTATATCTTTTTGCATCTAGATTGTGCAGCGAATTTAAAATAGTTTAACAATTTATATATAAGAAATTAGTATTAGTCACACTATTTTTATCTCAAGAACTTAACTACTAAATAGTAAATAGCTCAACGTTCAGGCAGAACAACGTCACCCTGGTCCGCTAGTAATAAATAATTTATATTACTTATTATTTAAAAACCTATGGACCAAATCACTTGCACATTGAAAAAAATCGGCTTCAGTAGAACCCTTATCTTTTCTAACATTCAATTAATTTAGAAAGCCTGTTTATTTGAAGGTGAGTTTAATAACGAAGTTTAATCCACTACTCGACATATCTTATTTGCATCATTCGATCGCATACATTTACATTTCTTTTGTCAGATAGCGAAAAAACCTGTTTCGTTTTTCCACGAGCCATATCCAGTTTTTGTACTGCTCACGGTGCGCGCGTACGCAACAGCCAAGTGGCAGTCGCACAGCCATATCATGAGTAGACACACTTAACTCCACGTTTCCAGTGTAAATAACACAAAACCGTTAATGAAATAACACAAAAAACAGTGTAAATTAGATATTAAGCTTGCAACCAGTGCATTTTTGGTATATTTTTAGTGGTTTTGTGTGAAATATTTTGTGTTTTTGCCAATAATGGGTGCTTTGGACTGTGTTACGAGCAACAGCAAGATTGCACCGACGGTCAGCACCGAGGTTTTTACTGTTCATCTAAACTCACAGAATTCATTAAATGTACCGGTAAGTTTTTTTTTAAATTGTAATTTAAGGTAAAGAAGCTATGATCATTAATATTAGAGCTTACTTACGAGTAGCAAAGATAATCCAATTGATTTTGTAATAGCTATACAAATAAGGATTTTATTAATTCTAAGTCTATCGTGCCTAAAGTATAGTTAAGGTGGAATGGTAATGAAAACAGAAGCTATGTGCTAAATTAAGCTAGGCCCTCTATATCGTACCACTACGAATCTACAGACAATTATACTACATTGTCACTTTTAGGGTTCCGTAATCTTACAAGGAACTCTTATAGTCCGATCTGTCTGTCCGTTTGTCCAATCGTGAAGTGCCCCCCCCCCCCCCTCTACCTAAAATATCCAAACTCTTCAATGTAGAGACTTGAAATTTGCTATGTTAATAGAACACGGTAGAACTGATTAGGAAAAATATGTTGAGCGAATAGGGCAACTTTTAAAGTTACTTAACAAGTACCTTTTCACATACGGAATCCTTTTATATGAGATATATATATCTCTTGACACGCACTTGGCCACTTTTATAGTCGACATACATGTGTTGGTTAGACACTTTTTTTCATTTACTTATAGCAAATGAGATCATATATCATGCAATACTTTGACGAAGTAACGGTCTTTTTCGCCTGAAAATTAAGCAAGTAAACGACCTCTCAGTTAAATACAATGGCAAGAAGCCTTACATGCAAGACGTCCTACTTTCGATACATGGAATTTGGAAGTACTTTTAAAAAAATTTCTGGTGACTCATCAAAAGAGAGCTAACTAAGAACTTGATTCAACAACACAGGCACAACTCAAAATAACAAAGAAATTATACAAACATTGGTTATCAATAAGGAAAAAACTCAAAAAATCCAATTTTTAGCCCCAATACATGAGAAAAACGCAAGTTTCCTATAACATACTTGTCCTAGCTGCTTTTAAAATCATAATTTCTACTCAGAACACTTCTGCGGTGCACAGGAACACAGTAATCAGTTTTTCGCGTTTTCTGAAAAAAGTGTTTTTTTGAGTTGACCCCCTTTAGATCTAGATGTGCGATATGTAAAAAAGTTATTTTCTTTGTTACTAGATGCTTGCGAATTCATCTGATCAGTTGTCTTGCAAAGTTTAGCATTTGATTACTTTTTTAAACCAAGGTTTATATCCAAGTAGTGTCCAATTGTATCCAAATCGGTTTAGCGGTTTAGACGTAAAAAGGTAACGGACAGACAGACTTATCTTAGCATTTATAAATAGTATAGATAAAACTAGATCAATACACTAACAAGCAATATTATGACTAGTTTACTATTTCGTCTAACAACCTGTTCGTTAAAATCTATGTTTATTGTTACACTATTCACTTTACAATACGGTATTACTGACTGTCATCGTGTGACGGACGTAAATTTCTAGTAATTAATAAAATAAACATCATTGCGTGTATGAATCATGATTGATTCGTTAATATAATATAGATGAAGAAGTCGTGTTTCTAAAGCATCAGGAATATGTTTGGTTAGTTTTTGTAATAGAAAGTAATACCGTCCTTTTCTTTAGGCTGATGTATTATTAGGACATAAACGTTTGATATGAAAGATGCTGATGCATCTGTTTGTTACAGTATCAGTGGCTATTTCACTTTCATTTGGGTTGTCTTTTGTGATGTACACGATTGTTTCATAGGCTTGGTGATCAGGCCTTCCTGTATATTTTTTCATTGCCTTGATCCCTTTATAAAGCAACAGCTTTACCCGCTTTGCAACTAAATACGTAATTACGGCAGCAGATATCCGCCTTATGAACTCTGATTTACCATAATAGTCAATTTGCTATATGGTTTGAATTACGGAACGAGATTGGGAAGATACGTTACATATAAACTTACTATATACGCTATATATAGCTATAATAGCCCGATCTCAACTTTAAAAATATAAAAATAACTATATTTATAGGAACGCAATTGCGAATGTAATGCAGTTTGCAACTTTTTTAATAGAAAGTTAACGTGTAACGGAACTCGGAAATGTTTTGAGGTTGGGTGAAAGGTCACACGTATAGGTCACATTCGCAATGAAAACTCTCGATACTTCTGAAACGTTATGTTCAAAATAACACTTTTTTGACATCATCATAGCCTCGATAACTAAACTTTCCATGTTTTCGTTGTTGACATAGATTTAAAAAAAATTATTACCAGGTCAATAGTCAATACACCTGCTTGTAACGCTGTTGCCTCGTTTATTCTTAATCTGTTATCATAGTCAATATTTTCATTATCGGAGAACGTGTCTAACCTCGAAAATATTTTTTGAGGTTAGATGGAAAGCTAAAAATTTATATCAAATTACTAATACTTCTGTTAACAAACATGCTATTGGTAAAAGCAGGTATGGCCTGCTGGAATGACGTATAGCATTGTTTCCTATAAGGAGTTGCTCGCTGTAGGCGGTTTGAGTTCACTCACTTTATGACGAAGTTCACCTTAAACGACAATTGTCATTTTTCCGAATAAGGATGGGGTTATAATTTATTACGACTGGAATGTATACAGAAATGGCTAAATCCGGGTTCATGTAGCAAAATGTACGAAGTGTAAAGATTTTTACTTACTTAAAATAAAGAAAGTAAATCATCTTTAGACGAGTTTAATTATTTCTGTGAGTTTGTTTCTCTTTTACGTTTTAATTATGCAACCGATAGTCAAAAATAGAGAAGATGACATCTTTCATACAGTTGTTTCTAATGCCGGATAGCTTCGTTTGAATGATCATTTCAATGATCATATAGTGTGCACGGGGAGTTTGTGGAGCTGCGCTAAGTTTTGTAGAACTTTGTAGTCTTCAAGGACAAAAATGTACAATCACTTTGAGCCATGTCTGGCTCCGGCATAAGGAACAGAAAAAGGCTACCGTCACCGGACATAACATGTGACACGTCTGGATGCCGATGAAATCAGACGTTGTATGATGTTCAACACCGTAAATTTTCGACATCTAAGCGTTTCTATTTTACACAGCTCTGGCGCAACCTAGTGACCGATGTAACAGTTTGCCTAAGACTATTAAATGTCATCTGAGAATTTGCCTTTGTTTTTTTTTTGTATGTAACTAAGGTGGAAAACAAGCACACGGCATTTCTGTAAGCAAATGACACTTTCTATTAGAATAATCATGTAATCTGGTGGAAGTGCATACAATTTCCAAGAATTTCTTGCTTCCTATAATCTGTTATGGCGGATTCGGTGGTGTAGCTTTCGGGTTGCAGCATTACACCGATTTTCCCTCGTATTCATTCGCGGATTAAAGTAAAGTAGTTTAGTTTCTCATGCACATATATTTTATTTATATACTAGTTGTTATCCGCGTCTTGGTCTACGTAATATTAGATAAAAAATTTTAGCGTGATAATATACAGCCTTTCTCGATAAATGGCCTAACGCTGAAATAATTTTTCAAATCGGACCAGTAGTTCCTGAGATTAGCGCGAGCAAGTAAACAAACTCTTCAGCTTATTGTATTAGTATATATTATAGTTCTTTAATAGTTCTGTAATGTATATTAAATTAATAATATATTTTAGTTATACCAAAAAAGATATTTCACAGTGACGCGTCATAACGCTCGGGAGGCACCACGGCGGCGTTCGCAGAGAAATTTCTGTTTTAATTAACACGGACAATCTCCTGAGGAAATAACGCGGAAATGTTGCATAATTTTTTACATTACACAAAAATAATTTCGCTCCCGGCGTCGCGTCGTGTCGGCAAATCGGCGGGTATATCGTGTGGAAAATACTTGTTGCGTGTTGAAAAAAAACGATATAAATATAAAATATTCTTATTATTTTTTTATTTAACACCGGGAGAACGAATACTTATACAACCAAGAGTACGTATACATACAAGAGTACGTATGTTCAAGCAAGTTTCAACCGAACGAACGAACAAATCAAATATGGAAGGAGGATCTAAATTCGACTCTTCTAGATTCGATTTGGTGATGATTGAATTTGATCCAGGTCTCACAAATCCAAGTCATTTTTTTTTAAAGAAAAATTATCTCTTCTATATATTAAAATGTCATTAGCTTGGCGCCAAAACTTCTTTTTTTTTTAAAAAAGCTGTCGAACACGTCACAAACCTGTTGAAAAATTCCCAAAGAATCCAATTTAATGGGACAACAGCCACATAGAAACCAATAAGGTGTATTGTTTTCTATGCGGTTGTTGTCCCTTTAAATTGGATTCTATGGGAATTTTTCAATTAGGGATCCGTCACTTCATATTCTTTTATTTATTTCAGGAGAAACTCACTCAGACTGCTGCTTTATACTGCAACTAAACTTTTGAAACGCATTTCCGACCTTATAGGAATGCTATTTATTTATGCTTAACCGTTTTCGTGCTTATGAAATTCCTATAATTTAAGTTTCAAACGCACTGACTGACGTGCGCGTCAGGTACTTGTATAATTTTATTGAGATATCAGTGTCTGGAGTGGTGGTTTACGATAATTGTCAGTAACGTGACAGCGACGCGTGAACAGAGCAATTTGTACTTGAGTGCGTTCACTATGAATTGCTTCTTACAATTGCGTGGCGTATGGTCCAAGTTATAAGTGACCGTTGCAGAAGATCGTTAGATACGCCCACACACACAACACACACACACACACACACACACACACACCAATCACATACACACTTCATTTCCTTTTTCTTTTTAATGTATAAGCTAATATAGTTTAATTGTCATTACAGGGTTGTAGCGCTAAGGGTAGGCGTTAGTAACTGCACCACAGTTTTTAACTAATGCGGTTACTATCGAAATGTACATTTGTATGTTGTAATGCATCAATAAACTTTTTTTTTTTTTTATAAGCCTGTGTAACTCATATAACTTTTTCGCGGCCATAGAGTATGGGCCTGGTTACAGTTTGACAATAGTTAGCGCGGGATTAAGGCCCATTTCGTTCTCTGGTTTCATACGTCAAGACTTACGTCAGATCGCGGCTTACGTTAAAGGTGTAAGTAATAAGTAGTTAAGATTTGCGTGAGGAGTGAGTATAAGTAATAATATGGAATATTAATATTTAATTAGTTTGCACACAATAATGTAAATTTGTTAAAATTTGAATATAGTTAAAAGTAGAATATACAACTAGTACCGAAAAATCTGTATAGGCAGCTGCTACGTAAATACAAAAGCCGATTGAGAAATATGTTATTATCAAGTTAAAATTGATTAAATGATAAAATTACATAACTGTTGGTGACGTAAAATCGGCCCTTGTGGAACTCCATAGAGGACACCATATGTCTCATACTAAAAATTACAATTGATATTGTTTAAGAAAGTGAACGTCGATATAAAATTCGCCATCGCTCACAACTAGGACAGTAATATAATATGCGTGCTAACTGTGAGACTGCGTTCTCTTTTCTGCGCGCCTAACGTAATGTCGTAATTTCAGCTCGCAATATCGGGACGGTGGGATTTTATACAGGAATACCAAACAAATCTACCCCTATCTCTACCTAATGCCGTCTTATATACGAAATAGTCTAAGACATGGCGGCAAGAACTATGAATCGATAAGGAAAGGTATCTTAATCTAATAACATATAACTCTACATGTGATATAAGTCCTACAAGGGAACCTTATTGTTTCGTTTGTCGGCTCACAAGGTGCTCCCCCACCTCCTTCCCACAGCATTTACAAGCTAACTATATATTAAGTAATGATATAATTTATTTTAAGATACAGTAGTGGTAATATTTTTGGATTCCTATAAATAAGTTGGTAAGGTTTCCTTCCTGATGGAGTGTCGATTTGGCGGCAACTCGTTGCTTATAGAGGAAGACCGATCAGAATGGCACGTCTTTGTTCAGTAAAGGATATCCACAAACTGATGACTAACAAAAAATATGCAGCAATCAATAGCTATTAGAAAAGGTTGGATTATAAATGAAATTTCTAAGGAACCGTGCAATTCCCGACCTCCTATTTATCATCTTAGAACTACTAAGGGTGTATATGCAGTAAACAAATCCAGTAATAATTAAATATAGAGTTAAAAAACTAGTCCTGGAGTCATTTTGAAAATTGGTACGAGTTTATAAAAGTATAATATGTATACTTTTATGAATACTAATAATTCTTATGTACTGTTTTAATTCAATTTCTCAAACTAATTCTGCTCTTTCTTCTGTGTTGTATTTATCTGTGGTAACTTTACTGGTCAATATATTAGTTTTATTACCATTCTTAAACCTATTGAGAATAACATGTACTGTATGTTTCCCTTAAAAGAAAAAAGAAGAAAAAAAGAAAAGTTAAGCCCGCATGATGCCTGACACCTTTCCTTTCATTCCATAGTATAAAACAGCCTTTCATTTGACTATGAGGGTTAGACTATAGATATTATTGCAAAGAATATTCTAGACTTCAATCTATATAATAAAAACACTGCTTGCATCCAGTTTCCAATCTCATTTACAACGATAACCATAGTGTCGTGAGTATAGAAAGAGGTGACATTTAAATATAAGAGACTTTCTAAACACGTATAAAAAATAATAAGACGACGACCATTTTGTAAAAAAAAAAATCTTACAAACGTTAAATACCAGTGCAAGATCATGGACAATACATTTGAAATCATAGAATCTTCTCCAATTTAATGAATTGTAAATCATCTAATGACTAGAATTTAATAGATTAATAATAATTTAAACAGACTCTAATACTAGATCGGTCTAGTACCAGGGTCCGTTTCCGTCTTTAATTTTCTTCTCCTTCCTAACATTATCCCGTGATAGAATTAACTAGGAAGGAGAAGAAATTTAAAGAATGTCTACGTTCTAACCCGTCTGACCACAATTAATCTAATTAACACAGAGCATAGATTAAGATCAAACAAATCAATTCTATTTGTTAAGTCAACCGGCCACCCGTATGCCGATACGGATCGTGGTGTTAATAAAACTCTCCCCCATAACTCCCATTGTCTCTAACTCCAGATAAAGCAATTTACTTAATTAAAACTCCCACAACGTGAAACCATATTGAGATAAACTACAGTTATTAAGACATTACGGTTTAAACTTGTGCAATGTTTAAAAGTTTGGGAACGGCGCTTTGTTAAGTGAAATTGACGGCTTGATTATGGAGCGTTTACTTCATTGTTGGCGCGTTTTTGGGATAAAAAGATAACCTCAATAGATTGGAGTGATTCCGAGTATGGACGAGGCAATAGCCCGTCGTGGTCGATTATCGTCTATCCGTCAATATATTGTTAATAACAAATCCAGCAAAAAAATAAAATATGTTATAATGTATTTTGCAAAAAAGAAAGAAACTTTATTCGTACATAAAAAACAGCACTATATCTAAAAACTTAGGTCTACTTAAAAAGCAATAATTAATACATCTATACTAATATATAAAGCTGAAGAGTTTGTGTGTTTGAACGCGCTAATCTCCGGAACTACTGGTCCGATTTAAAAAATCTTTCAGCGTTAGATAGCCCATTTATCGAGGAAGACTATATGCTATATACCATCATGCTAATTCTTATAGGAGCGGAGAACCAATGAAAAATGTTTCAAAATCGGCATTTTTTTCCCCTGTTGAGAGTTTCCGCTGCGTGCCCTGCGTAAACGGTTAAAGTTACTCAAAAGTCATGTATGACGGAATTGTTCCCCTTTAAAAGTTATAAATAAAAATCCACAACAGCGTATGTCTATCTCTTCAGGTTGGCTCTGTATAACTCTTTTTATGCTTATAAAATTTGTTCTAAAATAATGTATTATTTGCGAGGGTGTTCTTATAAACACGATATTGTTCTTTATCCGAAACCAATTTTTAAACCCCTAAGTGATAAAAGTGGTCCACGCCGATGAAGTCACTCGGTACATCTAGTTACAATTTGTCTGAACGAGATTAAAACAGCTTAAATCAGAGTATGAAAACTCTAAAGCTGATTTTCTGTACCTCCCTTTAGACATATGACAACAACACAAAATGACATTATGAATATAAAAAACAACTGTAACAAAAATACATCAAAAATATACATTTTTAAACCAATATTTAATATTCTTTAAAGCGTCAGAACTAAACAAAAAAGGTTTCCCGTACCGGGAATCGAACCCGAGCCTCCTGGGTGAAAGCCAGGTATCCTAGCCACTAGACCATACGGGAGATGAGGAGTTTTGCCCTATGTTTCCACCTCTTAGTAATCCAGTGGGCTATCAAATGATTAATATTACAAAGTTTTCTGTAAGTGGATGTACATGTAATTATTCTACTTGTTTTGTAAAATTGAGTATCAAAGTTTTAAAAGTTCCCAATGTTATGTTGCCTAAATGATTATTTATTTTCAGTCGATTTTTAAATACACAATATGACTGTTTGTTTTTATGTTTGTTACCTAAGAAATTCAGACTGGGTGAACTGATTTTGATGATTGTTTTTTTTATTTTGAAAGTTGGTGATGTTGCCTGTGTTTCCATTTTAATTTGGCCCAAATCTGACAATTTGAAGTCTTGAATGTTTTTTTTTTAAAGAAAGATTATTAATCTGAAGTTTAGTGGCCCTTCCGACCCTAACCGCGTTCTAGGTAGTTATCGTTGGCCGCAGGTTGTTATGACGGCATCATTATATATTATTACCTCAAACTAGTAAAGTTATTTTAATATTCACACGGCCAAACACTAAACGGGTTAGGAATAAGTACGTTATTAGCCTGGATATTAAGATAATTGGATTTTTCAGTCAGTGACGTAATGAAAACTGAACCACTTTCGACTTTTCTATTAAATAAATTATTTATTGGCGGTTACTTCGAGACGTTGCCATGGAAACTAATTATATAATTATTTTTTTAACGATATTGACTTTTCTTTACTTCGTTGGGTCTTAAAATTCTTAAGATTCTGCTACCGCTGGTCAATGTGGTTTGTTCTGACCTTACTAAGTCCATTTTAGCTCTCAGCTTTAAGCCAAAATATTTTTGATTAATATTAAAACTTTAAAAAATTTGCAAATGTGTGAAATGGAACGTAAGTAGATATTTTTGGTTAAGTTTTAATGTCTGCGGTGGGTTTTATAAAGATGAATGGAGAAAAAATTACTGGATAGATCGTGCAGATTGATGAGTCGAAGCTGGGAACAAGAAAATACAATGGAGATAATTAATTATGTTGACTCTTTCCGGAGCAGAACTGAGTGGAGTGACATTAGGTTAAGATTTTTTTTTTAACCACCCAGAAACCGGGGCCGTATTGGGTCGGTTGACAGTAGGAAGAGTAAAAAACTTTGAAAAAATATTTAAAAAAAATTATGTAATATAGAATTTACAAAAAGATATATGCGGCTCAGGCCGGCTAAAATATTATTTTTAAAATTATTATATCAATAAAATTTGGCAGGTTCTTTAAAAACTCATTCTTCTCCTAGATTTGATGCAAAGTTTAACGTAATATAATATAAAATTATAATGAACACTAAAAGTATTAAAGTTTACCTGAAGATCTTTTAATCCTGAAAATAATAATAAGAGATGACCATCAGAGTCGTCTTCAGGGGGGGATTAGTCCCCAACTCCCTCCCTCCTCCCACTAACTAAATTCAGCTAACACGATTTAATCTATTTCTAATAATATTTGTGAGATAGTATGGTGATATTGTTCTTCGCAGAAAATATAACAATACACATTATGACTACGACTCTATCTCTATCCATAAACCTTTTCAATTAATTTTCTATCCCTTACATCACATCGATTGAAAAGGGACTGAGCTTCGTGTAAGCCTCTTTCAGTGAAGCGTGCTTCAAGCATTGAATTTTTGAATAACAAAGCGTAGCACAGGTAGCAGAGTTCGCATAAAACATTTACTTGATCCCTATACAGTTGTACTAGTACGAAGCTGAAATTCTGAATAAAGAATGCTCTTGGGAGATCATTCAAGCTTTTACTGATTTATACTTCCCCGGTCACTCCTTTACTATTCACTATAAAACATTATAATAGTCTCAATTTCATAATATCCATATTAAATATAATATTCGTTTTCTACAATTATGCCAATATAAAAATGACCAATTGAAATAATATTATGGAAAAATTGCGTACTTTTGTTAAAGAAAAAGGGCCTTTAATCTATACTTTAATATATAACTGAAGAGTTTGTTTGTTTAATTAAATGCGCTCATCTCAGGAACTACTGGTCCGATTTTAAAAATTATTTCAGTGTTAGATAGCCCATTTATCGAGGTAGGCTATATATCATTGCGCTAAAATTTTTCACCTAATTTTACGCGGACTAAGCCGCGGGTAGCAACTAATAGAGAATAAGGATCATAATGCTAAAGCGAGATTGATAAATAAAAAAGCAAATATTTCTATATTGTAAGGAATATAACGGCTTTCTAACTTCGGGAAATATTAATAAAATGTGTCTGTCATCCCCCTTTAAGATGTCGTACTAGACGCCGTCTATTTTAGAATGGAAAGCTAATTTGCTACACTTGAATTCAGATTTTTGTTTTAAGTATATAGGAATACTTTTTAGGTATGTCTAATATTCCCTTTTCCCCTTCTACTAAGCTTAAATTAAAATCTTGTATTAGGAGTGGGTGCGACAATACCCCAACGGCGGTGGGATTTGAACCGGGTACCTTGCGGATTTCAAACGAAGGAATACACTTCGTTTTTAATTATTCTATATACACATTATACAGTGTTTGAGGAGGTCGTGGCCTAATCAGTGTTCGGCATTTGAGTCGATCGCTAAGTTAAGTTGCTCTAGTTGCGACCGGGTGATAGATGGGTGCCCAATTCTGACCCTGATTTACAACCATCCGACCCCCTCCGTGTTTCAGGAACGCACGTTAAACAGAGTGGATACCGTGGTGGATTTATGACACTAAGTGATATTAGTCGTAAGATCGTAAAAATTTGGGGGTTTCGGGGATGACGTCAAACGGCAGTCGGTGATCCTAACTCGCCCCACAACCGCATCCTCTGCAATGTAAGCGGATCCTGGTTCTGAACTGGAATAGCGCTACTGAAAAGAAGACATTATGCAATATTTACTCGTACTTAAAGTGAAATATAAAATTAATATGTAAATAATTAACTATATTGTGTGTTAATAATTAACTGTATAATGTCTTGGTACAAATACAGATTTTAAAATGTTCATTGATTGTACGACGAGCGCTCGACACACGTTTTGCTCCGAATCTAGAGCATTGTAATGAGATAGACTCTACAACACATAAATCTCACTCGTATCTTGTCTCGGAAATCTTCCTCGTATTTCTTAGTAATTTCGTTCTGTATCCGCCATCGTACTTTATCTCAATCTTATCTTTGCGATCGAATATTATCGACTAAAAGTATTTAATTCTTTGGAAGTTATAATACCAAGATATGTTCAATTATATTTAAAAAAAACACTAGCGTACCCGGCAGACGTTGCCCGAAGGTTGAGTTACTTACTATTCATTACATTAGTATTATTCTGTAATATTATTTATTATACCCGTTCCCATTCCCTTTTCCGTTCCCGTTCCCTTTTCCGTTCCCGTTCCCATTCTCGTTCCGTATATTAGTATAGATAAATAATCTTAAGGCTAATTTGTGAATCTAAACCACCCAGGGCACCACCCAAGCGCATTCAAAAAATTCTATTCAATTCGGTCCGGCAGCTTAGAAGGAGTTCAGTGACATACACACGTACAGAAGAATTATAAATAGGTATAAAGATAAGGAATGCGTTGATGCGTTTCATTTTGTTTAATAAAAATAATGTGCATTACTTTTCTTGTAATTTGAATTCACAATGGGAAGAGTTTCTTTCGTAATAAGTCTTAAGACTTCGCTAAAGGCTCTTCTGGGCCTGACCTTGAGCCTGGCATTTTATTTAAATGAATAATTGCTTTGTTTTGTTTACATTTATCCGGTACTTAAGTCTTCTAGATTATTAGTAGAAAAGTATTATTTGTTATCCGCGACTAGTCCGCCTAAGATTAGTTGAAAAATTTTAGCGTAATGATACATAGCCTTCTTCGATAAATAGACTATCTAACACTGATAGATTTTTTAAAATCGGACCAGTGCTTCCTGAGATTTTAGCACGTTCAAGAAAACAAACAAACTCTTCGGCCTTATGTATTACTATAGATAGATATACAGAGATAGTAAAGTTATCTTGTTATATTTAAATGTGTTGTTAACATAGAAAAATATTTCTTATGTCGTTAACCATATACGACTTTGTAAAAGGTTTTACTAGGCTCATACTTAATTGAACTTGTTTTCGATATATATACCGATAATCGGGAGCACTTTTTTTTTCTTGATTGTTTTACAGGTGCTAGTATTTTTACTTCAGGTCAGTATTACGGTCAGTCTTGCATTTGAAAGTATCTATATGCCTGAAAATAAAGATTTAGTCAAAGAATTCTTTCAGAACTATTTTGTCTATGGAATATTGAAAGGCCTGATTATTTTTTAATCAATGCAAAGTGAAAGGCAAATTTTAGAGCGTTCCATTTCATTAGATTCAAGACTGACGATGCGGCACTGTTACGTCAAGATTGCGAATTTTCACTGCGGCACGGTGTAATACGTCCAGTTTAAGTAATCCAGATATCTCATACAATGGGTTAGAATAGGACAATCGCAGTAGTTTATGCGTTTTATACGGGTAAAAATATCTTGGTACATTCTAGTCTTCAATCTACACTTTACTTACTCTTCTGTTAGTATTGGTAGCAATATTTTAATGCAGCATATCCAGGATTCTAGGCTTTTTATTTGAAAAAAAAAAAAGAAGAGAAAGGTTTGTAATTTTGAATATCTCGTACTGTACCGCTACAGATCTGAACAGACGTGTCTTCTTAGGGGCCATCCATAAAAAGGTCCAACGTGACATTGTGTGACAAGCGACAGGGGGGGGGGGGGGTCAAAAAACTTTGTGACGTCACATACCAAAGTTATTATATTTTATCTTACATTAAAATAGTACGTAGAATCATTAAAAAAAAACTGCCTTGTTTTTTTTAATTACGTGATGTCTTACCAAGTGAGGGGGTTTCGAAAAAGTGACAAGGACGGAGGGACGAACTAAACAAAAAATCGTAAAATTCGTGATTGTTATTGATGATACACATCAATAATAATTTATTTATAATAAAAGAAAACCAATCGTAATTTTAATCAGCTCGTATTAACGCTTACACGAGCTGGTAATTGCTTAGAGAGTCTATTCGCAGCTTTTTCGCTAAACAATCGTGCGCCGTGAACGCTTTTGCGCCTATTAAAGCCACTCGGATGACGAAGGGGTGTATTGTTGTGTTTTGATGATGAATCCCCATCACTGTCGAATATAACAATGGATCGAGTGTCTGTTTGAATGGAGTTATTTTATTTTCATTACCGATTTTTGAAGTGAAAGCTCTCCTCTAACACGTTCGTGATTTGAAAAACTCGATGAAAACGCTAAAAGCGACTATGAATAGGGACCGACGCATACATTAATCGTTATTTAACGTGCAATTGAATGAAAAAATATATGATGTTCAGAATTTTTTATTAACGTGATTTCCTCTTTTAGGCCTGTTTCTCTTATCCTACTCCTGAAATGCTACATTCGTCTCATTATCTTCACAATTTTCAAAATTTTGATACAATTCTATTAAGGGGGAATTCCACGCATGTTTTAGTGTCATTTTTAAAGACGTGTTTCAAGAAAAGAAACACGAGCAGGCGATTTTCCTTATTGTAAGTAACTACCGACGCCATGGACAACTTCAACTTCAGAAATAAAAAAAAATATGCTGTTCGGTGCCTGATGATAATTGATAGATGCATTGACGATGTTTGAAGAAGAATTTCAGATGCTTTCTCGGCTTTGAAGAAGAATTTTAGATACATACTTTGTCGGTGTACTCTTTTCTTGTATAACAAACTCGTATAGACTTAGTAAAACATTTTAGAAGAATATTATGTGATTGATACGTACAAAAACGATTTTTTATGCGATCTCTCTTCTAGAATAATAGAGAGGTATCTGATAGTGAATTTTGTTACGATTCAGTGTTAATAATCGTGAATACGTGTATAAAAAACACATCTACGGTTTAGCCTAAACGTTACAAACATCTGACGTGACAAGGTAAACTGTGTCATTAATAACAATTACATATTTCTACCGCAAACCGCAATCGGTGTTTGGCTTTATGCCGTTGTAATTGAATGACGGTCGATGATAGATAGAATTTGGTTTAAAGGCATTATGTATAATTGTACATTAATAGTGTATTTGAATAAATTATTTATTAGTATCTACAAGTATTATGTAAAAGGTCGTGGCCTATACGGTGCTCGAGATTTGAGTAAAACGCTAGGTTAAGTAGCCCTTGCTGCAAACGGGTGATATATGGGTGATCCATACTACAACTGGTTTATATTTGATATCCGACCTCCTCAGTGTTTCGGAAGGCACGTTAAACAGTGGGAACCGATTAATGTCACTGAGTGATATTAGTCGTGAGGTTGTAGAGATCGTGGGGGTTTTGAGGATGAGGTCAGATGGCAATCGGTCATCTCAACTCGCCCCACAGCCACATCCTCTGCAATCTAAGCGGACCCAAGTACTAGACCGAGATAATGCTAGGAAAAAGAAGATTTATTAGTGTTACTAACAACCACATAAGTGTTTGATACAGGAAACTATTATTCATTGAGCTAAAAGTCTAGTTGAATAAAGCACCTTAAGAAATAGATTTTAAAATTAAATAGCTCTTAAATGAACTACGAGGAATCCTATATATTTAGACGAAAGCTTTCGTTGATATTTTACGAAATTGCGCTGTCAAAGTAGTATGAAATTTGGCACAATTTATGCTTTATACAGTGTACGGTGTGTAAATGCTAATAATTTATAAAATAGGCATTATAAATATGCTAAATTAATAAATTCAAACCACACACACACACCAATACAAAACGATTTACACACACATGTATAGATTTTACTATAAGATGAGGTCAAATCGAGGTCACGACGACCTTTAGAATATTAATTGTCAAATATACCTAACAATGGCGTTGTACAAAGAACTGAAATTTTCTATATAGCTTTAAATAAACATATAATACTCATATCGTAGATTAGTGCTTGAATTTCGACCACCAGGGGATCTTTAGTTGATATTTATCAACCACATTATCCGCTTTAACGCAGAAAAAAGCTCTATTTTAAATTATATTGCATGTAGATAAAAAAGTGTCGCTGCATTTTCATCAATTCAAAATGTTAGAAGTAACATAAAGAGCATTAAAGCAATTACGAGTAAAGGATGCATCCGTAATTTAACATCATTATATTGTCTATAAATGTTCATCAATACCTTCCTAATAGTACTTATTAACATGGTAATGTAACTTGAACTTAGGGTTGTCAAACGTAAGTTATAAATAAACGTGAAGGCTCATTCAGAAAGGACTGTATTTCTATCATAGTCTTCTGTCTAGTTTGTCATCTTTGCACGTGCAGGTATCTGATCCATTCCATTACAGAGAAAGGAATCAAGGCAGTGTCTTGGAGTTATGACCCAGGTTTAGATTTAAGAGTGCTCTTTAAAGTGGCCACTAATACTCACCTTTACTGCCGATGTTATCTTCTCTGCCCAACCAGTTCCGGTCTACTCTTATCCTATAATGATATCCTTCTTTTAGCCTTCATCATGGTAATCGTGGCGATCATTCTTATGTCTTCGATTATTATTTAAGGACTTGAGGAGTTGCGCTTAGAGTCACAGGGAGAGGAGAATAGGACCGTTCTTAATAGTAAAGTAATACCGTCAGTTGATACAAGCTAATGTTTGGGTATTGGTGCTAAGGGAGAGCTCCGAGGAATGGTTTAGATCAATAAGTAATAACGACAGCTGATCTAATTTGGTCATCGGACATTGGCACCACCGCTAGGTAGAAGATAATTAATCTTCTCATAATCAGCGCCGGTGTCCGATGCGAATTTACAGAAGCTTAGTTATCTTCTACCTATCGTTATAACGGTCTGGTACTCTCTTTACTCTCCCTCTCTCACTCTCACTCTAGGGTCCGCTTAGATTGCGTCATTTTTCTGTCTGTGACGATATGTATATTCCTAAATATACACATTTTTCTGATAATTCCTACAAAACTTAAACCGGCAAGGAGTTTCGACTCTTCTGATGAGAAGTGTATTTTAAAATTATTTTAGATCCCCATTGTTGACAACCCTACGTGAGCTAACAAAAGCTTATTCAGTGCTTAACCGCTAACCAGCGGCTTCAGCTTACAGCCTTTTTGCGCCCATTAGAGGCTCATTGTTATTTCAAAATGGCAAATTTCTTACGATGCCAAGTCGAAACAAGCATTTGTGCGTTTTATCGTCGTATTTGCCTGTTATAGTGTGGAAATAAAAAAAATTGACCATAAAAGTCATACCCCGCGATTTCGCGTGATTTTTTTTAAATTATTATCTTTATTACACAATTAAAACAAAAACAATTGTACAACTAAGTGAGTTTAGTGCTAAAAGTGTTTTCTGCCAGCTTACCTAATCACGGACGTACAAGAAAAAAAATGGCCAAGAGCGTGTCAAGATGCGTTTATATAGAAGGGTTCCGTATCTGATACGCTATAAACTTTTTTGTCAAATGACTTCAAAGTTGTTGTCCGATTTCGTTCAAAATGATTTTCCTAATGAGTTTTTAGCATGTTCTATCAACATGGAAAACTTCAAGCCTCTACAACGAATAGTTTGGAAATGCTAGGGAGGGATCACCTTAGGGGCAGACATACGGACGGACGGACAGAGCGAAATTATAAGGGTTCAGTTGGGTGCTTTCAAAATTTCTCCTGAAACAGCTCTTTTAAGTGTCTTTTAAAAGAACTCTCGGAGGGGGCTCGCTTGATATTTTGGTATTTTCACATTTAAGTATCGGAAAGTCGTTTGTATAACACGGATCGGTACTCGGTAATTGCAGATAATGAGACAATCGTTTCCCGCAAAGCCTTTTTACGAATGCGGTCAATTAGGTTAAGGGATAGTGTGGGTAATAACGGAAAATTTGCATTGCGGTTGCAGGAACGACGCCCCAGGCTTCACACAAAGTAAATAATTTGTTTACCTACTTAAATTGATGGCACAATCACTATGTATTTAACTTTGGCTTTTACTTTTAACAATGATGTCTTGTTGACTGCAATCCCTCATTACTGAGACAGTTAAATGAATATAAATGTACTTGCGGAGCCGGCAGACGTTGTCTTGCGGCTTGCCGGCAGATGTACAGCCAGATCAACGCCATCTATTGGAACTAATCCGAAGATGCGACCTACCCTGACTCTTTTTAGTATTTTTTAAATATAACTTTGAGTGTTCACTCTCTTTCTGTTCTTTTAATCCTTCTATTAAAACCAACAGAAGTCAATGGGCCCAGCCGAATTTTTGGGTATAGCGAGAAACATAGTTATGGTTTCACGCTGACTGCAGCGCCATCTCTCACTCTCACTCGCCCTCATCTCTGAAAACCATCCATGAACCCCTAGAAATATCACACACAAAATTTAATCAAAGTCGGTCCAGCCATTTAGGAGGACTAGGGTGACAAAGCTTTGGTATACCTCTATTTTGGTTTCAATTAATATAAATGCGACAGTATTTTGGTTTGGTTCTACTTTGTCATCTATTTTCTTGCTTGTCTTTATTTTTAATTTACAACTAATTTCTTTTAAAATTAACACCCGCTACACTTTGAAGGTCGTACAAGTGTATGCACCAACCAGCTCTCATGCAGATGAAGTAGTTGAGTCATTTTACGAGGATCTAACAAAGGCTGTGGAAGATGACTCCTGCTACTATACAGTTGTAATGGGCGACTTCAATGCTAAACTTGGATTACGATCTTACCAAGAGAAGTTTGTCGGGGAGTTTGGGCTGGGACAAAGGAATGAACGCGGACAAAACTTAGCAAATTTTCTCGAACAACAGAAACTATTTGCGATGAACACCTTTTTCAAGAAACAAGACCAGCGAAAGTGGACCTGGCAAAGCCCGGATGGGCGCACGCGTAACCAAATCGACTATATCCTCTGTAATCGAAAGTATGTATGCTACGATGTCGACGTCCTTAACAAGATTAATGCTGGTAGCGACCACCGCATAGTGAGGGCTAAGATCTGTCTCAACGTTAAAAAGGAGAGAAAAATTCTTTGCTCTGATAAAAGCATACAGTCTAACGTTCGATCGATTGAAAGCCAAAAACAAATATACCAACAAGAGCTCCAAACGGCACTTGATATTGACACATCTGCTTGGACCGTGGACGAAATCAATGAACATACATGTGAAACGATAAAAAGCACAGCAGAGAAGCTTACGGCCGTTACTTATACAAAGCGTAAAGTGCTATCAGATGAGACACTAGCTCTTATAAACGAAAAAAGGACTAACTTGTATCAAGAGGACCAAACCATCAGAGAACTGAATAAAAAGATAAGGAAGTCGATAAGGAGAGACCTACGGAGTCATAGTCGTAACACTATCATCAAAACAATAAAAGAAAACCGAGGCCCAAAAATTTTCCAAAGAAAACTGAGTACTGGTAGTACCCAAATACATCAGCTTCTAAGACCGGATGGATCTATAACTGAGGATAGGGACGAAATTCTTGAGATAGTAGAAAACTATTATTCAAATCTCTATAGTACTAAGTTACCAGAACCTACGCCTACGCGGAGAGACCCCAGGGCGAAACTGATTAGACGCAGAACCGAAGACCTTCCCGATATAAGCCTCTATGAGATAAATAACGCGTTGAAGCAAATGAAGAACGAGAAGTCAGCTGGACATGATAAAATCCCAATCGAACTTATTAAATTTGGAGGAAGGCCTTTACTTAAACGCCTACAACTACTATTCAACAAAGTAATCCATGAAGGTGTAACGCCCAAATCCTGGAAAAACGCAGTTGTAACGTTAATCCACAAAAAAGGGGATAAAACGAACCTATCCAACTACCGGCCCATTTCAATATTAGATCATACGTATAAGCTATTCACAAAAGTAGTAACAATTAGACTCTCACAGCGATTAGACTTCGAACAACCTGTCGAACAAGCGGGCTTTAGATCAAACTTTTCGACAATAGATCATATTTTTACGATCCGCCAGCTCATAGAAAAATGCATAGAATATAATCGACCTTTATACCTTGGGTTCATCGATTTTGAGAAGGCATTTGACTCAGTGGAACACTGGGCAATATTCCATGCATTACAACGTTGTCTTGTCGATGACAGGTATGTACAAATCATCAGAGAGATCTATCGGGGGGCTCAACTACAGGTTAAGCTGCATGACTTAACAAACTGTGTCAAAGTCCAAAGGGGAGTTCGACAAGGAGACACGATCTCTCCAAAACTATTCTCAGCAGCACTAGAAAACGCTTTCCGCCTGCTGGACTGGTCTTCGAAAGGCATAAATATTAACGGCAAGATACTGTCTCATCTTAGGTTTGCAGATGATATTGTCCTTACAGCTGAATCTAGGGAACAATTGCGGGAAATGATGGAGGAGTTACATGCAGTGTGCATGACCGTAGGATTGAAAATGAACATTGATAAAACCAAGATTATGTGTCGCGATAACATACCCCACATAGACGTCCACGGCTACAAGATCAAATGCGTTTCGGAATATATATACTTGGGTCAGACAGTATCTCTATATAAGAATGGCCAAGAAAAAGAGATCCGCAGACGTATACAGCTAGGATGGGCTGCCTTCAGCAAACTATCTAAAGCACTCAAAGGTGACATTCCAGTATGCCTTAAACGAAAATTGTTCGACCAATGTGTCCTGCCCACGATGACATACGGAGCAGAGACGTGGACTTTTACGAAAAAAGTCATTCACCAACTCCGAGTAACTCAACGCGCAATGGAGAGAGCGATGTTAGGTCTATCTCTGCTAGACAGAGTCCCCAACACCGAAATAAGACGAAGAACTGGCGTCACTGACATCGTTCATAGAGCTGCTGTGCTTAAGTGGCGTTGGGCAGGACACATATGTCGAAGAGAGGATAGACGTTGGGGGCGGGAAATACTGGAGTGGCAACCGCGCACAGGACATAGAAGCAAGTTTTACGTGCCTTCCGAAACACGGAGGAGGTCGGATATCAAATATAAACCAGTGCTAGAATGGGTCACCCATCTACCACTCGGCCGCGGTAAGAGCTACTTAACCTCACTTTATTAGGTAATACTTACAATTTTTGCAATATATACAATATGTTTACATTTTTTTATCGTTTAAAAACGCATATCAAGACCCGCTGTGACGCAGTCGTGCAAGTGTGTTCATAAACCCTTATCAATGCACTCTTATCATTATCACAAGTGCGTCGTCCTTACTGATAAGCAGATTTGCAATAATTGCTGAGATAAATCGAAGCAAGCACGTGGACGGATAATGCATTTTACTTAATTCTTATTAGTCTCTCACTTATTCAAGTTATAATAATAACTTTATCTATCTATATATCTAATATAGCTTTTATATATGTATAAAAGCAAAAGGTCACCTTATACGAAATCTCTAAAAACCGCGAGACGTACAATGATCAAATTTAATTTTTGTAAAAGGATAAATATCCTTTAAACTACCTCTTCTCGGACGTCTACATTGAATTTTGGGTGTCATTTGCACGGTTATCGATTTTTAAGCTTGCGGGGTTGTGATTTCGATGGGAATGTATAGATTTTTATGTACATAACAGGGTAGAACCTTGAAAACCTAGAAAATCTACATACATATGTTTAACCTAAGTGACTACCGATGTTTATAGATATCTGCAGGAGGCTCGAAAATTCGTTTCCGGGCTTTAAGGAAGGGTTTGGGTCATCGGGAACTCTCACAAGCCGAACAAAACGACAACACTTGACGTGACAGCATTGCCGCCACTTCACGCCGATCTAATGTGAGAGGTACTGGCACACGGAAGCGGCAAAACAATTCGGCTACAGATGAAAAGTACTGCAAGCGTGGTGCTACCTCTAATTTTGTCAAATATTTTATCTTCAAATTTATAGATTCTGCAGTACATGAAAGGCTATGGTCCCTGGGAAATGTGCGAGTACTGGTCTATAATAACATTGCGTGTATATTCTTGGTATTTTGGTGGGCAGTCGTTTCCACGAAACGATGTTTGCAGCTCCCAGTAGCGCATGTTGATATTGACGCGTTCAGACAATGCCTTGTTTGTTTCTGCGCAGATATTTTTACTTACGCGCCAACTGTCACATGTTTGAACTAAACATAATCTCCTTTCGCGTTGAGTGTGAAAAGACGTTTTCAATTAGACACGTAAATGCCTTGTTAGTAGAGATTAACACTGTTATGGAATACATGAAAAACTAAACTACTTTAATCCGCGAATGAATACGAGGGAAAATCGTTGTAATGTACACTGACTTTACGAATAGCCTTTGTAGGGTCTATCTCCTGATGATGCTTCGGTGTCGAAGCGAAACGTGCTTTGAGGGACATCGGAAAGTCAGTGTAGTGCTGTGCTTTGGTGGCTGATTCGGTGGTGTAGCTTTCGGGTTGCAGCATTACACCGATTTTCCCACGTATTCATTCGCGTATTAAAGCAAAGTAGTTTAGTTTCTCCATGCATGTTAAGAGCTATTTTTAAAGGAGTGGTTAACGAGTTTCTTCTCGTCACTTGACTCTTCCGAATCAGTGGTAGCTTTGAAAATATTAGACTATAATCTTTTGATTTGATTTGACTTGACTAATATCGACAGCTGAATTTCACTATAGATAAGAGGTAGCGCCACGCTAGGATTCGTTTTGGACTGCAGTCGAATTGTGCCGGCGCCTCAGGGTACCAGTACCTCTTTCCCACATAACATCGGCGTGAAGTGGCAGCAATACTGTCACGTTAAGTGATGGTATTGTTGTCGCGTTTTGTTCGGTTTACCATAGTTCCCGGTGGCCTAAACGCCTTTTTTTAAAAGGCCGGCAACGCATTTGCGAGACTTCACTTAGATAATGAACCGCGTGCTTGTAAAAAAAGTGCCAGACATCCCGTTAGAACTCGAAATTTCGCTCACAAAAATTAAAAAAAAATAAAAATATTTCATTAGCAATTAATTTTTTAGCATTACCCTGTTTGTCGTAAATTACCGCCAGGTGACGCCCGATTATATCGCGCACAGATTTGTTTCTCCTTTGTTTAACGCGCATTTTATCCAGCCTACGTAGACACGCGTGATAACTTATCAGATAAGCGATCTTTATCAGATGCAACGGAGCGAGCGTTCTCAAATACCTCGCACTGAGCTAATATTATATTAATTGTTGCTATTTCTGCCGTGGTTTATGTAAATTCTGGCGAATAGTGCCCTTTCCGTCTCTTAGTGTCGATGCCATAAAAGAAGATTGAGGGCACCACGCATTGCCATAATCAACAAGTTTCGCGCTAGACTTAATTCTATCTGAAGAGGATTATTTCCAAACAGAGATTTTTTTGGATACTGACTCTTGAAATACTGGCCCATTGCCGCAGTGGGCAGTGCCTTTGGTCCGGGGGTCGTGGGTTTGATTCCCGCCTCGAGTTCGGGGATGCCAGGCATTAGATTGACCGTTCCAGTTCCGCAGAGTGATTCACAGTAAGAATTCTTTCTAATAGAGAACTAGAGTAGTTCATGACTAAAAACTCCTTTAATAGGTCGAAGATTTAATTCGCTAGTATTTATCTCCCTCGCACCTATATACCTTAGCTGCCCTGAGGGAAAAAGAGATACATTAAAATATGGCGTACATTTTGTTATAGAAATGTTCGGTATCATTTTAGAAGTTAAATTTATACATTATAATTCAAACAGCATATTAGACAATCATAAATTAGCGATATTAGTAATATCTTTAAATTTATAGTAAAATGAAACCAAACCAAAGTATTAATGTACGATAAAAATAATTCTAAAATGCAGGACCATATTCGTTACTTCGCGTCTAGTTCATCAGCGTTAACTCCTTTGAAATTTCTTGTTACATATAACTTAATGGAATAGAGCCTCAATAGCTCAACGGTATAACATGTGGACTGATATCCTTAAGGTACCCGGTTCAAACCCCACCGCCGTTGGGGTATTGCACCCACTCCAAATACAAGCTTTTAATTTAAGCTTAGTAGAAGGGGAAAAGGAAAAGGCCCGATGGTGCAGTGGGCAGTGACTCTGGCTTTCGCTCCGGGGGTCGGTTCGATTCCCGCCTTGAGTCAGGGCGTATTATCTAAATGTATGTATTTATACATTTCCGGAAAAAACATATTTTTGTATAATGCTGGAGCCAGATATAGCTTCAATGAATGATCATTTCAGTGTGGCTGGGGACTTTGTGTTATTGTACAAAGTTTTTTAATACTTTGTGGACTTCAAGGTCAAAAATGTACAAACACTTTGAGCTATGTCTGGCTCCGGTATAACAGGCAACTGTTACCTATAACACAGGCATTAAGTTGTCTACTGTAGGAACAGACGTCTGTGTCTCATATGGTCCTATATATTTATTATTATTAATATTTTATATTTGTTTTAGATGCCTATGCTGGAGTCCGAAGGGAAAGCAGCTTGTGACGGGCAACAACGACGGCACTCTTACACAGTATAAACCTGATCTGTCGCCAATGAAAATGGTCCCAGTGCCAAATTTATTTAACGGAGCCCAAGTTGAGTCATTAGCCATATACTGGATTTCCACATACCAGTTTGCAGTGGTATACAAAAATGCAACAGATAACAGCAGACCAGGTTGAGTATGTCTACTTTCTTAGAAGTGGATCTTTTTTTATATAACAAGGGGCATAAGGGCAGACGAATCAATTGAGTACCGACGCCCACGGACGTCTGCACCACCAGCAGGCTTGCAGATGCGTTGCCGCCACTTCACACCTACCTTATATGAGAGATAGGTACTGGTATCCTAACGCACCGGCACAATTTAGCTGATTGTCGACGTTTTAGGGATGATATCAGACCAAATGCAGACCAGTGCGGGAGCACACAGTGCCCCCAAAGAAAATTTGAAAATGAAATATGGAGTGTAGATCCCTCCATAAATAGAAGCTATACTTCTTATTAAACTCTAATCATCTCTTCTAAATACATTTTTTTTATTTTATCACTACAAATATTTGCATTATCTGAATGCATCTTGGCTCAAAAGTAGCAATAGGAAGGGGGTAAAAAAAATTACTGGCTTAAACTTCTTTTTTGAGGGCAAGCGGATTCTTGACAATTAAGTGTCAAATAAAAATGGCCAAAAGCGTGACATACGCTTATATAAAAGGGTTCCGTATCTGATACGCTCTAAACGTACTTGTTAAATAGCTTCAAAAGTTGTCTGATTTCGTTCAGAATAATTTTCCTAATGAGCTTTTAGCATGTTCCATCAACATAGAAAATTTGAAGTCTCTACGTCTAATAGTTTGGAAAAGCTAGGAGGCGGATGGGCCACTTTACGGGCAGACAGACGGACGGACGGACAGCGAAATTATAAGGATTCCTTGGTATAGCCAAATACATATGAATGTTGAAAAACTTTTTATTTTTTTATTTCAGGGGTCACTATTGTAAATACCCCCAAGGGCGGCCAACCCACGTGCTTTAATTATGACGACATCTGCTACAGTATGGGATCCAACAGGCCGTGGTACTATTATCTTCAAGGACTTGCGCAGTGGTATGTTTATTTGATAAAACGTTGTAAAGACGTCTTCAAAAAATATTGTTGTCGATTTGGCTTTGAAAATTTTATAACAATAAATTTTAACAACTTCTTTAGTTCTCAACATAAATTTTTTTTCTTTTTTATGTATTTTTAATTATTTACTTCAGGCATTAAGTGAATAAAAAAATACATCAGCCCATATATGTGTTAGTAGTCATAAATAACTAAGTTATTTGATCTGAGAGTTAGTAATTGATAAGCAGAACGAAATATTTTTTGGGGTTTATTGAGACGTAACTCTTAGCATTCCGCGCGGGTGCCGGGTCCATCGCGTTGCAGAGAAGGAAACCATAACAATGCCTAGATCTTAAGACTTAGATGTGGCTTTCGGGTTACAGCATTGCACCGATTTTCCCTCATATTCATTGTGTGGATTTAAACAAAGAAAGTTTAGTTTTTCAAGCACTAAATACACTAAGAATAATAAGAACCCACTCACATCCGTAATGATTTTGGTATAAGTTACTTGTATTCGTAGGTATAATAAATAGCATAATTTGTTGTAATAAGATACTTCCTAGAAGGTTAGAGGGCGCGGTCAAAAGATTCACAAGAGACGCCCACGGGAATCAAAGGACATATCCAATTAAAAGTCACTGCCTACATGCGGTTGTAACCGGATATTTACGCTAAGACAGAAATGTAATTATATAAATATACTTTGTTTATCCGATTTCATTTACGAGGTCGTGGCTTAATTAGTGCTCGGCATTTGAGTCCATAGCTAGGTTAAATAGTTTTCGCGACCGGCTGATAGATGTGTGAGCCATACTGACATTAATATTAAAAGTAACTGTCACAGTCACTGAGTGACATTAGTCGTGAGTGTGAGTCGTGAGTCATGAGTCACTGAGTGATATTAGACTGACTGATATGAGTTGTAAAAATTGTGGGGGTTATAAGGATCACGTCAGACGGCAGTCGGTCATCTTAATTGGCCCCACAGCCACATCGTCTGCAACTTCAGCGGACTCTGGTACTAAACCGGGATAAATTAAAAAAAATAATTTCAATGCCAACAACGTGGCCATGCTTTCTTTTTCACTTTCTCATTCACACACATACCAATTTGTACACACACTCACATCCATAGAAAAAAAAAACTGTTGAAAAAAATCATACAGATAATCTTTTAAAAGTTGATAGCAATAGCGTTCCGAAACGCTTAATAATCATCTACTGAGGTCTCCGTAGATAGATTCATAGCTCGTCCAACGAGATAGACCGCAGCTTGGTAACAAAAACATCCGCAAAAAAATAACTCCGCCGTATCCACATCTTAACATAAAAACAACCTAATTTTAATTAATACACGATATAGAAACAATACATACATAGGACTTTATGACACATCTACATCTTTTCCTAAGAGAGAAGACAATTTAATGTTTCTGCTATAGTTAACAGACGGCTGTTATACATAAATATTTTTTTACAGATATATAAATATCTACATATAGATAATACACCCAGACTCGAAACGAGATTCGAAGCCACACGGAGCGGAAGGCAGGGTCATAGAGAACTACGCCAATAAGCCAGTCGTATGTATTATTAATTTGTAACAATCGGACCATGAACCGTGTCAAGTGGAATCCTTGCAAATACGTCGCCTACATACATAAGCAACTACTTTAGGAAGATTTAATGACACGTGTATATTTACAAAGAAACACCAAGTCTACCTTGAATTGTAAATTACCAGCTGTTTCCCAATACTTCGTGCACTTAAAATTAAACTTGATCCAGACCTCCTTAATGTAGCCCTATCGAAAACTTTATTCTTTCATTCTTGTAGGCCCCGCGGTTTTCGAGATTTCATGATAGGTGACCTTTCGTTATTATATATGTATATAGATACAAATTACATATCAATTTATCTGCACTTTAACCCCAATCCAACACTATTACCTTATCAAGACTGTACGATCAGCACGAATCGACTTCCAATTTCAATCGACAAAAGAAAGGAAAACAATAGTATTTCGAAACCCTTGATGGTCATTGAGCTTTCCGCAGATAGATTCATTGGTTCGCCCAACGAGATAGATCAAAGCTTCATTATCAAGTTCATTACGAGGTCCGTGAATAGAAAAGCTGTGGTAGATCTGCCTAAATGAAATAGTAAGCCCGGTAAAAAGATATCAAACGATTTCGTGTTTTTTTTTAAAACTTAAAATGAGTTCTAAATTCAAATGTAAAAGATACTTTAGTATAATAGACTTTCAAAGTCACAATTTTGATTGGGTGATCTTAACACTATCTAATCATCCATGCGTTTTTTGGATCCGGCTCGAAGGTCCAATGTTGGGGTATGATAAAATGATTGGATTAATTTGATTCTCGGGACGGATGAATTCATCGTTTATTATAAAATTATTAATAATTAAAGATGGTGAAATGATGGAATAATAAATTTCCATTGTATTATAGTGTATCAGTTGGTAAGGATTCAATCAGCCATGTTGTACCAAGGTTCAACCACGCAGCTTACCGGTTTGCATTACGTAACGTCGTCCCAAGGCGTGATACTTTTGCTTTCAACCGGCTTCATTCACAAAAACCGGCGCGGCGCCTTCTTAACGTAAAGGCGTGTTCACACTCGCGTGTTTACATCTGTCACCTATCTCATATGTTTATTATAATGTACTATATTTATTTGATAACTATGAATATTGACACAGACACTCGCTTGGAATAAATATATCTATGTTATCTTTCATGTGAATCATATATATTGCCTGTCTTTAGTTACATTATTTATGTGATGAAGTTTAAACGCACTCCTCATGTTTAAACTACATTACAATTTAGGCGGCACTTACCTTCGTAGTGTCTTTCTGGACTTGGGTAGCGTTTCCGGGCTTTCTTTGAAGAGGAACCTCCCCTGAGTGGGTATTATTTTTAATACGTATTGCTTAACCTAGATAACGCTAAGAAGAAGAAGAAGATGTTTCCTTTCACCGTGAAACATTTTACGAACAAGAAAATTAAATAGAAAGTTTGAAAATAAAATCGTCTTAATTCAGATAATGATGACCGACCAGGAAGATCCGGCCAGCTCGGAGTAAAAGCAATTTTTTTACCCCCATTTCTCTTTTCGATTAACTGAACGAGTGATCTGAATCTTAATTACGTTTTCAAATTCGTGGGGCGCATTTGATATCGAAGTTGAGCTTTTAATGGCTGTAAAAAAATGTTGTTTTCGTGTCTTATATTTTTGGGAGTATATACTAGCGACCCGCCCTCGGTTCACACGACCAATACTCGTTACAAAATTTTTCTAATTTGAAGGAAAGTATGACGGATATATAATATGAATAAAATATGGCAAACTTCTTAGGCGTCCTTAAGTTCACAACGGTGGGATATTCCAGGATCTTCTTATTCTAGGTACCTTCAAGAATAGATCATAGTCAATTTTCAAAGGCCAGCAACGCATCAAGTCAGCTGACCAGATGCAGTTGCTTCCACGGTCTACAGTTATTACAAAATTTGTATTAATATTAAACATGGACTTGAACAGTTGAATCTGTTGAATTTCGAACAAGGCCATCTACACATCTGCGAGCCCTCCGGTGTTGTAGTTGTCCATGGGCGTCGATAGTCACTTAGGTGAGTGCCGGATGCTCTTTTGCCCCTTGTTATATAAAAAAATTAACGCCATTGACTTTGGGCCGGTAGTCATTGAGATGAATGGCTTTCCCGTTTTCCTCTTGTTTTGTATAAAAAATAGTACATGTGTGCGTAAAATTGAAATGTATAAGTATGTCAAATGTATTCGTGATTTAATTAATAATGTTTCCAGGTTTTAATTGGGTTAGCATCTCGCGCATAAATTCGTTTGTATCATTACAAAGGATTTTTGTACGGCGCGGCGTCCTTCGCTCACTCCAAAAACAAAGATATTTAATTATCGTTGTCTGTAACTCGTAACCGGCTTTCAAAAACAGGATGTACACGAAGTGCCTAAAATGATATTTTTTATGTTATCTAGGACGGAGGTTCCTAAACTTTAAGTACAACGAAACACCAACTAAAAACCTTTATATTATGGAACGTCATATCAAATGATTACAATTTAACGCTGAAATTTAGATAAAAATATATTTTTAAAGAAATCTATAGTAATATATAAAGCTGAAGAGTTTGTTGGTTTGCTTGAACGCGCTAATCTCAGGATCTACAGGTCTGTTTTGAAAAATTCTTTCAGCGTTAGATAGCTCATTTATCGAGGAAGGCTATAAGCTATATACCGTTACGCTAAAATTGAATCTATTTTTTTTATCTACTTTTACGCGGACGCAGTCTCGCGGGCACAGCTAGTCTTGGATATAGGGAACCTGATGGAAAGTTAAAAAAATTTTGAGGGGAATTAGATTTAATAGAAAAGAAAATACTAATAGGTATATAAAAAAATATATACTGTCCTAGTTCAGTCTGTTATTGCCTACTGTATTTCAATATGGGGAGGTGGCACAAAAAATAGGAAAGGGCATAACGATATCTATTAAAAAAACATACTCGTCGAATTGATGACCTCGTCCTTTTTTTGAAGTCGGTTAAAAAGTAATGACATTTAATACATTTCGATTCCCCATTGATCAGCTATACTCTACTTGTAAGGTATTTTCTGTGAGAAAATTGTGCATCTTGCACTCAATACAACGGTGTTTGCTAGTCGACATGACAAAATACAATCAAGTTACTTATATAAAGTTATTAGCAATAGGCGAAATATATATCATGGTAATCGCTGACTGTAAAAAGTCTATTTGACTTCCTTAATGAACTAAGTTGCAATGAGACAGAGGATTTACCACATATTATACTTTAAAAATACACATACATGTGATTTACAGTATACCACACACGCATATATACACGCACGCACGCACGCACGTACACACACACGCATGCGCACACACACACACACTCACTCACACGTACACGCACCCGCGCATGCACACGCACGCACACACACACATTTAATTAATAATTATAATCAGAATATATTTGTCATAAAAGAAAATGTACTCACCATTATATGCTATGGAAGGCCGAGACCTTCTGCCACAAGTATTTTCATACTTAATAGAAGGTCTCAACCTTTGTATATTCTTTGTAATTAAGATACCGAAGTAAACCTTTTATAAGGCTGCTGTTGCTTTTATTATATTATTAGCTGGTCCGTTGGCTCAGTGGGCAGTGACCCTGTCTTCTGCTGTCTGGGTGGATTATCCATATGTATGTCTAGAAAAAAAATATTTTTTTCATACAACAGGCGGCTGTTACCAACAGGAGAAGAATCAGCAAGAAACTCGTTGGCAGCTCTTTTAAAAATAATTCTTACAAAACTGAGATCAAATTACATTTTTGCTTGTCAACTATAAAGTATGTATAGACAAGTAGTATGATAATTTATTACGACGTGACAAATTGGCACTTCAGTTTCACCAATATGTACGTATAGATAATAAAAATTATTTCTCATGATAAAAATAACATTTTTTTTATTCATTTTTAAGGTAATGTCTCTTTCAATCTAAATATGACTATGACAAGCGTCGATATGGACACATGGGTCGATCTAAGCTTCGAAGCGAACGAGGCGGGATCCAACGGAATAAATCCATGCTTCACCTCTCAGAAAAACGTGCAAGACCTTAGATACATTGTTCTGAAAGAAGTACAGTACGTGAAAACTCTGAGTTTCAATTTCGAAAAGCCAAAAGAAACTAATAGATGAGTTAATGTAATGTGGATTGGTCCTTAAAGAATGGATCGATCAACTTCAATGATCTATGTTGATTGATATGAAATTGGGAAGAGGATGTTAACGATACATAGAAGACATCAAGAATACAACAGAAATTCGTTGCCAGCGACAGAGAATGACGACTTGTAGTCATAACGAGTCAAAGAAGAGCTTTTAATATTGTTGTTAAGGAAAAATAAAGAATTTTAATTTATTAATAATTTGGTAATTAAATTTCGTTTTGTATATTATTATATAGGGTGACTGGTGAGACCCTTAGAATACTTAAGGAGCAGTGGAGGATTTAGGGGTTAGGGCTGAGAAAGCTGGAGCCTATAGCGACAGATTGGGGGGGGGGGGGTAGATCTAAAAAAAATCTGTTTAAATCTATACATGTATAGAAGAGAAATCTTTAATATTTAAGCTATAAGATATACCAACACATATGATTTATTATTAAAACCTTAGTAAAAATATACCCTTTAGATTATGACTTTAAAAATAATTTTAATAGCCATCTACGAATAGCCGACAAGTTGAAAATTTCCCCTTCGATTGCTCTGAAAAATTGGATAGCCTACTGGCGGCTAATGTGTACATCCGGCCTTGTTAAGGAGAGTATTCGGTATTCCATTCCCGTTATAACAGGCATGACCAGGGCCATATCATGAGACGAGTGGAGCGGCCACTCCAGGCGCCGTGTCCATGGGCCGGCTCAGCTATGGGGCGACACTTAATATGTCATTATTTATTTTTTTATATCAAAAAATATAAAGAGGCTATGTAAGTGGGGCGCCATAATTGAATCTCGCTCCATCCAAAATTTTACCTCGAGTCGGTACTGGGCATGACGACAATAATCAGAAGTCATATAAATTATGTATTGATTTGATAAAATAAGATACATAAAGCGTAACAAACGTATTTGTTCTTATATTGCGAACGAGATTAATAGGGATTAACAAAAAAAGGAAACTAAAAATAGAACAATCCGCCATGAAAGCTAAAACACGCGGCAGGGCGCATGACGTTACCGTATATTATAAGTGCGTTCCAATAAGCGATCGCAACGTTTCAAAGTGCTCATTTAGATATTCGACATTTGACGACAGCGATCGCTATGGTCGCGGCAAAAGTCGAGGTGATGCTTCGTGGATCGCACAGTGAACATAAAGTGACGTCATGAGAGCTGCGAGTGTTTCGGAGTGAATTTTAATCCTTAAATTTATAATGTTTATTATTTGCTATAAAAACATTAATATTAAAGTTTTTGATTATAGTAGATACATGAGTACATAACATTATAAACCTTTTTTCAAAATTTGTCGTCATGCCTATTATGTAATAAAGATAGGTACTTAATTTATGACCAAATTTCCTTAAAATTAGACGCAGTGTGACCTTAAGCTTTGGTCTCTTGATCGTAACGCACAACTCTGCGATAAGCGTTACGAAGCAGCGAGCCGCGCTTGTCTTTCACCGCTGGCGTTGACAGCGACGGAAGAAGAGACAATTCTAGACCTTAATTTTACTATTATATCTCCGTCCGTCCGTCACCGCATGCCGCAAAACGCAGCGTTGTGCGTTACAATCAAGAGAACAATACTTTATGTTCCCGTGTGGCGAATTTACATTCACGGCGTGTACCAGCATAGGGGCAGCCCCGCCTCCCGCATGCCTCTACCTGTGGCATAACTCGCCGCGTGACAGTGACCTCACGCCATGTCTATGCGTTGCGCACATAATCAGATAAGTTTTTCTTAATCTCACGTAATAGTTAATTGATAATTATATTTAATGTTATTAATTTTGTCTTCATATATCAGTGTCTCACCAGTCACCCTGTATGTTTATAAAAAATAAGTTCATTGACCTTAGACATCCAATAATAATTCACCGCCTTAGTATTATGAGAATCTGATGGTATCATATGAATTACGATCATTACTGGTTTGAGCTCCAGATTTAGACACTGAATCGATTGCAGTGCATTAAGCTTTAGACAGATTTATTATACATTAACCAAAATCTTGTCGCGGGTCGAACCTCGTCCATATTGTGTCCAGATGGTAAGGAGTTGTACAACCGAGAAGAGGCCTATAGGATAGCCGGCAGTGGAGAAGAAAGGGCTGTGGATGATGATGACGAGCGATATTTTATATGGTCTTAGTCATATTGTCAAGAACATTTTCTAGATTAATCTAAAACTTTTAATGTCTTATGACACACTTTGGGAAATAATTAACAGAACATTACAATCTTTTTTCTTAATTTAATTGATTAATGACTAGATAAGTTACCTCTTCACCCTCTCGCGAGGCGATTCCGTTGATGATGGTGTTGTCATCGTTGAGGATGATGGCCGCCACGCCGGCGAACATCTTCTTGAAGTGCTTCTGCAGACGAGCGATGTTCTTGCTGTTACCGATGATTTCTAGTAAATCCTCATCACCCACGAAGTAGAAACTGAAATAAAATATCACTTTATTGTCGTAGAATATAAATAAATTTCGCATAATTTTGAGCCTCGATAGTTCAATATTCGTGAGTTATTCGTTCATGGCATGTCTAGTTTTCCACATTCTCTACAATTAAACGTAACGCTTGTGCTAGGAGCGATCATAGCTAAAAAAGATCATTGAGTCCACCGGTTTTTGCGGAGTTAAATCCGTTTTTTCTACGATTGAGTTACAGAGACTTCATGAGTCTGATAGACAGAAATAACTAAATTTAATTTTTAAAGTTCTATTACTTCTCTTACCGTGGGAAGCTGCTTCTTTCTCGTTCCAAGTATTCCCCGAGCGCTTTCTGGATCTTGCCGAGAAGATCAGCCAAACGTTCCAAGGAGCGCTGCACGCCCGGGATGTTGAGCACATCCATCACCATGGGAGATTTACTCACTTTCTTCATCAGACCCAGAAATTCGGAGCTAAAAAATTACAGATTTATCAACACTCAACATTATTGAGAAAGAAAGAAAGTAACAACTGTGAAAAAATTAGAAAAGTGCTCTGAAGAATTTTTTGAACTAAAAACAGAAGTCCTCTCTGGATTGAAAACTCAGAATTGGGACTTTGAGGATGTCTGAAAAACTTGAAATTGAGATTTGAAAATAAACGATTACAAGACTAAAGCTCAAAAATAAGTGTAAAAATACACACCTTATACTCTGGAAGCGGCTGGTTTCCACGGGCAGTAGGGTTTTGATGTCAGCTGAGCCGCTGAAGATGCCCTCCAGATACACCCACCGACGCTGCACGTCGATCCATACGTCAAACAGCGCATTGATACGGTTCAACTTTTCCTCCCACGTCAACGCTTCTTCTTCAAATACCTGGATAACAAATAAATAGTTTCTAGTTTCAAATCAGGCATACAGAGTTAGCCTTTGGGTATACAACGTAAATGTAAACGTAAACAGTCATTAAATATAAAAGAAAAAGGTCATTTAACACGACATCTCGAAAACCGCGGGACGTACAAAGGCAAGTTAAATTTCACGCGGACGAAGTTTCCGGGAAACAGCTAGTATGTTATATTTAGAATAAGGAATACGCCAATCGTTGTATATACTATAAAATATGGTCTTTCTAATAAGTAAATTGCATATATGTCCGATAATAATTACCTTATAGTATGGAGACAGTTTCATAGCGGCCACACTGTTAATATGTTCCTTGACTTTGTTGAACAGGTCGTCCCAACCTCGAATGATCTTGCACTTGTTTTGGTAGTTAATGAGATCCAGCTCATAGCTTTGCCAGGATTCGCGTACCTGTGTTCAATATTTATAACTATTAGTAAATACTTGGAACAAAAGAAGAATAGCCGAATTGAGAGACATTATTACGTCGAAATATTAAAAATATTTGGAACCCAATTGCAGCGCCATTTACCGGGTTAAATTACAAATATAAACAACAGCTGTGGAATGTTTTGCCAAACCGGGTGTTTCCAAGCCGTTACGGTTTGAAGATCTTCAAGAAACAAACAGACTTTTCCCAATTTCTCACGCAACAGGCCGAACTGCAAGGTGTACGGTAGTGCAGCTGTTTGCGGACGCCGGTTATCACTTATAATGAAGTGCAAAGCCAACTCTTCTTCAGCTTGTTATATAAAAATATGACTTTGACTAATTGAAGAAAAAAAAAAATGTTAAATCGACGTTACCTGCTTCAAGAATTCTTCTAGCGCCATTTCTCCTTGGGCTACGGATACTACGTCCTTCACAGTATGCTCATTGTGCAGCAAGTCTGCGTCCCACACCTGACCTAGGGTCAGCTCGGACAGGGACCAGTCCACCTTGAGCGCGCGACAGAGCTGACGCCAGTGGCGTTCCTTTAGCGCGTCCGACTTCAACTCCACAATCAACATGTTAACCTAAAAGTTAAGGTATTTAATGACTAAGAGTTAGGCCAAAGCCAGATTTCAGGTTCATTCCCTCCTGGTAATGTATTTATGTAAATTTCCGATCCCTTGAAGTCAAGGATCGTGTATTCTCTAGGGTGGTCCCGCGGGCATACATATGGATAATACACCCAGACTCGAGTTGGGAATCGAACCCACGACCCCCGGAGCAGAAGGCAGGGTCACTGCCCACTGCGCCAACGAGCCAATCAGCTATTCAGCCTCTCCCGACGAAATATCACTCAAAGGTGTGCAAAAAACAACTTCGAGAAAAAAATATGCATTTTTGGGAAAAGTAACCAAAAAAAAGAGTTTAATTATACTATACAACACAGCTATCATCTGAATGCATGTAACTCTTTCATGTATAAGTCTATTGTTGTTGAATTGTTGTAACCCCCAATTCCCAATTTCACCGTAGAGCGTTACAAACACGTAAATTGAAATGAAAACTTCATTATATAACACATTTGTGTATACAATTTTGTATTCAATAATGACGATTACATTATTGTTGTATACAATAATGTATTTATAAGTGATTATTGTATTACAATTTAGTTGTTTGCAACGCCTCTACTGTAAAGGGAATTTGGGGTTACAACAACTTACGTGGGTGGTATCGGTATAGAGTACTAGGTACTCAAGTCTAGCACGAACATTCTCGATAGTTTTACTTACTTTTACGTTCGAAACCGAACGTCAAATGAAAAGTTAACGCTACCGTTTTACACAACTGAAAGTTGCTAAATATTGCTAGCACGAATGAAATCAAAACTCGCACGTAAAGAATCCTCGACGTTACTGCCATGTAGGTCGTAAAAATGGAAGCACGAACCTTCATTTGACGTTTCGTTTCGAACGTAAAAGTAAGTAAAACTATCAAGAATGTTCGTGCTAGCCCCCCTCTGTTCTCTTGTTCGAAACTATAAAACAGCTTTCGAAACTAGATCCCCTTTGTATATTCTTATATTGTATTTTATCACATGAACCCATTATAATAAATAACGGCGATTACATTATTGTATACTAAAAAGTGACTGTTACGTTACAATTTAGTTCTTTGTAACGCTGTACTGTAAAGCTGGGAATTTGGGGTTGCCACAACTTACGTGGGTGGTATCGAAGTATTATCAAAAAAAAAAAAAAAATTAAAATGTATACATGAATACGCAAAGAGAAAAGTATCGGTACCGTTTTATGATAACTTCACGGATGGAGGTGTATGTAATTTGCCACAATTGCAGTTTATATAGAGGATGGTATGCGAATACAAATATTTTTTCAATAATATAATACTATAAATATATTAAATTATTATAATAAAATTACACGCACACCAGTGATGATCGATTTTAGGATTTACACACACATGTATAACTTTTTCTATAAGATTGTGTCAAAGAGTATACATGATGACTATAAAAAAATTTGATCGTCAAATATTACAAAGAATCTAATTTTGTATACAGCTTTAGATAAGTACATATATAGTAAGCAATTCTAAAGATCTGTGGCCGAATTTCGACCTCCAAGCGATCTCCAGTAATAATGTGATGTATATTTGAATGTAGCATATTCGATCTATCGTAATAATAAATAAGAAACCGGCAAAAAAAGATCGCCTACAGGTAACTAACATTGAGAATGTTTTATGTTCCCATCGTTTTACTTTTTTAATTATAAAAGGGCAACGCTTTTGAAAGCAAAATTCAGTCCCTAATTATATTGCGTGTCAGCGGCAGACTGCGCCAATTATTTTGGAAAGTACAAAGCGAAAAAGGCAATGAAATTGGATATTCTACGAAAAGATTTTATATGTATACTAGCTGCGCCCCGCGACTCCGTCCTCATGGGCCATCCTTATCACTTAGGTGGGTGAAAATAGATGTTACCCGATTCTCAACCCTAGCCAATATGCACTCAAAATTTCATGAAAATCGGTCGGGCCGTTTCGGAGGAGTATGGCAACGCACCCCGTGACACGAGAATTTTATATATAAGATAAAAGCGAAAGGTCACATAAAACGAAATCTCGAAAGTCGCGAGGCATACACAGATGAAATATAGCAAGGATGTATTTTATAGTTAGTAGACATCCGTTAAAGAACATTTCTTCGATAGGACCAGACAAAGAAGGCTCTCGCAATTTTATCGCGGTATATAATTATTAGTCGCGGAAACATCTAGACTAATATAGTACCTATATAATTAATCTAACAGTGTAGCATTTTGGGTGTAAGAATTGTTGGCACAGTAAGAAACAACGCTGCAGAACAAAAACCGCGTAAGTGGTTCAAAAAGCTGGCAAATTGAAATACTACCACCCTAATACAAGCTTTTAATTTAGGCTTAGTAAGAGGGGAAAAAGGGCATATTGGACATACCTAAAAGGTATTATACATATCTAAAAAAAATACGATTAAACAGGGTTTGTCCCCATGTCCGAAGCAAGTCTGATTATCTTTTTACTCTACTCTGTGAGTCCCGGATCAGACACGCTACAACTTCCACTCTGCGTGTCCCAGACCAGACACGCTAAAACCTTCACTCTGTGAGTCCCAGTTCGAACACACTAATACCTCCACTCTGTGAGTACTGTCTACGGTACTACGTATATGTTACTAGTACCTGTATTTACTACAATGTCAGTTTTTATATCGCCCAGATCAGGGGTCGACAACCTGCGGCTCGCGGGCCACATGCAGATAGATAGATAGATAAATAGAATAACTTTTATTGCACACAAGAACACATAGAAAATAAGATAATTAGTTTTATACGCATATAATAAATAAAAAAAGTGATGATCTATTAATACCGTATATACATATATTATCTAATTCATAGTAAAAAAAACATTAACAAACATTGTTTTTCTAATGAATAAATTGAATATGGTGCTTGCTGCCTGCTCGTCTGCCCCCTTATAACATAAAAAAAAATAACAATAAAGAATTTCTGTTTACACTTTTCTTCAAGCTTGCTTTTTTATATCTCTAAAATTGTTCCTTTGAAATCAAATATTCCTTATAGCGTTATAAAGATTATCGCTACGCCATCTTAGTTATTTCAACTGCGTTTTATAGAATAAGTTTAATCTATAACAATAAAACCTTTTACTATCACACTTAAAGTTATCCAACTTTCGTTATTAGAAATTGAAATGACTGGAATACTAACGTTGAATTTAATTTCTGCGGAAACTTTATCTGATGCGTGCGTATCTCAGAGATGAACTTTGACTCGTTATTTTGCATTTTAGAGTATAGAAATCCTGATGTATGAATTTGTATGAAGTACCGAATCCCTCTAACTTTGTAAGCGTGATTAAGTGAGCTAGAAATTGCGTCAGTAGTTCATCGGTCAAAGGACTACATGAGATGGTTGGTTAGAACTAACTGAAACTAAAATAGAGCAAAATTATTGTCGACAAATCTATCCATTGGATAACTTTAAAAAAATTTAAATAGAACTACAAAAGTCTTATTCAGGTATATTGATTGAAACATAAAAGAAAGTGTTCGCATCTTGTTTAGAGTGCATGTTGATATTTTTACGAGCGTGTAGTATAAAAGGGTACATGCGCACACACGTGTGTTAAATAGATCATGCATGTTGGTGTCAAACGCTTCCCACACACGCATATTAACAAATACGAGTACAGGCGCCGACAGCAGGCGTCCAGTAGGGTCACTATATGACATACACCTTTTATATCTACAACTAGCTATAACCTACGACTTCACCCGCGTGAATTCAGCGACTTTCTTAAAGTTTGAAGGTTTTTATTTCTTTGTGCGAATAACTAATTATTTAGCTAAAAAGCAAAATAGCCTGTGTTATTTTATAGCCTTGTAAAATCGGCTACATATCAGTGAAAGTACTGTCCTAACCGTTAGAGTCGTTTCGGTATAACCCGTAACAAGCTGACAGACAGACAGCCAAAAATTATTTAACTTGCGTTTTTGCTATATGTATCGTAGATATAATAAAAGGCAATTAATAAAAAAGTAGATGTGAAGGTATGAATGGCTTTATTATTATTAAATAATTTTATTATCTAATTGGTTAATATAATGTAACGAATCGCTGATGCAAACCCAATCATAGATACCTATGTCATATTTTTTTCCAACGTAAGTTATAATAATTTAACCTATCAACTTAACCTAGCGATCGATTCAAATGCGCACCACTAATTAGGCCTCGACCTCCTCAAATTTATATATTAGATTTAAAAAAAAAACGCTTTATACAGTTTTTAACGACGATAACGTATTAGATGTCGCTTTTGGACATTGCAGACATTATTGAGCTAAAAAATGTCTCTTTACCGAAAATAAGTATTCTAGTAAATTAAAATGTTTCCAATCGAAGTTGAAAGTTTGAAAGGTTGGGAAGAGGTATAAAATATAATCTACAAATAGGAGTATAGCCGCCGTATCGATACTAGACGATTGGAGTACAACAAAAGTCCATTAACCCCGCCCACTGATGAACGGATTAATTAATTCACGAACCAAATCCAAAGGACAGACTTATCCTTTACAAAATAACTTGTATCCTTTGATCTATACAGACTGAAATATTGTACCTATTTATGACAATGGAATTCGAGGCAATGATTTGTAAATTACGTATATAAAAATGTTTTTTTGTTTTCAATAAGTGATTTTTAAGTATATGTATCATTTTATATTAAGAATACTTTTTTTTATGTTACAAGGGGCAAACGAGCAGGCGGTTCATCACCTAAGTAACCACCGCCACCAGAAGGTTTGCAAATACATTGCTGGCCTTTAGAAAGGGATGTAGGCCACAGGGAAGTCACACATACCGAACGAAACGCGACAACAAAATCATCACTTGACGCGACAGCATTGCCGCCACTACACGCCGATCTTATGTGAGAAAGAGGTACTGGTACCCGAACGCGCAGGCCCAATTCGGCTGCAAACCAAAAGAGTGCAAGCGTGGCGCTACCTCCAATTAGATAAATGGATAGGAGTAAAGGAAGGGATGGAGTAAAAGGATATAAGTTAGATGGAATGGAGAGAAAATTGATGCGAATTCTACTGTCACAGATGCTTTAAATTTAAGCTTAGTAGGAGGGGAAAAGGGGAATATTAGACAAACCCAAAAAGTATTCCTAATATACTCTAAAAAAAATCGTAAACTCAAATGTGTTATATAATGCGGATTTTATTTCAATTTACATGTTTGTATCGCCCTACAGTGAAGTTGGGAATTTTGGGTTACAACAATTTACGTGGGAAGTATCGAATTATGCACATTGCCCTCACTTGAGCGTAGAAAAACTTGTGTCGGAATTACGTGCGACATTGACGGAGTTCAAACCTGGTCGTTATGGAGTTCCGCCTCGGTTCACCTTTGAGTTATTGGGTTTGGAGCATATATGTCCTATTAAACTCATAGTACATTATTCGCATTAGACTCTAGCAATACCATTAGCGCAAAAGACAATATAGAACGCGAAGCACGCGCGACAACAACATTTTGTTGCAGTAATGACCTTAGTATACGCTGCATCGAGCTGCAACCCTATTTCGTAAATTATATCTCACGATATATTTTCGTGTACCTGATTCGATAAGCGATCTAGTTTATAAATTATAAAAAAAAGTCTTTTGAAGTATAAATAATATGGTTTTATATTTTTGTATTATTCTGTGAGAACTGTATAATAGCACTCATTTTTTTTTACGTGGGGAAACCCGGCACCGGTACCCATCCGCCACAAGGGCAGACGGTGGGTTATGTCGGACTCCAACCGACTAAAATCCCACGGTAGTTCCTCCTTATCACTACACGGCGGAGATATGGGAACGGTCTTGCAATCTACCACAATAATAGCACTTATGACAAAGATAAATTATTTTTCATATTCAGATTCAGAGATAATCCCTGAAAAGAACAGAATTTTTTTTGAGTATTTTATTTGGACAAAAGAAGCGTAACTCTTTCTACTCATGAATATTACAAGAAATATGAATAATATATACATACAATATTGTCTTCGTAATAAATACTCTGAGAACAACTTGTACAAAAGAAGGTGAGATTAATAACGATGTATATAATTGCGGCCATCATTATATTCAATTACTAATGAAGTGACGTGAAATTTTATCATGACTTAGAGAGTCCGTAACTTGATGAACTTCGTGTTGGCATCGAATTGACAAGTGAGATGTGATTTAAGAATAGCCTTTCTAAATGACACATTCATAGGCGACAAACGGTATTGTACCGTTATGTTAGAAACTAAATTCGTTTTTCATTGCTGCCGTATATCACTTTTAAAGTAGTAAAGTCAACCAACATTATTTGGATTCAAGATAAGTAGTGAGTATTTACTTTGACATAAGTTTCATTTTCGAATTGAAAATTTTACGTCGTTCTTTTTTAATAATTATTAAATTATATATTAGACTTTACTTACGTTACCTTTTTCTTGTAATAACCTATTGTTACTTATAATTTTAATTAAAATGTATACCTTTCTTCAGTAAAAAGGCTAAATGTCGTCTCTAGTAATGTCTATCGGTATTACCGCCATGATAATCATGACGTAAAACGAATGTTACTGGCTGGTCGCAATGGCGGCATTAGCGGCATATCGCTTTAGCAGTGCTACCATCATTGACAACAGTATGATGAATTTCTATTAATGCTTATTATGGCGGCAATGATATTGAAACAGTAGGTGCTTATAAAATCAATGTGTATAATATATCCCTGCCTATTAACTTAAGTCGTTGGGACCAATTAAGATGAGTGTAACTACATTTCTGTCTTATTTATATCACGAATATATATCGCACTATATATACCGTACACATATGTGTTCTTTAGTTTAATATTTGCCTGCTCCTTTGTACAAAAGAGGCAAAATGTGTTTTTCGCCAGCAACAAACTAAAATGAACACTACTTACTCTCACCAAGTTTATTTATTAACAACAAAATTGACTGACGTTGCAAGGCTTGGTCTGTTAAGCGACTTTTACAACAAGGCTTTTTGCATCTTGTTATGCAAAGACGACAAGCTGCGAACCTCACCATTTGTATGGTTTCAGTGTGAACTGTGAGCGTGCCGCTAATTGCGTTCCTTGTGAATTAACAGCTTAAAGCAGAAATAATTACGTAGTTTTCAATGTAAGCTACGTGCTTTGAAATGTGAAACATTTTTTTTATGGGAACGTATGTCGATGCAAGACTTTCCGTTTCCGTACTACATTTTTTGCGAGCTCGACATAACGTTTAGTAACATTTTCGGGTTTTTTATAGTCTGAAGAAAACACTGTATATGCATTCTTGTTTATCTCGCCAGAATCTGAAATTTCACCTTCACCACCTTGATAACCTAAAATCCACAACCGTGCGATTTTCAAGAAACTTCATACCTCGCACAATTCCTCTGTAGAACCAATTACCAGCGTCTGTATTTCCGAACGCATACGACTTAGGGACCTTCAGGAAAAGAGCATACTCATTTCTCAAAGGCCGGCAACGCATCTGCGATCCCCCTGGTGTTGCAATTGTCCATGGGCGTCACAGAGTGAGACTCCTAAGCCCAAGTGACCCACTATCGAGCACGCGGTTCCATTTTCCGATACGAAACCACCACGACACATAAAACCGTACATAAAAAGATATGGTGATCCTAAAAAAAGTAATAGTTGTGAAATTAGTTAGGAAATGATAAATGGGCATACGTAATAATGCATTTTATTTCAGGTATAATTCAACTTCACTTGATTTTAAGTGTATGGCAATGCTAGCACACACATACACACACGCACTTATACACGCGCGCGCTCACACACACAGACACATACACGCACGCACACACACGCACACGTGCGCGTACACTACGTCATATAATTAAGAAACACCTGTATTGCCTTACTCAAATAATCATCTATGAAGTAAACTCTAATATCGTTCCGGGTTAAGGCTAGTTTTTAATAATTGCAGGCTGCATTATCGTGTCGTACCTTCCAATGGAACCGGGTCCACCAGGATGCTCTTATCGATTCGCGCTATAAAGGGGAGTGCTCACTGTTAATGGGTTGTTTCATATTATTTACTGACGCCAGACCCCTGACATTTTACGACTGTTCTTTACAATCTATCATCTGAAAATCCTTGGCCTTTAGCAACTGCACTCGTGATCAAAAAATACCAAAGAAATGTTATTTCATGTCATAATGTCAAACAGACATGCGGTTTACTCGAATGACTACCGATGCCTAACGACAACAGTACTTGCCGAAATTGAATGTAAATCTGATTCTGAAGCCTCGGTTAAAGCAATAGTTGACTCTATTCGGTTACCGTTTTACTCCACCCCCGACAGAAGTTAGAAGTACGTATATACTCTTGTGAAAAATGGGAAAAAATATATGTTTTTTTAAAAAAATTGTCGTGTCCCACCGGTGAACAAAGGACGCCCAAGATTCACTCCAGCACTATTTAATTAGTTTATTGTGTCACACGGCTGGGCAGGCCGAGGAAGAGGTGGCGCGACGAATTGGATACCTTTGCGGCGAAGTAGTGGATAAAGTTGGCCAAGGAAATAGGAAGATCGATCAAGAAAAGGTAGGCCTTTGCCCAGAACTGTCTAATCTTTATTATCATGATTGTCGCGCCATCGCTTTGAAGGCTATCTTGGGGAGCCATCTTTGCTCACCTGTATGGGGGTTCAACCGAATTATATGGCCCTCTCAAACTAAAATTAAACTCTGACTTCTTCTTAGCGTTTCTTTGGCAAACACTATATTTTCCCGGCCTAGAACGTAGCTACATTAAATACCCTATCTGGGGCAACTATTAAGTCCTCCTGCGCGCAAGCGTTAGGGCACGCAGCACGCAATAAAAGATGAGCCATCGTTTGAGGTGCACCGCAAAAACAGCTTAGGTTGGTGTTACCTGAGAGCCTAGCACGAACTTCCCTTCTTAATGTCAAAACGGATTGCATTGATTAAAAGCGTGACATGATTAAGACTCACCTACTGTGGGCCTAGTAGGAACATTTATATCCTAAGTAGAGTCGACTCGTCGACTTATTTCGGTTCGAAAGGTGCTAGGCCCTCAGGACATATTTTACTTCCAGATTGGCCCAGGCAAATTATACCCGTGTTATTTCTCTAACTGACACATATCAACACATGGTCATCAGCATCATTATCTGCCAATTTCTCATCTCAAGGTATCCTTAACCATAAATTAAAATTGACTACTGACCTGCATTTCCGGTGGGCCACCCTCGTCTCTTATCAGGAGCAGATAGCTGTGCCCGTCAATGATTACCTCCTTCTTGAATCGACCACCTAAAAACATTAATTTTATCTATAAACTTTTAATTTTTTTATAATGAACAAAAATACGTCAGTAGCGACACCTATAATCTCTACCGTGTATTATTACCGACGTAGTTAGTAAAGTCCGAACTAGGTGGCGCTGTATTCATAGGTTCGACTTTCAAACGGCTTATATACGAACCCTATTATCACAGCGTAGTTCAGTCTACGCAACGTTAGATGGCGTTGTTGCAAAAAGTAAACATTTAAAACAACTTTTTCAATTATTTTATTATTATCATCGACATTCCATACTTATTATCATTTAACTAATGCAGAATTGTAAAAAAAGCAAAGATATACATACCTTCTGGGCTTTCTTCTTGCATATAGGCCCCGGTTAAATATCTGTGCACCAAAGCGGACTTGCCGCTGTCCGGGGACCCCAATACACCTACTCTCAGTTCGGTAACACCCCGGGAGGCGGTCCATTCTTGACTGTTGACGAACGAATCTGAAAAGAAAAGACCGAGAAATTACATTTTAAACTATCGAACTCTTCGGCTTTATATATTAGTATATAGATAAATAAAAAGAGTGGGAGGAGACCACCTTGCCAGCGGAAGCACGGACGGACAGAGCAAAAGTATAAGGATTGCTTGTAGGGACAACGGAACTCTAAAAAGATAAGATCTTTGTTTTCGCTTAACAGTTGTATGACAGCGTATTCGCTATGGTGTGAAACATAGTGCATGGTGTAAATTGCGTAATTCGAAACGCGTTAAGCTTTTTTGCTACACGATAGAAAGTAGACATTTCGCACGCAGCTTTTCCCCACAAGAAATCACAGTTGTGATGGCATAAGGGGAGACACCATCGATTATTTTGTGATCACGACTCGTGACAGAAATTATTTATTTATTTAAGGTAAGCTAACAGATATGACACAATGAAAATCTTAAACTTTCATGTACATTTCATAGGTAAATTGTAAGAATAAAGGCATATTTCAAGAAAAGAGCGTACTCATTCCTCGAAGACCGGCAACGCATCTGCGAGCCATCTGATGGTGCAGTTGTTTGAGGGTGTAGGTTAGTAAGTAGTCACTAAGTGAACTTGCCCGTTTACTCCTTGTGATATAATATAAACTCCTTGTTAAATAAACCGGACGAGCGCAAGTCAAACTCGCGCATTATGGGCTCCGTACCATCACACAATACTTTAACAAGTTATAATAAAAATTATACTTTTCATAGGATTTCTTTTAATTTGGCAGTTACTCTACATTTTTTTTTGTGATGTAACTACAAATTTACGGAGTTTTTTCTATACGGTTTACGGATTTTTTCCTATACTTCAAGATATATTTTCTTGCCAAACGTCATGATTCTAGGTCTATGGTAAGTACCCCATAGATTTTGATTAACTTTTTAGATTCTGTAGTTATGTGAAATATGACATAAATAGCCATATCTTATGATTAGCTGTGCCCGCGACTTTATCCGCGTAAAATTAGGTAAAAAAAAAAATAGATTCAATTTTAGCGTAATCTTCTATAGCCTCTAGCCTTCCTCGATAAATAGGTATCTAACTCTCAAAGATTTTTTCAAATCGGACCAGTAGTTCCAGAGATTAGTGCGTTCAAACGAACAAACTCATCAGCTTTATATATTAGTACAGAGTATAGATTACGTACACTTAAAGGGTTTACTTTTTCACGGGTATGAAACAGGTACGGAATCCTAAAAAGTACCTGCTTAATAGTCACTTTGCCTCAAAGACTAAAAATTATAATTCGATTCGACCTAGACGGGAATCGAACCGGGGACCTCAGGCCCTAGCACGAACATTTCGGACCGTACGAATTCGAAGATTCGACTGCATTTAGGATGAAAATATTCATGCTACACCCACAAGTGGCAAATTTTTATCGTGTCACGCTTTTAATCAATGCTGATGCAACCCGCGTTGACACTATTCAGGGTCCGATGCGCGCCCAGCACGAATATTTTCAAAACCGAAACCGCGACTCCAACGGTTCGAAATATTCGTGCTAGGGCCTCTTGTCGTCCATTGGCAAGCACGACTCGTGCCAGTAATTGTTATGAATTAGGTATACATAATTGGCACTTAGCATGTAATTTCAATGAAAACGTCTCGTCATCACGCGAAACGAATGCATTTACAACCGATTGGAACAATTTAACGATCGGATAAAAGTTGTTACTCGAACCAGTTAGTTGCCTTCATTATGATTGTGATTGGCGGTCATAATCATAATCGCACATTATTATTGTAAAACTTTCCTACGTTATGTTTATAATATGACTAGCTGTTTCCCGCGACTTCGCCCGCGTAAAATGAAACTTGCAAGGGCGCTTACAACTCCTTAACCTGGCACTATCGAAAAATCCATTCCTAGCGGATGTCTACTAACTATAAACTCTCTGCCAAATTTCACCTTTGTATCTACGTCCCGCGATTTTCGAGATTTCGTGTAAGGTGAACTTTCGCTTTTACATAAACTTATATAGATTAGAGTTAGCTTAATTATAATAGGAGCACAAAAGTTATGTGGAATAAGCTATCACCTCTATACTCTCTATTACACACTCTCTATTCTCTCTATCTCTTCTCTACACTCTCTATCACCATCTATCAAAGAAAGAAGAAGCTATCACCTCAGAGACCTGAAACAATCATCATTGCATATGGCGTCCTGCATGGATCACAATTTCAAGTCCAGATCTCTCAACCACGCCACTGCTGCTGTTGTCAAACTCAGATATGCCGCCAGGGACGAGAGGGAGTGGGCACTCGTTCACCACATGCGACATGGGTTGATGGTGTTCCGCAGTCACATTGTGGTGACTCTATAAGTCCCCATTTGAAAAGGTGGTGATTCCATTTTCCGTGGTTGGTCCGGAATTAGTTTAGGGCTGTCCTTTCGGCGTTAAAACCTGGTCTGTTAAGGAGGACTCCACACGACGGAAGACAGAAAGAACTGGCGTAACATCCGTACGAAGAAAGTTATCAGGCAGGAGTCACGACCCTCAGCATTGAGGAATCGACTCAAGCAGAGAAAAGAGGACGAAAACTTTCTTTATTAAAAGTCGGTTACGAAGGAAATTATTTTCAGATGCAATTTGACTACCCCTTCCTCTACTGAGCACCTACTAATTTAATTAATTAAAACTTACTGCCTCCGAGAGGAACAAAGGTTAATAAAGCCATTCCAAGTTGAGATAAATTTTCCCGGCTAAGTCTAGCGGGTGACAGCTACGAAAGTAGCGGTAACATGAGCGAAGCGTTTCTCAGTAGCGGGGGTTTATAAGATGTACCATGTAAATCATCATAAATAAGTAAAGGTTAATAAAGCAATTCGAATTTAAGAGCAATTCTTTTGGCTAAGTCTAGCGGATGAGAGCTACAAAACAATAAACAAAGAGCATTTTTGGTATTAAGTATGTGCAACATATTACTGAAGTAACCAGTCGTTACAGTGTACAAAGCAAGTTAGGATAAATACTCTCGGCTAAGTCTAGTGAATGAGAGCCACAAAATCAGCGGAATAAGAGTATTATGTCTAGGCACAGAATAAATTGCAACTTTTTGCATGATTTTTTTTAATATATATGTCACAAAGGTCACGCTGTTCACCTGAGTAACTACCGACGCCCATAAGCTACTGCGCTACCAGAAGGTTCGTAGTAGCGTTGCCGGCATTCGAGGAATGAATGTGTTATTTTCTTGAAGGTCACTAAGTTGTATATGTCCCGAAACACCGGAGCTGACAACTAGTTGCACAGAGATGTAGTAAGAATGCGGCGCGTGGGGCTTCATAGGGAGTAGTAAGTAGTTACGCATCAAAATCATGTCAATGACCAGCCATCAAAGACCGATAAGACTAAGAAGAATACATGTATTCTCAAACAATTAATTTGCAAAGTAGGTTGGTTAACGACGGTCGAAAAAGACCTGTAAGAGGCTCTTTTAGAAATGGACGAAGCACCAAATTGTGCTTAACATAGAACGCGGAGAAGATGGGTCTACCCCAAACAACAGGAAATGCCTAGAAATAAGAGGGTTTTTGTTCAACGTAGGAAATTTCTTCCTAGAATTTCCTTACTTCTTTTTTAGAGCTGCTCGTTTCCGCTAGTTTACGGGCCCCACTTTGAGCGCGCTAAAATTACTCATTAGCGTATTTGCGAAGCATTTCGAGTGGAAACATGCATTCGCACTACATTTAATTGGGCGCCACATATTACGAGCATATTACGTGCATATGCGATATTCATATGCTTGAATACATTTGCTATACATTACAAAATAATATACTCCTGTCACTGGCAAATATTTACACAACTAAATATACTAAAGAACGCCAGCAGGTCGAAATTTCCCCACGAATCTTTATAGCTATGTATATACAAAATTTTAATTATTTGTACAACCACATTGTTATATACTCGTACATACAGTCGTAATGACTTCATGACACTTTGACACAATCTTATAGTAAAATGTATACAAGTGTGTGTAAATCGTTTGGCATTGGTGTGCGCGAGGTTTTATTTTAATAATTTAATGTATTAATAAAGCATATTTTATAAACATATTACCATTTTCATACCCTTCTCTATGTAAACTATAATAATTTCACACTCTTCCGTCCGCGCAATTTTCCTGAAATGGTACCGAAAGTTTTTGCTTCACGTATTAATATATAATTAATTGTCACTAGAAAACATTACAGTTGACTAATACTGGCAGCATTTCATCAGAATTGGCAACCTCGCCTCCTTGACACGTCTTGACGTCCGAAAATAGTACTATTTGCAAGGAACTTCCTGCCTCTCACAACATCTCCGTGGAAATATTTTTACATCTATACAAAAATAATTTAAGTATCTTTTAGTTACGTCTCATTGAACCGACACGAAGAAGTTTGCCCCTAGTCAAATAAAAAACAACAGTAAAAAACGATCTGCAAACGCAATCGACACGCTTCGTTATAACTCTAATATTTATTTATTTATTTATTCATTTATATCTTTTACAAACATCATTACAGAACTAATTCTAATTCGATGTTGCTGCCTACACAATAATCTACTAAACTAATATATAATTAATACTTAATATACCTATGTATTACTTAATATATTTAATAACAAATCACTTTAATGGCCGTGTACGTGAATTCACTCCGAGAACAGCAATACAGGTCAACTTCCTCTGCAATTACATTGAGGGTGCGGAGCGCGCGAGTCATGTTTTGTCTTTGCTCGCCCCCTCATCTTGTAATGTGAAGTTTACTTTGTTTAACTAATCTGAAATATGTCAATAAACCTGTAAAGCTTCCATTATCTTTTAATAACCTGCTAACAAATATCGACATCGTGAATAATTATTGAAAACTAAACGCCGCATTAACCTTTGTGTGCAATGCAGTGCGTGCGTATGCGTATAAGCTTTACTACAAGTAGGAACCTATTTTTAACTTAAAAAAAATATATATATATTTTAGAACACGATTGCATTTCAGTTTACGTTAACCAGCACAATGACTTTAATAGATTTATTTGATTGAACGTGTTCACATAAGTATGCTTTGTGATGCTTTGTGTTCAAGTTCATTTTATGAATATATTTTTCGCAAAATATAATCTGGCTATACGCCTGATACTTACTGAAATCTGCTGAAAATTCGCTCATATTTGTCCCTGTACAATCCATAATAGTTATTATTATATTACATCATGCCAAAAGAAATGAATAACAGACTACTGAACATAGCCAAAAGACCATGCTTCTGTAAAATAAACAGTTTTTATTTTACTAGGATGTATAAATCACATCCTTAATCGCTATTGTAGTTTTTTATGTCAAAATTATGAGCGCAATAAATCTGATATCTCTTTTTTTTATTTGGGCGCAATATCATTAAACACAATACGAAGGGCTTCGTCTGGGCTTTATGCCATATTTTTATTGCCATCGCAATATACGCAAAAAGGGTTGCCATTTTCCTGCCGATAGTTATGGTTTCGCAAAATGACTTTTCAGGTTTATTACTTTTTAACGCTGCCACGTGTTCTTTATAACTATGTTTGAAGGTAGTGCTAACGTGGTGGGCGTGCCTGAGGTATAAATTGTCTGCTGTGTTTGTACAAATCACTTTACGCGTAACCTTTGTAGAGTCTTTTTCCCGATGATGTTTCGATATCGAAGCGAAACATGCGTTGAGGCACATCGGAAAGTCAGCGTAGTGCTGTGCTTTGGTGGCTGAATCGGTGGTGTAGCTTTCGGGTAGCAGTATTGCACCGATTTTCCCCTGTATTCATTTGCGGATTTAAGCCAAGTAGTTTAGTATTTCATGCATAAAATTTTGTTGACAATTAATAATATATTACGTAGAGTTATGTAAAATGAATGAAATATTACACTTTTGTTATATATATCACTCAAAGCCACTACAAACTAAAAGAAATTGCTCAACCAATTTCCTAAAGTCACAGCCATGTTCGTGGAAAATGTAGAGATATTTTCCGCGTGGAATCGTGATTGAGAGCCGTCATGCTGGCGGTGAAGATTGAAATGCTTAGTGTCACATTCTGTTATGTTTTTATTCATAAAACCTGATGCTAATGTAACTATTTTTAAAGTGGAAGGGCATATAATAATTACTTCTTTGATTCTTCTATGCGATTTATTTATTCTAGGAAGTATATTGATCGGCTTAATAAGTATATTATATGGCTTCATTTTGCAGCATCTTTATTGCTCCAGGCCTTGAGGGTTCGTTACCTGGATTTAAATCTTTAAAAGATATTTGAGGGGCGAAGTCATTGATCTAACTCAGGATGCTTGTGATACCTCAGAATTATCATAAAATTGCATCGTTCCTGCCCTATCATCTGTAGACAGGAAATTTTGGTGCAAACTGCAGCAAACGCTGTCGCGTTGTGAAATTTGACACCACTTAATCAGCTGTTTATTAGAAAAGAAGAACAAAAAGTCTCTTTTATAGCTGAGTTACAAAAATATATAAATTAAAAACAACCTTTTACAGTGGTTTTATTTAGTCCAAGCTAAGGCCACTGTAATTTTCTATAATAATTAACTGCAACAATAAAATTAAGTTGTGTTCTGCGAGTTTGCGAACTCCAGCGGCGCGGTTATAGTCGCCGCGGGTGAATTCAACTAATTGAATGTTTTCAGAGCGCTGTAGAGTGGCTTGTGAATAAATTACACTATACATATAAAGTGGAACACAACTGTTAAAATGCCTGAGAATATTACTTAGCATTACTTGGTCACGGTACTTCAATGTGTTATGAATGTAAATCAAATAATGAATTACTGAGGTTACTTCGAAGAAGTTTTATTAGTTTGTTAAGTGAGATCATAAAGCAAATACAAGGCAGATGACATATAAAAGTTCAATGTTATTGTTTATGTCAATTGTACAACTATTGGAAACAGGACAAAAATGTAAAGATAGAGATTAAGCCAGTAAGACTCACAGTAAACCCTGTATTATGGTCATATATTATATACGCGAAATACAAAGATGTTTAATTTAACAGTATAATAAGAAAATATTACACGAAACTGCAATATAAATTAATAAAATCTACACAGTGTCTCTAGTTTTCAATCCTTTTTTTTTAATAGGTTAACCGGGCAAACGAGCAAACGGATCAACCGAGATCAGGTGATCAGCGTCGCCCATGGACACCTGCAGCACCAGAGGGGCTCCGTCCGTCCATCTATGTCTAATTTCTACAATTATCTATATGAATGCATGAAATTTGGTAATTTGGTCAGTCAAAAGGTCTATTTTCAAATCAAATTTTACAAGCTTGGTTCATATGAGATATGGGATAAATTTCATATGATGAACTTTCTGTTTCAGTTCATATGATGAACTTTCTGTTTCTGTAATCAATTTATTGTCTACTATCGAAGTTATTTAACACATGCCTTTATCGCGTATCAGATACGGAACCCTTCCATATAAACGTGTCTGGACACGCACTTGGCTATTATATAATTATTTAGAAATATACATGTGGAATTAATGTAAAGTGAAATGTATACATTTTTAATCAGACATACCAACCGGTTCCGTGGTGTAGTGGTTATCACATCTGCTTTACACGCAGAAGGCCGCCAGTTCGATCCTGGCCGGAATCATATTGTTTTAATACGAATTAATTTTATAAAGAAAAAATATTTACATCTTTCATTTGTCACTTGCTTATGTTGATTGTATCTTATAAATACATTGGAATAATACTAAAGATTTGCAAATGACATTGCAAATAGCATATTAAGAGTAGCATTATATAACTACCTGCTTCTCGCGACTTCGTCCGCGAAAAATTCAATTTGCTAGGACCCTTAGACCTGCTTAACCTGACTCTATCGAGAAATCCGATCATAGCCGATGCGGTATAAGTACTACATCCTTGCCAAATTGTACCTCTCGCGGTTTTCGACATTTCGTGCTAGGTGACTTTTCGCTTTATATGTATAGTCGACCAAGAAATTGGTTTGCCACGCTAAGGTCGAATGTCGTTTGCACGTCAATTAGTTACAAGGTTCATTTTCGCTTGTTATGCGTTATGTTAATTTCTAAAAATAACCCTTAGCAAATTTTCTTTAAGCAGGAACTGTCATCCAAAATGGTAAAGCACTTTCTAGGTGGACTATACATGTAATAATAATACTGCAGCAATTACTTATTCCTTTGACATCATGAGTCGGCATGACCGAGCTTATTTAGTAATTCACAACATCCGTATCGATTTTCTAGAAATATAGTTTCTAGATATAAAGTTTCTAGAAATATAGTTTCTGGAAATATAGTATCAACGATGACAGTAGTGGCGTGGCGCTGTATAATTACAAAAAACAATTGCCGTTTATTTGCTTCAGTTTAGTGCCTTTAATCACGAAAGCTTTGTTGAGTCTTTGTTTAGTTTTCTATAGAATTTAATGGCGTGTTTATTAAATAAATATATACATAGGACTATATGACACACGGACGTATCTTCCTAAGGTAGACAACTTAATGCTTGTGTTATAGGTATCTGATGGCTGCAATAGACAAAACATTTTTTTTATTTTTTTTTATATTACAAAGGGCAAACGAGCAGGCAGGCAGCTAAGTGCTTACGGACGACCATGGACATCTGCACGACCAAGAGGCAAGCAGATGTGTTGCCGGCCTTAATGACGAGTTTAGGCCACCGGCAAGTCTCACAAACCGAAGAAACAGCGACAAAACCTTTACTTGACATGACAGCAATGACAACACTTCATGGCGATCTTATGTAAGAATGAGGTACTGGTATTCGAACGCGCCGGCGTATTTCGGCTACAAGCAAGGCGGTACCTCTAATGTATAAAGATACAATCTTCCAAGGAGGTAGTTTTCAGTTAGTAGACATCCGTTATGAGCGGATTTTTAGATAGAGCCAGAATACGGAGGTGTAAGGACAAGTTGAAATTTTACGCGGACGAAGCCAAGGGAAAAAGCTAGTTTTTTATACTTGAAAGTAGGTATAGTCGACAAAAATTGGTCGAATCTAGTTTGTACGTTAATTAGTTAAAAGGCTCATCTTTGCTTTGTTACGCATTACGTTAATTTTTAACAATAACATTCAGCAAAATTTTCTTTAAATAGGACTTGCCATCCAAAAGGTTAAGCACTTTCTTGGTCGACTGTACTAAAATGTTTTACCGTTATGTCAGACCAAAGCTAAATTATTATAAAGACAGTAACATTTGAAACATGGCGACCATCACTGAAATATTTATTAGATCAAAGTTCAAGTTTACTCAAACACAATTGCACTGGCGTCATTATGCAATCCTGAATAGATGTTAAATATTAATGCGGCCTTCAGTCAAATTACGGTGATTTAAAAGTGGCCATGAGTGACGTAGACATAGATATAGAAGTGTTCCGTACATGATGTACACTTTTTCGTCATTTAAGAAGCAAATCAGAGCCAAATTATCAAATAATTAATAATTGTAACGGACACGTTGGTGTCTTCTCAGTGTGTTATTGATGGGGATCAATAATAACACCAACTTGTCAATATTCTTCTCAAAGACTGTATTACTTAGCACTTTTATTTACACGAATAATCACAAAGTTATGGTAACGTGCCGTCTAACAATTTAGCATAAGCTTATCTACTAAATGGGGGCCGACACTAGTACGCACCCTACAAGTTCAGCTCGCTCCGCCCAACACAAACGATTGCTCCTGCCAAAAGCGGCGTTTTAATTTTCATTTCCATATTTGAAACTTAAAAATGATAACAAATATTTTTTTTTTATTTTTTTTATTTTTGGTTTACCAACAATCACTTACATTAGTACACTTAACAATAAAAGACAAACATAAATAAACTAAATGTAGTAATCACCTAAAAATAAACTCAACGCTACAACAAGCTATTATATAAACAGAAAACCTTACACTAATTATTCTAATTGTAAAATAAAATAAAAAATTAACTTCGTAATTTTTTTTTCGTACCATATGTAATAAATATTAAATATTTCTGTTTTTGTATTGGTTTTAGTAGAAATGTTGGACTTGATTTTTATTATTTTATATATTAAAAGCTGGACAATTAATGAGACGAATGGACCAATTAATAGACTCGATACGAATGGACCCGCAAAGGTGGGCTATTGTAGCAATTGTATGGACTTCCACCAATGGTCGCCAAAAATAGGTAAGCCCAGGAAAAGTTGGCGTAACGACCTTGATGTCTTTGCGGAAAAGGAGTGCATTGGGATAGCTCATTATAGGAGTGTGGTCTCATCATAGGAGGGAAGGCCTTCGTCCAGCAATTGCAGGGTAATTAAAAAAAATAGAGGTCCAGTTTTAACTTTATTCCACTTGTTAATGCTTTTATCGCTGCCTTCTGCAGACGCCATAACACAACTGACTCTCCCTATATCCCGTCCCTCTATTCAATCATCACCTCAGTTGAAAAGTGGTCACAATCAATTTGGACTTAAGTACCAGATCCTTTCACATAATAAGTGGTACAAACACTTGAAAGTTGCGAACATTAGATACTAAGTTTTTCTTGTCAAAATTACAAATAAGATAACGAAACAACTAAAAGGTCAAACTCACACATTTAGGATTGCTATAAACTTTTAATGTATTTGCTATGGTTGTTCCAAAGGTACAATCGGTAATGTAATTTTTAATTCAATATCAAAATAAACTAGATATACATAATATAAAATTTCCAAGAGCGTGTCAAGACACGCTTATATAGAAGGGTTCCGTATCTGGTACGCTATAAACGTATTGTTAAATAACTTCAAAAGTTGTTGTCCGATTTCGTTCAGAATAATTTTCCTAATGAGTGTTTAGCATGTTCTATCAAAATGGAAAATTTCAAGTCTCTACGACTAATAGTTTGATAATTCTGGGAGGGGGGGGATTACCTTATGGGCAGACAGACAGACGGACGGACAGAGCGAAATTATAAGGGTTCCATGTAGTACTACGGAACCCTAAACAGGAGAAGAGAAATATTACATTTCTTATCATGCCTTTAATCTTTCATGTATTATATATACCAAGCATTGTTAGCAATCAACACAAAAAAAAAATGAAAATCAACACAACAATCAACGCAAAAAGACTTATAAAAACAAAAAATATATTTGGATGAATATGAATTTTTCGTGATACGAAAATAAACACAATTTTTCTTCAAGTATTTACCTTAAGCGTTAAGATAAAATAACAATACCGTTGTACCAAAATTCAACAATATTTATTTACTTTACTTATATTTTACCCTTGAGATTAGAAAAATAATAATTGTTATTGTAACAATGTTTTTTGTATTATGATTAGAACCTAGACATCAAACATATAGAATTGATAAAAATAGGAACTTTTATAAACACAGGCAATGTTTTTTCACTGTGCCTACTTGACCAAATACACTTTTAGCCATAAGATCTTAGTCCACTATAGAATAAGATCCCAGGGCCGAAAGACATGACTTACTTTCTGAAGGATGAAACCTTAGGTTCTGAGTAGAGTCTCTCGTACTTATTACCACAGACATCCTTGTAAAGTTGTAACTGTGACCAATCAGCAGGTATCAGATACGTAAGGTGATTAAATGTGACTCAACTCAGAGCCTATGTTTTTATCCCTCAGAAAGTAAGTCATGGCGTACGGCCCTGGAATCTCGGGCCACCGTATGAATCATATAATAGGTGAAATTGATCATACGATCCAATCGACTTTCGGATCGATTCTGATCCGAAATTTGGATCGACTCAGTTAATTTGAAGACTTGACTTGAAGATATATCAAAAATATCTTATCGCAGTTAAAACATTTTCGTTTGCACATTATGTAAAGTATGCACGATCCGGGTCAGAACAAACGTGTTCTGTCAGAAATGTGAAAAAAATATGAAATAGAAATATTAGTCCCTAGTAAAATTATACAGATAGTCATCAATATATATAGACGACTAGTGGACCCCACCATCCCCGTCTTGTCCAATTTTAGGCTAGTTTCTTATTAGCCAGTTAACAAATCCCCTTCATATCTTTTCTATAAAACGTGATACTTGCCGAATGTTTTATTAAATAATAGTTTTACATAGCACGTCAGTTAAAACGTCTAGTACGAACTTGCAATTTCAATTTTTAGTAATGTTAAATCTAGTGAACAATAAGAATTAGCAATTAACATACCTTTTCTCGGATTTGTGAAGAATTCGCTCAAAAATTGAGGATTGGGGTTTTGGGGGTTCCAAGGATGTCGTCAGATGGCAGTCGGTCACTCTAACTCGCCCGACAACCACATCTCCTGCAATTTGGTACAATATCGGGACAACGGCACTTAGGTACTTATTGTGAAAAAAGTAGTATTGATATTTGCACATTCACATGCACATGATATTTTCCTTTCCTAAATACTAATAGTGCCTAGCCCACTTTTGTTAACACCTTTCTTTCCTTTAGATATCATTTCCATTGGAATATTTGGTGCGTGTGCCTTGTTATTACTTTAGTTTTAAACTAAAACTTCGGGTGTAAAAGATGTTATATTTAAGTTGTGTTCTATGGACACTTTTTTCTATAATCATTTTTAGGGTTCCGTAGAACTACAACCCTTATAGTTTCGCTCTGTCCGTCCGCAAGGTGGTCATCGTCTCCCTAGCATTTACAAACTGCTGAACGTAAAAACTTGAAATTTCCCATGTTATTAGAACATGCTAAAAACTCATTACAAAAATTATTTTAAACGAACCGGACTAAAACTTTATGCGTTATTTAACAAATACGTTTATCGCTTTTCATATACGGAGCCCTTCTATATAAGCATGTCTTGACACGCACCTGGCCATCTGATACTAAAATATAAAGCTGAAGAGTTAGTTTGTTTGTTTGAACGCGCTAATTTCAGGAACTACTGGTCCGATTCCAAAAATTCTTTCAGTCTTAGATAGCCCATTTATCGAAGAGGCTATTATCATCACGCTAAAATTTTTCGCCTAATTTTACGCGAACAAATTCGCGGGTAACAACTAGTTTGACGTAAAGGTAAATTATTATGGAATACTTTACAGATTTGAAAGTCGGTAAAAGCCTTTGGAAAGTCGTTGAACTCGTGCTTGTATTGCGAGTCTCACTGTAAAGTTGCGCTTTGGCAACCGGCCTACCTCAGTTGGCAACAAATGATGATGCTGTTTCCTGGTATTTAGGTTCGTCATGACATCTGTAATGAAGCTAATTCTAGCTGCACCGCCCGCACGCCGCGTTTCCACAATCGCAATGTCTTTCAACATAATAACAATGAATTAACATTAGAACAATTTCAACTTTTGAACCGACTTTCGTAAAGGAGTTCTTGATTTGATATTTTGAATTGGGTAGTTAATATCCCTGGCTGATATTCAGTCATTTTGAATTGATAGTTAATATCTCTAGCGAGGTTGAACGTTAATAAAAAAATAACACGTATTCGCCCTTTGAGTGAAAATGCCTTAAAATTCGTAAAAACTCCGTTTTTTCAATTCATAACTTTCTATAAAACATATTTGACCATCGTTAAAAATATCGTTTTTAACACGTGAATAAACGATAATCATTTTAAAGTATTCTACAATGTAAGGAGTGTTCTGAAGTGTTATCTAAAGTGATTCCACATGGCAGGCGCCACCGCCCGGTTCGCTCGATCGTTTCATCCACGTACGCAATTATGGAATCAATTGCCTGCCTGGGTGTTCTTACAAACCTATAACATGCGGATCTTTAAAGGGCGGATTAATAAATTACTCAGAAGCCGGCAACGCACTACTATCGCTTCTAATGCTGCAGGTGTCCATGGGCGACGCTGTTCGCCTGATCTCAGTTGATCCGTTTGCTCATTTGTCCGCTTAACTTATTAAAAAAACTATATTTTCTAATTAAAGATAGAATATTTATAGGTATGTAGAATTAAATAAATTAAAAATGTAATATTATTCGCATACAAATTCTTGTATGTTTTATTACAAATGTCAAAGAAATTTTAATATATGTAGAACATATAATTAAAATTAACTGATATGAAATCCACTATAATTTAATCACATACATTCTGTTGATTATCATATTCAAATTATATACCAGTTTCATCCAATAACCTGACACTTCCATACATTTTTGACGTGGGATAGTCACAACCTAATAGTTATGCTGTCACCGCCTATACAGATGACTAAATAATCCTTGAATTAGATGCAAGTCTCGCATATATTACGCTTCGATACGCATCACTTCATCCAAAATATTTATTAGTGTATAGGATTTTCGACCCTACATGCAGGAGACAGATATTTATCTTGCGTGAAAAATTTTATCAAATTTTTACCTTGCACATGGTCTATTTTAAGGTAAGCACACATTGTTGGTATGTTTTTTATTTTATATATTTTATGATAAAAAGAATTGTAAAACACAAAAAAAAATTAAAAATATCATGAAATAACAAACCACATGGCGTAACGTTTTATATTTTACATTTATTTTTTACATTACTGCATATAACACACCTATATTTTTTTTTTATGTTACATGGGGGCAGACCAGCAGGCAGCAGGCACCGAAGTGCCTACCGGCGCCCATGGACATCTGCACGACCAGAAGGCCAGCAGATGCGCTGCCTAATATTAATTGGTCTACTTACTTGGTTCACGAGTACTTTTAAACAGCCTCTGGTTAGGCCTCTCTCGGTACTATAAATGGGGTATTCTAATCTCAGTTTGACTGGTGGCGGACGCTTTTGGGCTAGCGCTGCGAAATACTCATAGGACCAGCGAAGGAGGTCATAAGGTTGAGTTTTTATAGCCGCTGCAACGAGATATTACGAAATATAATATTTTATAAAAAAAATGAAAGGACCAACATATAGTTAAAAATTTGCTTCAGTTCTTTTGTTAGTCAACCTTTCCAATAAAAAATATTTTAGTATGCGACAATAGTAGATTGTTGCACGGAGCGCAAAGTGAGTCATTAATGCACGAGTGTTTTATAAAAACACAAATTTTCACTCAATCACAAAATTCAACACCATCTATAAAAATGGTCTGATCTTATTTTTTTGTAAAATAATTAGACAAAAAAATATCAACCAATAGAAATTTTTATCTTAAATTTTCATGAATTTACGCTAATAGCTTTTAATTTTTGTTTCTACGAATAAATGTTACTAAACAAAAATTGTACATAATCTTATTTGCAACAAAAACAGTTAACTATGTTTTTGTGCGACCTAAAGTAGGTCAGATAAACTACATATAAAAACAATTTCAACCCCTTTTTCCAAGATGGCAGCCGTAGGCCAAGTGTTGCAACCCCACAAGCTTTAAAACCACTTTAACCCCACAACCCCCTCTATATATCTAAAATTGCGTTTTTTAATAAATTTAACTATTCAATGAACTAGTAAGAAAGTTTTACAATGGTATAGAATGCGCGCCATGTTATTGTTCCAAATTTATTCTGTCCTTTTTATTGTCAGCCAGTATCTTTTTAATCCAATACATACATTTCATATGAAACTTAATGGGATGCATTAACTTCTGTGGTATATTTGTATGAAAAAAAAAACACTGCCACAATGAAATTTCATACAACATTACTGCACTGTGTTGGTTCAAAGCAGAAAAGGATCTTTTCTGATCGGCTATGTAGTGAATAATGATAGCGTTACCGCGTAGTTGGAAGAAAAAATATTTTTACCTTTACAATATCTTTTCAGGATATAGGGAAATTTAGGCGGTATGACGATCTGCTGGGAGCAGTACATTTGCTCTATCAACTCCGGCATATTGCAGTAGAATCTTCACTACTTATCTGAAGTTTTAAAAACACAAAGTGATATGATTAGACGGTTAGCAATAGTGTATAAATGTGACTTTTTCGCTCTAAAATACAAACTAACCTGTTAGTCTTATTCTATGTTAATAATACGTACTAATTAGATGTTCGAAGCTATTTCAACTAGCTCTGCATATTTCAAAAACATAACTTCTTGCGACTAACCAGCTTTGACCTGCTTTCTAAGATCCTTTGTTCCACGACATCTAGTAGGCTAATTATATGAAATGATATAACAAATTACGTACGTTGATGAAGAACTTTGAACCATTTTAAATTATACTCAAAATTAAGACCTCCTTGCAAGGCAGACTATTACGCATTGCGTAGAAGTTGTCAAGTATACCCTTGAAAGAGCGTGTAATTAAACATAAGTAAATGTCATCAATCAATTTGTGTAGATTGTAATTATGTTATTACTAAAATTTATGTCGGTCTTTGAAAAAAATACACTTAAAATTACGTGGAAAATTTCTGCGAAATGCGCCAAGTAATCAACACGTTTCAGCCAAATGTTATACGGTTTTGATGTTATGGCAACGGGCAGTTGTTATGTTGGTTGTCATAGCAATCGCTGAATCTGACCATTTGAATTAGAATTCATGGAAGTGGTAAGATCAGAAAAAGTAGTGACGGTCAGACAGATTTGGTCTATTACCCTGTTTTTGATACTGACATGATAATGCCTAAAGTTACTAGCTGACTAATGACACTCTTTGAGGGTATAAATACAAAATTTCATTTATTTGCTACCTTAATCACCAATTGTCACCACCAAATGAGGTGAAAATCTGCAAAGTATCTTCGATCGGATTGTTACTGATGATGAAATATGGGTTCATCGCTATGATCCTGAGAGCAAACAGGAGTCTAGATAGTGGCATAAAAAAGGAACAGACTCACCGAAGAAGTTCAAAATCACCTCAAAGGGCAGAAAGCTTATGGCCACAGTGTTTGTACTAATTGAGTATACAAAAAAGGTCAAAGGTCACAGCTTTCTGGTTTGTTATTTATAAGTCACGCAAACACTTTTTAACGCCTGTATAAAATATTATAGCAATAACGCATATTAACGATTTCGATATTTCGAAGCTATTTTAACAAGGTTGTTTTCAGCTATGTATTTATAAATAATATTGTAAATATAGTCGATTTCTACCGCAGAAAAATAAGAACGAGACTTAATCATTTGACTGGCCCGTTGGCGCAGTGGGCAGTGACTTTGCCTACTGCTCCGGGGGTCTTGGGTTCGATTCCCACCTCGAGTCTGGGTAAATTAAAAGGTCAGAGGCCCTAGCACTAGCATTTCGAACCATTCGAGTCGAAGAGTCAACTTTGAGAATATTCGTGTTGGGCCCACAACGTTACCTCCTTAGTGTTAACGCGGATTGCATCAGCATTGTTTAGAAGCGTGACACGATAACCATAGAGAGTAAGTGCATGATTTAGAAAAAGATTTGATACTGAAAGGCTTAAACGCCATCCATAAATTTCGTCACACGAATTTTACGATATTTTTAAATTTTCCCCTGACCTTGTCACAGGTTGTCAATCTTTCGAAGCCTCTAATGTGACATCACTTAATCAAGAAAACAGTAGCTTCTTTAAATTGTTTTATGTAGTATGTTGACAAAAGACAAAAATTTGAATTTTGACTTGTTACGTCACCCAATATTGATCCCCTGTCAGTAATCACACGTTACATTTTGGACACTCACCCCTTTAATGTGTGACTTAATCTATGGATGACGCCTTAGAGACCTTAGCAAAGGGCATACACATTGATCAAAGGCCGGCAACGTATCTGCGATCCTACTGCCTACCTAGCGATCGACTCCAATGCCGGCCACTGATCTACGACTTCCTCTCGATATTCCTCCACGTCAGTTTCAAAGTTTGTGCTAGGTAGGTATGACGATACCCCGTGTGAAATTGGTGCTTGAACCGTGTACCTTGAGCATTTCAGTCCATCCCTTCTACCAATGAGCTATTAAGGCTCTTAATAAACTAGGCAGGCATGTTTCCAGACGTTTATGGCAGGAATGTCGGGTTGACCATAGATAGTAAAACCAATTATAGCCATTTAACCTTTCGAACAGGGACGAGGCAACCTGCTTGGTTAATGGCCATAAAACTCCGCGAATACCTCTCCCCTAAACGGAAATTAGCTCTATATTAAGAAAGAAAGTAAGTTACAGAGAAAATTAGCCCCTTATATTTATCGAGTGGGTTTTAAATCAATAACAAAATATCGCCAACGCAGTGCTTTGATTTGGAAAGTATTTGATACGACTTGAAGACCAAAAAAGAGCATAATAATTGCTCAAAAAAGTATACAGTAATTTCTTAATATTACTTTTAATTAAACTTAATATAATGCATACAACAATACATCGATATCGTCATTGTTTTTATTCGTCTATACAAACATAACTAGTTGTTACCCGCGACATCATCCGCGTCAAATTAGGTGAAACATTTTAGTGTGATGATATATAGCCTATGGCGTTCCTCGATAAATGGGCTATCTAACACTGAAAGAATTCTTCAAATCTGACCAGTAATTCCAGAGATTGGCGCGTTCAAGCGAACAAACAAACTAACTCTTCAGCTATACATATTAGTGTAAGGAGTATATATTAAATAACTATAATATTTATGGCTTAAAAGCCTAGTATAATAATAATAATAACCTTGAAAACTTACATTCGGTCGCGATATAAATTCCAATTAAAATGTTAAATCCATGGCGTTTAAGACAAAAATATTAGTTGACACAACACGTTTTATCACTGCACTCAAAATAATTATCGGTTAATAATATTTAAACTTTGTTAAAACGTTGAACACGAATAAAAAATTTTAAATTTCGAATGTTTATTTACGACGCGCCCGCGCACACTACGAATTCCGTCGTTCTGAGGGTCGATTCGAAGGCAACGAAAACGTCACGCGGCGAGACGCAACCTATTGACTTGACTTGAATTAAACGTAAGCCAAGGTCGCCAACGGACAACGACTTATTTGGTTTTTAAATTTTAATGCGCCACGGCTGTTTGATTTTAGGAGATCGTGGGAAACTGGCTTAAAAATAGACTTAATTGGATCTAGTGCCCATTACGCTTCAAATCGCTTCCTAAGGGGTCATCCGTAAATTACGTCACACGTTAAAGGGAGAGCCATTTTCCAATGCACCGTCATTTTTACACATTATCTGAACGACCATCTACCACTATCGAAGTCAAATGGATTATACAGATGAATTTATATATTATATTGTTTAATATTGATGAAGATATAGATCAGTTAAAATAATTTGTCATAAAATAGAATAATATCGTTATTCCGAGAAAATAATATCAGGAAATTGTATTCACCTAGACTATGTATCACCGATTTTTATTACAGCATTACAATTACAACAGCTTTTGTAACACTAACAAAATGAATATAATAAAAACGAGTTGATCAATTAAATTTGTGGTCGAAAAGTGAGGTTTTTATATTGTGGGAAAGGCACACCAAGGTGGGAGGTTTCGGCGAGGAATGTAAGGTGGGAGCGAAGGTCGATATGTTCAACCACCGCAAAGGAAGAACTTCGTGTCCGAGCTAGTTGGGACACCTCGCCGACAATTGTTCGTCGGAAGGTCTATATATAGTGAGTGTGAGTAGAAACTTCGCTTGCGTGAGTTAGTTCCTGTACTGTGGTCGTCGTCATCCGTACAGCGCCATCTAGTTTGCTTTGGTGTAACCTTTTCCACTCGGATACAGAAGGCGGTATTGCTTGAGACGGCACGTACTGTGAGGAAGTTTCTCAATCTGGAGCCCTAACCACCGGTTGCTTGGGTTCTTGCCCCGCTGCCGACGGACATATATTTTCCATATATTTTTAAATGTTTTTATGTTTATATTAATATAAAAAAATGTATTTAGAAAAAGTGTTCTAAATAAATGACAGAATATAAATACTCATACTAACACAGTATACGGTATACTGACTCGTGGACTGTAATAGTATTTTCATAATAAATAAACAAGGAATAATATATGTGTATATTTACAGTGTAACGGCCTAATGTGTAAGTCTGGGGTAAGTGCTATAAATTTAACCTAAAGCGAAGCTTCTTAACACATAATTAAGATAAGCCATCTTATTCTAGACACGAGCCTGGGATAGAAATCGTCCTTATTAGATAAGACGAGACGGTTAGCGATAAGAGTGTCACATGCAAAGATGTAAAGCGTACCTACCAACAGTTTAATGATGCTAATACATATTTTATCCATTTTGTTCTTTTATAAACAACAAGCGCACCTGGCAAACGTCCTGCTCGAATGTTGGGTTACTTACTATTTACTACATTCTATCAGCGTTCCTATTCCCGGTACCATTCCGTTTCCGATCTATTTCCTTATCACTTTCGCTATTTATTATACAAAGAAGGAACATAACAAAAAATAAATAATCCAATTTGGAGCAGTCGTTCGGAAGTTATGCAGGTGTAGACACTTCAGCGATCAATTTTTATTTGAGACTACAAATTGAGATATAAGCTATCCTATCTTTCAAGTTGGATTAAATTGCATACGGTGTGCAAATTTGATAAAAATCAATTGAGTAGTTTAGGCGTTCATCGTGGACAAACAACATGTTGTTCAATTTGTGCTGACGTCGAGCCGAGTGAGTCAGGAAATATTAGAAACCGCGTGACATGCAAAGATGAAATTTGGCAGGCTATATTAGTAGACGTTCGTTATTAACGGGCTATGCAACAGGTCCAGAATATGGTGTCTAAGGGGTTTCGCATGTTATATAAAAGACTCTTTTTTTTGCTAGAATCTTGGAATTTGACAAAGAGCTAGTAGACGCCCACTAGAAACAGATTTTGCGATAGGCCTGTTTATAAGGGGGACACGGGCTCACGCAAGTTTATATGAAAGTTCTTTTTTTTTTGTTAAAAACATCAAATTGGACAGAGATATAGTTAGTTGTCGTTCGTTAAAAAGGGATTTTGTCACATGGCCGGATTACGGAGGACTAAAGCGCTCGCAAGTTTATCTGAAGCTTTTTCTTATTATTTTTTTTGTTACAAATATCAAATTTGACTGAAGGATACTTAATACTGTACACATTCGCTAAGAACTAATTTTACGACAGAGCCGGATTAAAGAGTTCTAAGCACTCTGACAAATTTAGAGTTTATGTGGTGGGATACTAGCTAAGATATATTTTTGTGACAGGGCTGAACTAAAGGATCTCGCAAGTTTATAAGTCCTGGGCTTTCGGGGAATGGAATCGGGGGAATCTGGCATATGTTCCTTGTATAAGTGTGTGTATGATGTTAACATTAATGTCAAAATGCTCCAAAATGCCCTATTGCAGCATTTATAACTCGAAAATTTTACAAAAATAGTCAGTCTCCTCCATAAAAATATCACTCAGTAGACAAACAGCAACTTCCAGAAAATAAAAATAAAACATTTTTGGGAAAAGTAACCAAACTGCATAACTACCAAATATTTAATGATATTTTTATTTTATTGAATTGCACTTCTATTGTAATATTTTTTTCAGTGTGACGGAGAAGAATGCGTTTCAAATGTAAGTCAACTCACTTTTTTTAATTAAGAAATTTACCTTCACTTCACAAAAATAAGGGAAAAGTGAAAATATCTGGACGGGACATAAGACAGGGTTTTATAATAATAGCGTTTTTATAATGGCCATAAAAATATGTAATAAATTACCGTAAGACTTAAAAAAAATATCAATGAACTGAAAATAAAATTACATTATTATATAATTACACACACGTTTTATAACATTGACGACTATTTAAATAGAAATTCTAATTCATAATGTGTCTACCTTTAATACAATTTTTACCAAGCCAAAAATATTTTCTAGAATTTACAATATTATATATCTCAATAAATTTTGGTTTTAATTTATGACTTTAAATGCAATTTCAGTGGTTCTAAATTTTGAAATAAATGTAATTTTTTAATATTTGCATACCGAAAAGGTGTGATACAGCTAAGGTGTTATAATGAGTTTACATCAATACTGTGTATCAGCAAATAAATGATTTGATTTGGTCTATATCACACTAATTTAAAGAAGGGATGAATGCGAGATAGAATTTAAAAAAAAAAAAATTCTCAAAATTCTATAGGCGACTCTGCCATGATGACAATATCATCGGCGAATCTGAGATGTGAGATATACTCGCCGTTGATATTTATGCCTAGTAGCTTATATACTAACTTATAAACCATAACCAACAGGCACTAAAATATCCCATCATATTTAAACGTGCGTTGGCGGTCCTGTCAGTTCCCCCTCAAAGAGTTCTACCTTATTTACAAGTAGGAACACAATAAAAGCTTTTTAAAAGTTTACCTGGAGTCATACAGTGAATAACATACATAACTCGAACCGTTTCAAATTTCACAATAAATAAGCCGAAGATTGGGCAGCAAAACTCCTGCCGGGTTTAGAAGTAGCGTAATTCCACCTAGAATATTAGTCAGGAGAGAAAGACCGTGACGTCATTACTGTGATGTCACCGCAGAGAGGTCTAAATGCGCACAAAATTAACTTCACGTGCATAGTGTCCGGGCTATGGTTTCCATTGGACTAGGATTTAATGGATTATTTGTTATTTAGAGGGCATTTAGGAGTTGTAGAATCTATGATCTAAATATAGACGTAATTATATATAAATATTGAGTAAAGATGAAAATAATGTCCGATTTACAAAGAATAATCAATAAAAAACTTGGAACGATGTGAGTTAGTGATATTTATGGAAATAGACAGAACCAATGGTGTACAGAATAGTGTAAAGTCTCGCCGAATTATCAACAATAATAATGACGACTGAAAATGAATCTAAATATATGTTTAAGTTCGTTGCAATACATACATTAAAAATAAAACAATTTAACACTAACTTTGTCAGATCAGAGGGTAAACTAAGAAACAAAGTTACAGACAGGTAAATTGTATAAATTAAAGGCATGAATAAAACAATAAAGTGGTCAAGAGCGCGTCAAGACAAACTTCTGTAACAGGTTCTGTACCTGGTAAGCCATAAACGTATTTGTTAAGTAACTTCAAACGTTGCTTTCCCATTGCACTCGAAATAATTTTCGTAATGAGTTTTCAGCGTGTCCCATCAACATGGAAAATTTGAATACTCTAAGTCTAATGCTTTGGAAATCCTAGGGGGGTTCCACCTTGCAGTTGGTCAAACGGACGGACGAACGGGGTTCCTTAAAGAAATTATAAGTGACTACGGAACCCTAAAACGGCGACAATTTATGACGTAAGATATTCACTTAAAATGTCAGAACGAATTTCTCCCCAGTAAGGACAGTAAACAGTGCTTGCAATGTATATCTTCGTATATCATGTCGGGGCCAGACATAGCTCAAAGTATTTGTACATTTTTGTCCTAGAAGACCACCAAATACTAGCGCAATACATTGCGCAGTTACACAAAGTACACGGCCAAGCTATGATCACTGAAATGATTATTCAAATGAAGCTATGTCTGGCTCCGGCATCAGAACATACCCAAACACAATTATCAAATATGACGTCTGGCAGTGTCAAAACAAAGTTTACGGACAGACAGACATACCGACTAAAACTGAAAGGGTTCTTTGTACGGACTACGGAACCCTAAAAAATAGAAATATCTAGCACAAACAGAAACTACTTTAACTGAACCTTCTTTTACAATGTCAGCTATAAACAAGCTGTAAAGAAAATAGCGTACTGCAGTTGGATTTATTTGGCGGTTTCTTGTCTGTACGTTGTAAAGGCCGGTTTTTGCTCGGCGGGCGAGTTGCCAGTAATTTATTAAATTTAACTTTATACTACTAAATTAAAATGAACACAATGTTTTATACGTAGAAACTGGATGCCATTAAAGTAATTATAAAGGAAATAGAATTTAAACGTGCAAACAAAGATTGTAATGAATATATACGGTAAGAAAATTCAAATATTTTCTTCTCTGTAATAATATGTATTTATCCTTTTGTTTATAAGACTTATTTGAAGTTCATTCTTGCGTGAAATATTTTATAAATTTAAATTTCTTTTAATAAACATTTTTTTTCAGGGCTACCTTCCAGCTCCATCATCAGACCTTGGAAACCATCTAAAGACAAAGTACTCATCAGGAAGAATGATACGAGCCAAAACTCATTTGAATTATGTCGTTTTATAATGGAGTTCCTATGGCCACCCTTCAAGCTCCATCATCAGATCAGCTCGATGTCATCACAATAATGCATTGTCATCCGATATCATATGTGTGCAAAATTTCAGCTCGTTCGACATAAGATATATGCTCCAAAATTGAGTTGCAAGATTCCACCCGAAGAAACATACGTTGCAGGTGAAATGAAGGCTTTTAATTAAAAAGTATAGTGACTAAAGGCCAACGTAAATTGTAGAAATCAATGCCTTAGTAAATAGATAAAGAAGAATTTTAAAAAATGTGTATTCTTCATGTATAGAGAAAATGAAAAGGAAGTCAATTCATCGTTTTTTTATGTTACAAGAGGCAAACGAGCAGGCAGCAGGCAGCTAAGTGCTTTCTATCGTCCATAGACATTTGCACAACCAGGAGTCAAGCAGATGCATTGCCGGCCTTTAATGACGAGTTTAGGCCACCAGGAAGTCTCACAAGCCGAAGGAAACGCAACAACAATACCATCACTTGTGGAATGGGGCACTTTTGCACTAACTAGTCCAAATGGGGGTTACCTTTAGTATTCCCACCTTTAACTGGCCATTGATTGATTTTATTACGTAGTTTTTTTTTAACCTATATATAAAAGCGACAGGTAACTATTATAAAATTTTGAAAACCGCCGGACGTACACAAATAAAATACCGCACATAGTTGCTGTTAGATGAGGGATACGTAAAGATGTTGGCAATTATTCAATGTATTGTAGAGTGTTTCTCATTGTAAAACACGTGAATTTCCAAAGTATATGTTTGGTTATTTGTCGGACATTAGACCAGTTATATATTTGTAATCGAAGCAGCTTGGAATATTATATTGAATTAATTTCTTTTTCGCAATTGAATAATAAGTTTGTCGAAGATATGCAATTGATACTGATTCGCTTATGAAGACACTTATTTAACAAAATTACTGAAAGATATGATACTGGAAAAAGTATCGAGTTATTTTACTTACTAAACACTTAGGATTGCAGAGAAGTGCCCGTTAAACTATATTAGATAAAATTAAAAATATAGAAATACTTTGTTAATTAAATAGACATATTAGTATAAATAAATATATTTTTTTATTCTGGAAATTCTGTTCTGGATTTTTTTTTATTCTGAATATAAAATACAGAGGAGGTCGTAGCTTAATCAATAGCAGACATTTAAGTTGATTAAGTTATCGACTCAAATTCACTTAGCATCAGTAAGTTAATACTTTTTTCTTTTATAAAAATAAGTTAATATTTTTCCTCAGAAAACTTAATCAGTAGTCGGCATTTGAATCGATCGCTGGGCTAAGCAGCTCTTACCGCAACCGGGTGATGGGTGGGTGAACCATACAAACATCTGACCGCTCCGTGTTTCGATATGCGCGTAAAATAGTGGGTTCCGATTAATGTCACTGAGTGATATAAGTCGTGTAGAGATTGCGGGGATTCCGGGGATGATTGTCAGATGGCAGTCGGTCATCTTAAATGCAATCTAAGCGGACTCTGGTACTAGACCGAGGTAACGAACGAACCCTAAAACTCGAACGAGTTTATGTTTACATCTTTTTAAGTACTATATTTGTAATATCTGGAAATAAACAAAAAATAAATTAAAAAGAAAAAAAAACGCTAGGAAGAAGAAGAATATTATATAAATCTATACGGCTGGAGAAAGATATGAGCCATATACGGGATAAAGTAACGAGACGATTGATAGACACTCAAACTTAGGAGCAGTGCCAGCGAAAATTGCTTTATAAACGTCAAGTGTTGTTACTGCAGCGATATGAAACGAAATGGAAGGGTGCAGCGGGCGTGCGCGTTGGGAAATTGCAATATCCGAGCCGTTTTATTTACGCAGATGTCACTTCACTGGATATAACTATCTATATATTCATATAAATAAAATTTAAGCGTCTGATTGTGAGGTTGATACATTTTTTTTTATTAATTGCAAATATATCACGGCCCGATGGACGGATGATGTAAGGAGAGTGGCAGGAGGTAGCTGGATGAGAATGGCAAGGGATAGAGGAGAGTGGCAAAAACAAAGGGCGTCCTACGCCCAGCAGTGTGCTATCAAGGGCTGAAAGTGATTATGAATTGCAAATGACTGTATACATATACGATACCTATAACAAAACGCAAGTTAACTTTTTTTTACCTGTCTGTCTGTCTATATGTTCCGGGTAATCTCCAAAACGGCTAAAACGTCTAGAAAGAGAAATATATTAGATTGAACCAAATTTCAATGATCCTTAAGAAGCTTAGATACCTTCACAATTTAAGTTTTTTAATCTTTTATTAATATAATAAAATAATTAAAAGCATGTTTTCTTGCTTTATATGTGGTGTCACACCAAGGACGAAAACGTGACAACCTGTGAAATGGGGGTAGGAGTAAAGCAATCTTAAAGTTCGTGTGACGATATTTAAGGGGATCCCTTATGCCGAAGCCAGACATAGCTTCATTTCAATGATCATGTAGTGTGGTCGCGGATTTGTGTAGGTTCGCAAATTTTGTAGTACTTTGTAGTCTTCAAGAACAAAAATATACAAACTATTTGAGCTATGTCTGGCTCCGGCATTAGATCAGGGATCGGCAACGCGTGGCCCGCGGTGTAAATGTGGCCCGCGACTGTTTTGTAAATAACAATCTAATTCTTATAAATAGATTATAATTACATTACACGAGCGCAGTTTTGCTGGATATATTAAATTTTTGCCTTTTTTATACCTACTATATAGATAGATAACTAGGCATCTATTTCTCTTGCTCTTGCTTGCGAAAAAGGTTGCCGACCGCTGCCTTAGATTATAGAAACAGGAAAATCGTAGACTAAGGAAACATGTCGTATCCAGTAAACGCAATATCAAAGAGATTAGGCCTAGCGGGAGATTGGATCTCACGACCAGGCTTAACTAAACTTCATTAGTCAAGTTTGCATAACGGAGGTACATTGAATAATGATATTACTCTGCCGCCACTTCACGCCGATCTCATGTGAGAAAGAGGTACTGGTACCCGGACGCGACGGCCCAATTCGGCTACAAGCGTGGCGCTACCTCTAATATATAATTTAGCCCAACTTAACATAATGGGATAGTTTATTTTTCCTTTTATTTATATCTACATATATTCAAAAGAGCTTGTAAAAGTCTACTTGAATAAAATATCATTTGAATTTGAATTTATTTCTTAATTTTTATGAATGTTCAGGCAAGACAACCTTTTGGGGTATTTATAGGCGAATATTTGTTTTAGTGACTACGTAGTACGGCGTTTGTTGTCTGCAATCGGGTAAAATCGATGGGAAGCCGCACAGCAGCGGTCAAATGGCCGGCTAATTGGAGTAACGTGAACGTACGCCCGCTAAGCCGATTATCGTGAAAATCTCTCAACAAAAACCACCAACCAAGGGATTTCCTGAAATTTACTAACAATTCTATTTTTATCTGCGGCTAAACGATAGAATTTAACTATATATGTATATATATAAAAAAATACCCGACTGAGTTTGTTGCGGGCTCTTTTCAGTGCAGGGCGCGAGGAACCCTTGTAAACGTAGCTTTTAAGTCGTAAATTTTGTCACCAAATTGTTAAATGATTAAAAAAATATTGATATTATACATGTCACGTTCATAAGTGCTTATAATAAAGTCTATATGAATAAAACGATTTTGACTTTGAATATGACTATAAAAGCGAAAGGTAACCTAACACAAAATCTCTAAAACCGCAGGACGTACGAAGATGAAATTTGGCAAGGAGGTAGTTACAGTTCGTAGATACCCCCTAAGAACGAATATTTGCCAGCACCAAATGGAGAGCTAAGGGCTTTTGCAAGTTTAATTTTACGCTGACGAAACCCGGCTTAAAAAATAAACAAAGGGAAAAATGGGCAGACGTTTCACCTAAGAGACTACCCTTAGAATTTCTTCGCAATAATAGTTTGGAAAATCCGGAGGGCACGCATTATATTCTTTAAATATTGCGAGCTATCAGTTATGCAAGACGTCATTCGCATTTAGCGCCATCTCTTAGAAGAAACTCAATACTTAATAGTACGGTAATATTCCGCTAGGTGGTATGTCCAGCTGAAATTTAGTTTTTCTTCTTCTTCCTCGTACCCTTTTCGCACATTATTTGGGGTCGGCCTTCTTGTGCGCTTGCGCCAAGATTTTTTTATCTTGGGTTGTCCATTTGGGGATATCTTTTTCCTTAAGTCCCTTTCGATATTGTACCACCAAGGGGCTGGCGGTCTGTCTCGTATGTTTTTCTTGGTGCTGATGGATAGCACTGTCCTTACGGAGTTGCTTTCGTCTCTCCTCATTACATGCCCGAGCTGAAATTTAGTTTTTCGTTAATTATAAATAACGAATTAATTACACACCCATTTTCAATAGAAAACAGCGCGCCGCAATTCTGAAGCTAATAAAAAAACATTTACATGATATATTGACTCTTTCGAACGTGATCGTGCCAAATCCACACACACAGATATCCGGACGTGTAAAGAATTACTTTTAAAATATTTTTTTCTTACTGTAAATTAAATAAATATCCTTCCGAAGTATCCAAAGTGTTAAAAACACGACTTTCGTCTTAATCTGTATGTATGTATAGACCAGGAAAGTGCTTTACCATTTTGAATGACAGCTCCTACGTAAAGAAAATTTGGCTAAGGGTTATTGTTAGAAATAAATGTAATGTATAACAAGCAAAAATGAGCCTTTTAACTAATTGTCATGCCAGCTACATTTGACATTAGCGTGGCAAACCAATTTCTTGGTCGACTATACATTAATCAATATGTGCCATACTAAAGAATAGAGTGATTTTTACTTCATGAAATCGTTCGATTTTAATTAAGTGAGAGTAAAGCACACGTATAACGCTTTGGGTTATGAGGCGTGCAATAACGAAAATCTGATTTAGGTAAAAGTGTACTACGACGACCGTAGTCGGAAGGTAAATAACGGTTTTTGAATGTTTATTGCAACATAAACCTTACCCTGGATTTCATAGATTGACCATTCCCATAAAAAACTTTACAACTAACATTGTTGCGAGACCACGTACTTCGGGCTCCATGTAAAATATGTTTTACGCTCGTCGTAAACGGTTTATGATTTGCGATATGACTTAATTTCGCCACATTTTATGTCAAGGGAAAGAAATGTATCTCCCAATCAGCCAAATTTGGATGTTCAGTAGCAGGCAGCCGAATTGAGCCGGCGCGTCCGGGTACCAGTAGCTCTTTTTCACATAAGGTCGGCGTACGTAAAGTGGCGGCAATGTTATCACATGAAGTGATGATAATTTTGTCGTGTTTCGTTCGATTTGTGAGAGTTCCAGGTGGCCTAAACACGTCTTTAAAGGCCGTCCACGCATCTGCGAGTCTCTTGTTGGTGCAGATGTCCGTGAGCGTCGACAGTCACTAAGGTGAAACGCCTGCTCGTTTGCCTGAAATGACGCTGTTTCACATGAACATCTATATGTAGTTTAATATATTACTGGATGAATCTCTTTAAAACTCTATCCTTGCTGCTTTTTAACATTAACTTCAAACATACTATGTTTACCAAAATTTAAAGATAAGTGGGAGCCAGAGGATTTCACTGGTCATGACTAGTCAGAAAAAATTAAATAAAAAATGTATCTCCACTTTTTAGATCACAAAGAAAAGGTTTTACCTTGTTCGAAAACTTACACTTCTCATGAAATTTAACTACCATGACAACAATTTTGTAAATATTGCAAGTTTTATTGTAGCGGCAAAACAAGCCTTTAAAGTACCAGTAACCCTGTAGTTTTTATATAAAAATCAATCGGTTTTATTTTTTTTCTTAAAATTTTGGAAGATTTTTAACCTTATCATACTTTCATTCATCAGACTGAAAACAAAATGTATAGACAATAGTATCCAAGTATGGCAAGTTTTTTTAAAGTTGACGGAACAAATCTGGGTTCTAAAATCGTATAATACTATAGGGAATTCCGTCAGAAAAACAATGGTCGTATTATTTCAACAAGAACCAAATTTTATAGATTATTGTCGATAGTTGTAATAATGTTCACTATTTCTTCAAAATCGTTATTTTACATCTTTTCCACGTATCATTGAATTATGGGACACGTTGAATATTGAATCACGTTAATGGTATTACATACAAAATACATTCATTGATTTTAATGTAGTGCAATTCATGTCCCCCTAATCTTCTGATCTAATTTTTATAAATTTGCTTTACTGGTTTATTTATTAATCCAACCTGGACTCTCGTAACACAATTGATTTTCGAGATATTAGTTATTTGTAAATCTTGAAAGAACTAGTGTGACACTATCTGGCACTAAAACACTTACGAGTAGCTCATGACAGCCGGTTCGTACTCGAACTTGGCATAGATGTACTTGTTGGTTTTGTACTCGTAGGTCTCGCCGTCGTCCATGTAGATCGTGCCACGCGCAGTGTTCTGCACAGACGAAATTACAATATGCATACATTGAAGCTACCAGAGCTTTTTGCGACCTCACGAATAGTGACGTCGCATATGATGGGAGCACTCACGTTATCGTCCAGCGCCACCACCAGCGTGTAGGGGTCGTCCGCCATCAAGGCAGAGGCGCGCCGCACGCGCTCCTTGCGGGGCACCACGGTGCCGCCGCGCTGGAACACCGGGATCTGGACCCACAACGTGACATCAAAATAACTTCCAAAAATGCTATAGGACTTTAAGATATAAAAGTAAATTAAATAAGCTTTAACTCATTCTCAATTTTTTTTATTTAGCTCTAGATTGATCATCAGTAGCATAGGCTTAATTATATGTTTCATTAATATTAATAAAAGATTTATATCATTCATTACTAATACAAATTAACAGACAAATTCAGGTCAGAAAACATTCTTGGACAACAATCACATGTATCACACCTATCGAATCTACATCAGACAGAGATTCCTGCTTTTGGGAGAGTCATAAGCTTGACAAAGCCAGAGAGAATACAGTCAGATGTTTTTTTAATGTCTATAGGCCACAGTGGGTGTATACCGTCAGCAAACGTGTTGTTCTCTACTTTATCCTATCGTCATCCCAGTCCAGGGTCCGCTTAAATTGCAGAGGATGGGAGACGAGTTAAGATGGCCGACTGCCGTCTGACGTCTTCCCTGGAACCCCCACATTCTCAAGACTAATATCACTCAGTGACATTAATCGGGACCCAGTATTTTACCTGCCTTCCGAAACACGGAAGAGGTCGAATATTTGAAAACCAGTGTTAGAATGGGTCACCCATCTATCACGAGGCCACGGTAAGAACTGCTTAACCTAGTTATCGACTCAAATGTCGGCCACTGATTACGCTACGATCTCCTTCAGCAAATACGTCGTTACAGAAGAAAAATCAACAATTTGCATACCTTAGCGATGTTGACGTCCAGGTTGAAGTACCCGTTGGCGGCGATGGCCTGGTAGGTGTCCACGTCGTACCACAGCGCGCGCGCGTCCCGCCCCGGCAGGTACACCTTGACGCTAGTGGCGCCCTGCTCCAGCACGGGACGGACCAGTAGCTTGTCGCCTGCCGACCCAGAAAATTAGGGCATTCTTTATTATATGCGTTAGTATATTGTAGAGACTGATTAGTGGTTAATCAGTTAAGTCTTCTAAGGTAACATGGGGTTTTAACAGATATATCTTTACATTATTTATTGTGCAATATTTTAATATGAAACCTTGCTCACCTAACAAATACTGATCGTCAATAGTATATGTTGCCTCCTCCTTGGGGTACTCCTGGAACAGAGGTCGCGTGATGGGCAGACCGTCGACGGAGTGCTCGTAAAACAATGTGTACCTGAACAACAAGATGTACTCCAATTAGTATGAATTTACAACAGAGAATATAACTTAAACGATTGAACGATTTCACGACACGAGACGAGAGAGCGAGAGGGAGAAATGAGAGAGATAAGACAGTCACCACAGGTCCAGCAGTGCGTAGCGGCGGCGCACGGCGTCGCGGATGCGGCCCACGGTGGGCGCGTCGTACAGCCACGGCTCGCGCCGCTTGGTCTCGATGTGCGAGTGCGCGCGGAAGAAGGCCTGGTACGCGCCCGCCTGAAACAGCAACAAAGCGCACGCTATACTTCGTATATATACTACCGATGGTTTAAGCCGGCCTACTAATAAGTATAGACTATTACAACAATTATCGCACCTTAAAAATAATATGT
>JANCMC010042188.1:2661659-2679572 GCA_024363005.1 Charaxes varanes | reverse complement strand
TACTACCGATGGTTTAAGCCGGCCTACTAATAAGTATAGACTATTACAACAATTATCGCACCTTAAAAATAATATGTTATCTTATTTTGTTGTGAAGAAGTTTGTACTAGACAGAAACAATATGATAAAGGCACTAGACGTTCTATTTTTGAATTTATTGCTTCGAGTTTGGGGAATTCCAGGTAAAGATTTGGTCTCTCGATCGTAACGCACAACGCTGCGATGTGCGGCATGCGGTGTCGGCCACATAATTATTCCATCGCTGTCACGGCAACGGTGTCGACAAGAGCAGCACGCTGCGTCGTGACGCTTATCGCAGCGTTGTGCGTTACGATGAAGATACCAAAGATTTTAACGTCATTATGTTTTACTAATTTTGACTTACCGATATTAAATATGTACTAGAATGCCTACAAAGGGATATAAATTGCCGTTCGAGTTTCAAAGAAGTATAATAATTCGAGATTCTGAGTAATTGGGAGTTTAGTGGAATTGACTTAAAAAGTTCGAGTTATAAAGATTTCACTGTAGTTTCTGGTCACAAACTCACCTGGTACCACCTGGTCATGAGCTCTGCCTCGGGGTACTTGAAGAACCCTCCGACGTCGGAGCCGCAGAAGCTGATGCCGGCCACGGCCAGCGAGATGCACATCGGTACCGAAGCCTGCAAGAAGCCCCACTCTGCTGTGTTGTCACCCGTCCACACGGCCGCAAACCTGAAATTACCAAAATATAAAGATAAAGGGTGCTTCTCTATCTCTCTATATAAATATATTTCAGAGTTCTTAAAGCTATTAGAAGCGACTTGCGGTCTTCGTGATAAGACTATAAAGGTTGTTTTAATGTGCTATTTATATATATGAGGCTGGCATGTACATCTGTATTTTATTAATTTATTTATGTTTTGTTGGCAACAACAATAACATTACTTAAACAGGTTTACAATAGAACTTTATTTATGTATTGGGCATCGGCCCATCGGCCCATCAAGAGAGGGGCGAAGGCCTCCTTCAGCTTTTTAGGGCAGGGCAGTCGGTCGGGGTCGAATACGTCACCGCTGCGTGCCCGCGAAGGTGGCGCGCGTGAGGATGAAGGGCCGGAAGCGGCCGCCGGCGCGCTGCAGCATGCCGCCCTGCGTCGCCTGCAGGTACATCTGCCCGTACTCGTTGTGCACGTGCCTGTCGGGTGGGGTCAGGATTAGGTATTCGAAGGTTTTAGCGTGCATATTTTTTAAATAACTTTTGGCCCCCCAACTACGACAACTTTAACTTTATCTATTTTAACAGAAATAGTGGGCATTTCTGTTTTCCAAAGGTTTTTTACAAAATAACAACTTGAATAATGTTAGGTTAAGTATTTTTATACTTATTCCAAGTAAAATACTAATTTATGATTAGATAAAGTCATTACAGTTTTCAAACAAAGCCGTGGATAGTGGTTATAGCATTTTTCCAAAAAATTAAGCTAACCTATGTTAGCTTAATTTTTTATACAATGTACCTGTGTTCCCAGAATGAAGAAAGTCCTTCTTGTCCATCCTGGGGGGGCTTCCAATGCCTACAATCCTTTGGCATGGTTATCTCTGGGCCATTGAAAACCTGTAAAAGAAGTAATACATTAAAAATATTAACTTCTCCAAGAAATAAATCTCATGACGTAAAACTACCCCCAAGCTCTTGCTAGGAGAGAAAAGTTGTTCGGCGCAAAAAAAATACAAATAAATATTACAGTCTCTACCTGTGTCCTCTGGGATATCCCTGGGTCCTCTGGGACATAATATAAATAATAAACACATTTTCTGGCCTGTTGTCTGAGCTAGAAGAATATAACTTACACTAGGTTCATTCATGTCGTTCCAAATGTGGACATCTTTAGTTGTTCCTGGGAAGTTCTCAAACTGGTACCTCTCTGCAAAGTATTTCTGCACCTCAGGGTTGAAGAAATCTGGGTATGAAGAAGATCCGGGCCAGCACCAACCTAGTATAAGTTTTCATTTTATCAGATTTTTTAGTGCAATTAGAATAAAATCAAATAAAAAATAATCTTTTCATGATAAAGCTTTATCATAAATAGTCAAAAGTAATAGTCAATGTGACTGTGAACAAAAAACTATACAAATAAAAATAATTTATTAAGCAAAGCAGTAGTTCCGAATTCGGAATTCCCTTGGGTATGGTATGTATGGTATGGGTGGGTCAATATCAGTTTAACATCTCTCTAATTATGAACATCTATGTTTGATACATGTATTTTAATTTAGGTAAATTATGTAGTAAGTCATGAAAATAACGGTATTTTTTAATTGGTCTGGTATTTTTTATGTAATTTTTAAAACTTATTATAATATGAAAATATTTTATTAAGGGGGTGGTTGAACCAAGATGTGGTGATTAATAGGGCCCTATCGTTCTTTCAACCACTAAGATATATCGTAATGTCCTCGAATTAAAACTCAGACTAAAAACCTGCAATAGCTTGAGGTGTGAGTGCCCTAATTACCTGGGGTATGGTAGAGTATGTTACCTAAGTGTGTTATGTGCTTGAGGAATAGAGTTGGACGCTCACAGAGGATGTGCAGGTTATTAAAATGTTTACCTTCGTAGTCATTTCCGTCCTTGTTTTTGACGTAGAGTCCCTTTTCCGTGAGGTCTTCATGCACGAAATATCCGGCCTCGCGCTTGATGTGTGGGTCGATGATGACGACCAGCTTGCGACCCTTGGCTGTCAGGTTCCCCACCATCTCCAGGGGAGTGCTGAATCGCTCCGGATCCCAAGTGAAGTACCTGAATGCAATAACAAAGGCATTTAAGAGTTTAATTGTCGGGCAGGATTCCTATGGTCGAAATAATATGTTGTAGAAAGACACACCAAGGTAGAAGGTATTTGACGAGGAATGAAAGGTAGGAGCGTAGGTCGATATGGTCAACCACCGCTAAGGAAGATCTTAAATTCGAGCTAGTTGCAGTTGCCCGGGGCGGCCGAACCTCGCCAACAATTGTTCTTCGTAAAGTGTATATATAGCGAACGTATGTAGAAACTTCGCTAGCATAAGTTAGATTTTGTATGGTACGCTATAGCATCGTACGTGTTCGTCGACCTGTCCATATAGCGCCATCTAATCTGCTATCTTTCCCCTCAACACCATCGCCATCTTCTTATGTAGTAGCGGCTACAATGTTTTTATATAATACTAGCGGCACGGTCCTTCGGCAGCTTCGCACGGGTGCAATTTAGGTATGCACGGATTATACATAAACTTTCTAGAGATCAGTGTACAAGAGCAGGAAGCGACTTTATTTTATACTATGTGAAGATAATATGGCACACGAAAAAATTAAACGTCAGAAACTATGACAACTTATCAGATTTTTTTTAGGTGGAGCCAAACTGAGTAAGTCAAAAATAATTAATAATAAAATAATGTTTTACAGCCTCCCAAGCCGGAACAAGTTTAGCAACATAACCAAACGTCAACTTACTTCTTTCTGTCGGTATATTCAATGTCCAGCCAGATGACGTCGAGCGGTATGTCGTGCTGGTCGAAGCCGTCGCTCACCGACAGCACCTCGCCCTGGTCCATGTAGTTCCAGCGGGATTGGTGATACGCGATTGAAAATTTCTAAAATACAATCGTAGCGTTTTTGTCTCTATTCGAAGGTTTAGTGTTGTACATAGCAAATTAAACTACAATAATTGTTACGTCCTATCCCGCAAACAACAATAAAGGTCCGGTTACTTCTATCCCAACTTGCGTTTCGCCTTTATCAATTACAAAAAAGACTACTTCTATTACACTTTAAACTTATGGAGCTTCAAACGAACACATAGTCATTAAGCATAGATTCGCTTACGTTAGTTAAGTAGTAGGACTTATTATGGGAATGAAAGGTAGCGTCCGCCCTTTCCGCAAAGGGACTGAGCGACGTCCGAGCGAGTTGCACGAATTCGTGTAAGTGCCAGTTTGACAAGCTGCCTCACCGGCGGGAGGGGCGCCACTCCGGTGAGGCTGGTGTACTGGCGGAACACGGCGGCCGGCGTGTCGCCCATCAGCACGAATATGTCCACGATGCCGGACTAGTAAATCAGCTGTGAGAGTATCTAACAGCTTGTAGCTGAGCAGCTTGTTATGTCATTGTCTTAATCTCTATATACCAACGGCGGTGGGGTTTGAACCGGGTACCTTGCGGATTTCAGTCCATACCTTATACCGTTGAGCTATTGAAGCTCTTGATATCAAATAATCCTTTACATTATAATAGGATTCCTGAATGAGTTTCCGTTTTATAAAAGGTTGAATTTTTAATTTTATTAAGAAAACACACGCCATTCATGCGTGTAATATAATTAAACAGTGCACTAGATATGTTGAATGATAATTTAACACATATCGAGATAGCAGAATGTTTTTCGATGTAAATACAGTAAAAATATTAAACACGCGATAAAAATCACACTAATTATCCGCATGGAAACAATTCGTGCTCATAGTAATAATTTAATGAAAATTTATATTTCACGTATTTTTCGTCCGTAATGTAGAGTTGACTAATCAGTGGCTGGCATTTGAGTCGATCGCTAGGTTAAGTAGTTTTTGCTGCTGCCGGGGTGATAAATGGATGACCCATTCCAACACCGGTTTATATTTAATAGATTATAACATACTAGGCTAAATATACGAAAGCAGAGAGAGAATGGGCAGGAGTTTGCAGTGCAAATCCACTCCTAGGTTTTGAAATGGGGCAGCCCTACTTTTCTTACGCTGATCTTCTTTACGTTGAATGCACTCTCCTGTAAAATTTCGTTTTAAGTCCTTACTAGGTTTTAAAATGACACAGCCGTATTGGGTGACAATGCAATATCATTCAATTCTAGCTTCCATAGTTTAACATGTACAAAGGCGATCCAGGACTAGATAAGTCGATTTCCTGAGTCCTGGATACTAAGACCCAGCACAAACTTACCGGTTATTTGGTTACACCAAAATGTTAAGCATAATTTAAATGTTAAGTTTTAAAAACACTTTTTTTTATAGATATGTCTGCTCTGGATTGTACACTACTTTCGTTTGGTAAGTATGACAGCATTAAAAAAGAACAAAAATGTTTTTCAAATATTCCTTAAGAAAACTCATTTATATATTCCGCATGAATGAACTTTTATCTCGCTCATTACGCAGAATAGCGAACGAAATAAAAAACTACGGTCGAATATCACGCTATATTCACTTCTAACGGCACTGCCATATTATGCGGAGTCCACCAAAGGAGACCGACTGTCCTAACAAACGATACTGGAATGGCAAAAATAAATGTAATCGCGCTCCACAATAATCATTTGAATAGAAATGTACTGATTTCGTACTACAGCCTTACGCAAACACTTCTTTTGTAGATCCCCCATACGATTCTATGGAGATCTTACCTTAGAAAATGGCTTCGAAACTCGTTGGAGCAAATATTACTTTGAATTTTTTAATATAAAAAAAAACTATTGTTTTTTGTCTTGTTTCTTAAAGTATTCATAATTTCACAGTCTAGGACTAAATTAGAAATCTGTAGAACCTTCAAGATAAGGCTAAATCGAAAAAGTGTAAAGTGGAAGTGAAAATAAACCGGGCAAGTGCGAGTCACACTCGCCCAAAAAGGATTCCTTCACATAATAATGTACCAAATTATTTGGCTTTATACTTTTTATAAAATTTCTTTTGATTTCTTACACTTAAGAGGGGTAATTTTTCACAGCTCCAAGATACCCGAACCTCAGTATTTGTTATTAATTTGGGGGTCAAAAGGCCTAGGCCCAAAAAAGGATCTTGACAGGCCGACAGACGATCATGAAAGTGATCGCATAAGGGTACCTTTTTTACCTTTGGAGGGACGGCAACCTAGAAATTTCAGTTTGTTGCTCGTTCATAATTAAATAATAACAATAAATTTACAATCTAAAACCAAAATGGAACTAAGGAACCCTTAAAGAAGGACTTAGCTTGAAAAGGACTAAAATGATTGGATCAGATTTTTCTTAGTCGCCATACCAACCGCCCCCTGGAGAGCACTTTGACTCAGGTAGATCTCAGTTTTGTCTAAGTAGTCTGGCCGCCGTCCAAAAACGTAATAACTAAATTAAATATAAATGTCGCTTTAGACAGCCTTTCGTATGAATGGCTTTCCAAAAATGAAATTTTGGCGCGCCTCTCTGATGAGATGAAATGCCGCTCGCTTTTGAACTGTATTTCTCGTGGATTATTGCTGGAAAATATTTTATAACGCGAGCCTTTTGCCTTTTCCTCGTAATTTTAAATTAAAACTTTGATATATATTTCGATTTTTTAAATGTTTCTTTAGAATATGGTCAGTCGGTTCATAAATGCATTCGGGTTTAATACGTAGCACAGATTTTCCCTTTTATTCGCGAATGTATGAAAAGTATAAGGGTTGTCCAGAATATTTATGTGTTAATACGTAAAGCGATAATATTAGGTACCATTTTACACAAATTGCGCGGACGGAGGAGAAAGAAATTTCGCACAATTGTAGTTCATACAGAGGAAGGTATGCGAATGATAATATGTTAATATAATATGCAACATACATATATTAAATTATTAAAATTAAATCACACACACACTATTTTCAAACGAAGCCACCTTCCAGTTCCGATATATAAGTTGCTATCTTTGATATTCCTTGCAAGTAAATCACTATGCAGTCTTTGATACCAACCCTACCTTTCTCCCTCATGAACTAACAGCATGACCTTCCCCTAATAACTAAAAATAATATGAAATTCGTTGTTATTATTAGTACGTTTAAGGAGTTCTGGTATATAAACCCAACTTGAACGATATTTATTGGCTATGAAATCCTGAAGGGTGGAGTAGCTTTTTTAGTAGGGCAGCGAAAAATTAAAAAAAAAATTATACCTATATCTCTTAAGGGTCTCATCCAGATATTATCATATTTTATACTATACTTACATAATACATGTTTATATAATATAATACATGTTTTTAGAGTTCCGTACCTAAAAGGAACCCTTATAGGTCATCAAAATATATGGCCGATTATATGTCATGTCCCATACATTTGCAAAGACAACCAAAACCTTTAAGGTACTTCCAGTTGACCTTGAAACATGTAACTTGGCAAGAAGCTACATACATCTTGAAGTACAAGTATAGGAAAAAATCGGAAAACCGTAAATTTGTAGCTACATCACAAAAAAAATCCGGTGACTTTGTCAAATTAGAAGAAATATTTTGATAAGTAAATAAATCTTAAAATAACATAGTAAAATATTACCTCATGGTACGGAACCCTTAGTACGCGAGTCTGGCTCGCATTTGCCCTGTTTATTTTGTTGGTAAAGATGTTTGAGTGATAGGTACTTGATTGAATAGATGAGAAATGTGGAGCAAGTTAAGATGACGGACTGCTATCTGACGTAATCCCCTGAATCCCCATGATCTCTACTAGCTCACAACTAATATTATTTTGTGACATTAATCGAGGCCCTCCGTTTTACTTGCCTTTCAAAACACAAAGGAGGTCAGATATTTGAAGACCAATGCTAGAATAGATGACCTGTCCATCACCTGGCCGTGGTAAGTGCTACCTAACCAAGTGATCGACTCAAATGCCGGCCACTGATGAAGCGTTTCGTTCGGTTTGTGAGACTTCCCGGTGGCCTGAACTCGTCATTAAAGCCGGCAACGCATCTGCTTGCCTCCTGGTCGTGCAGATGTCCATGAGCCTGACCAGGCACAGCTGCCTGTTTGTGTGCCCCCTTGTAAGGTAAAATAACTACGATCTCCTCCATTTAATTAACCAATAAATTTTTTTTTCAATTTCACCTCTTCAAAGTTCCGAACAAAAAACCTCGAAGCGACCATTTATTTACAAAGCCTTTTCCAACTACATTTTTATTCGTAGCATCTATTTTAAAATTATACTTCGAGTTCCTTGTAAAAAGGGAGTAAAAGAAATACCGTAATGACTGCACAACGAGTTCCCTTGTCGTTTTGCGACGTCTTGTGAGAAAATTGTCTCTGAGTGTGGCCAAAGAAACGTCGGCCTTACGACTCTAATTAAGTACATTCGTTTATGAATGTCGACTTTTGTATTGTGCTCCATAAGCTTAATTGCATAAATGTTTTTCTGTATAAACGATACGCAACAATACGTTTTGGAAGACTTTTACATCATTCTATGGGTTTTTTATTAAGAAATATTATTACTTTAACAAAGTTTGAATGCTTTTCCCAAATAAGGGACAAAAGCGTGTCAAGACACATGTATACTGTATATCTGATACGCTATAAACGTATTTGTTAAATAACTTCAAAAGTAGTTGTCCGATTTCGTTCAGAATAATTTTCCTAATGAGTTTTTAGCATGTTCTATCAACATGGAAAATTTCAAGTCTCTACGTCTAATAATTTGAAAATACTAGGGGGGGGAAGGCTTACGAGCAGACGGACGGGCGGACAGAGCGAAATTATAAAGGTTCCTTGTAGTGCTACAGAACCCCGAAAATGCACATTTTTGTTTTTTCTTCTAGAAGTTGTTGTTTGCACATCTGAAAATCCGTCGGGGGTGGCTGACATCCTGCGAGGAACGTAATTCTGTAGCGGATAGGTTGAAAGTAGACGGGCTATCGCACGGTGATCGCCCTGACCGCTTCGCGATCATTTTTTGGGAAAAGTACTCAAACTGCATAATTACCCAAAATTTTTTACTGAAAAGTATATTTACGCACTCAGGCCTACAGTTAACGGAACATACTAACTAACGGTTATAAAACTATTAAAGTTTTTATAAAGTTAATGTACCTGAAGTTGAGTTGCTTTTTTTTTGAAGATTAAGATAAAAACTAATAGTTTGAAAACTACATACTTAGATAACAAGTATCTTGCTAAAACCTTTTACTGGGCCGAATTTTTGCGAACTTATAGTAGATTTTATATAACTCAGTAATCAATATTCCATCGGAAAAAACATCTTCTATTTGTGAATATTCTTTCTAAGGAATTTTGGGAGCCACTTATACCTACGTAAAATTCAGGAACATGGTCCAGTCTGTATAATTTGTTTAAGGATATTCCGGTTTGTTAAAAATGTAAAAGCAAACTGCACGGGATTCCCCACGTAAAAAAAAACGAAAATGACCTGCGCCGTGAATTCACGGCAATAATGTGGAGCCTCCAATTAAAGTAATGAAATACCAATATTTGTTTCTATCAAAGATTGTTCATTCACTTATATGCAGAAATCATATACGAGATTCGAATCTTAGACATACAAAGATAATGAAAACCACGATAACCACCGCGTATCTCAAGTGCACTGACTATCACAATAATAATGGATGGTATTAAGCAATAATGTCTTAATTTTTTTTTAATCTATTTTTATTGAGGGACCTTTATGTCCATGACGATAATATCAGTCCCATCATACCCTAAACTTAAACTATAACATATTAATTTAACTTAAAACTATAAAGCATTCTGGCTGCTTCAGTGAGTCTTAATTTATATAATCAAATATGGAGACACACTCTTTAATACTAGAAATATTTTTCAAGATGTGCCTAATATTCCTGTAAACACTTTAATATTTTTTTTTTAATACGAAACACTTTAACGAGACATTTTACAATTAATTATGTGCAAATAGCATAGTACTAAATAAACTTTGCCTATAACATAAATTACACTTACGATAATTTTGACATTCAGAAAGACTATAAACATTGATATATACATATAAGTAAATATCAAGTGCCTGTTTGTAATGTCAATTTTTTTTTACGAATTGCATATGATACGACACCTATAACAAAACCACAATTTAAAACATTTTTGTCTGTCCGTGCCGGGTATACTTTGAAACGACCGCTTTCGACGGGACTTTCCCATGTAGATAGCTGATGTTGAAATGAGTAACATGGGAAACTTTAGTTTTAGAAAAATATTAGGGTTCCGCCCTAAAAATAAAAACTCTCAATACAAAATCGCTGAAATCACGCGGTCGAAGTCGCCGGTCTAGTGATAAATAAATGGTCTCTAATAATATTAATATGATAAAGATCAAGTTAAGTAATAATGAGTCATGTTGCATGCTATTAGGCAGAAAATTGCAATGCTTAATTAATTTGTTAACATTCTAATAACATTTTCAGCAAATAAATTAATTTTATTTCGGTCAAAAGGTGAAATTCCGAGATTTATAATGAATTGATTTTGGATTTTAATCATTATAGTCATAACGAAAATAAAAGTTTAAAGTAATCAAATAAAGTCCGAATTTGGCTGTTCTGTGGCTTGACGCACTATTGCGTAACACCATCCATTTATAAGGAAACGACTGAATCAGCTCGGTCACTGTCTTTGATAATATTTACTTGACTATTTTGTGCTATATAGTAAGAATAGTGCGTTTATTGTTTTTATTTTCTAAGACAAAATTATCACAACAGCCCATAGTTCGAGGTCATTGATCACATATTTTACTAACATGCAGTTTTTCACATGTAGTCCTTTGAATTGTTTAATTTTTTTGGGGCTTAGCCTGCATTTGTTAGAGGACGCAATTTTATTTTTTAGATATATGGGGAGAGGGGGGTCAGTTTAAAGTTAAATTCTTTATTTTTAGGGTTGCAACATATAAAGAAATGAATATAATTTAAAAAGATTAAATAAAAATTAATCCTTAAATCGTCATCTATAAAATGGGCTGATGTAATATTTTTTGGAAAATAATTACAATTTTTTTTTCCACCAATAGACATTTTTGTATCAAATTGTCATAGCACTGAGACAAACAGTTACTACTTTAACCTTAAATAACTTTTTAAAGATTGCATTTATAAAAAAACATAGGAGACCCTTTTTGTAGAGCGTTAAATTCTCTATAAGAATGTTATATGGTATAAGCAATTAATTGAGAAATGTAGGAATAACAAAATTCCAAATTAAAAATTATTTCTGTCCCAAACATTTTATATGGGAAACAGTAATTCCTGATGAACAGTAATTCCTGATGAAAAATCTCTAAATTTTAATATCAAGACCTCAGTTTTTTAGAAGCGTTTCTTTACATGTTTTTGGAAGTGTTTACAGGCCAGTAAAAAATAATTGATCCAGCAGACAAAAAATTAGGCGTCACATTGTTTGTCTGCTGGACTCCTAAACTACTTCGATTTTAATCACATTTGCACATCATATGCTGTGTGATCCAATCAAATGTATGCACGTGCATAACTTTCGAACGACTGCACCAAATTGGATAATATCTTGTTTTATTGTTACGACAAGGTTTTTATAATAAAAACAGGAATGGCAAAGCGAAAAGGAAATGGCACGGAAACAGAACGGGAACGGGGAATAATATTATGGGATAAAAGAACGTTGTAAATAGTAAGTAACTCAACGTACGGGCAGGACAACGCCTGCTGGGTCCGCCCGTGTGTGTATATTATATATTATTTTATTTTATGTTTATTAGAGAAACAAACAGTAATTACAGTACTTTGAATCTTATATTATATAAGAATATGCATATACCAGTAAAGTTTCTACTTTAAATAACTTATACAAGTACAGGAGCAGTAAAAAACAGTTGGAAAAAATTGGTTCTAAATAAATAATAATTCTTAACTTATTTCCGGAAACGAAATAAAATATCTTTCTCATCTGACACCCATGGACATCAGCACGTCCAGGAGGCTATCAGACGCGTTGCCGGCCTTTAATGATGAGTAGACGCTACCGGGAAGTCTCACAAACCGAACGAAACGCGACGACAATACCATCACTTGACGTGACAGCATTATCGCTACTTCACGCCATACTCATCTGAGAAAGAGATACTGGTACGCCGGCTCAGTAGCGCTAACTTAACCTAGCGATAGCTCAAATGCCGACCACTGATTAGGCCACGACCTCCTCATTTTTATCTAAGATTCTGAATTAATTAAAAGTTTAATTTGACGGGTATTAATGCCAGTTACACCTTCATGGCTGCGTGGTTAAGATATCCTATTGTGGAAGAACGGTTATTTCAAGTCTCGTGTTACATTTAGACTAAGGGTAGAGCTCGTTCATTCGAAATCTGCACGCCCTTCCAAATGGAACCTCTACATATAAAATGTGTCTAGACGAGCTCTTCGTTTGAATTTATCATAACATCGCTGCTCAATAGGGTGTTTTTTATATAGACGCCAGATTGGAAAATATGAAAGTACCTATAATTTAAAATTTATTTTTTCAATTATTGAATGTAATATAGATTTTTTTATTTATTTTACTTTTGACAGTATGGCATTAAAACTTCTATTTATATCTTTGACATATTGTATTCATTTTTGACATTAACTTTTGATTATTTAGTGTAAAAATCATTTTTGTCAATTAAATTATTATATGGGTGTACTTTAAATTAAAAAATAAATTATTATAATATTATTATTATATTAGTTTATTTAGTACTTTTTAATACGACTTTTTGTATCGAAACATTTTTATGAACAAAGCAACTCAACCAATAAAAAATAAAAAAAATCAATAACTCACTTGTGAATATTATCAATGAAAAAGTCACAGTTTGATTACAGGTGTCGTAATGTGATTTATTGCGGTGAAATTGAAATGAGCAAACTCATAAAGTGCCTCTAACTTCATTGCGTTGAAAAATGATTCATAATTTTAGATGACCGTCGTGACCAGTTTGGCTTACAAATATTCAAAGTTATAAAAAGTGGCTTAAAAACTTAACATAAAAAAATAAAATGAAGAATTAAAAAAAAAAACCTTTTATAAAACTAATCATTCCATTCATCGGGGTCTGCGTTGGGATCGTTCGAGTACCAATAGCCGGGACAGTCGTATTGCAGCACTCCGTTAATATCGAAACGCCTTTCAATAGTTCCGAAACCGGAAGGCCTCGTGCTGTTTCCATCGTAAGTAACCAGTACATCATAATAGGCAAGACCTCCGTTTTCAACCCACACGGAGAAGGTCGCACCTTAAAGCTAGTATACTAAACGAACACGTAAAAATGCCTGAATACTAAAACCTACTGTGGCAACATCTACACGTGTATAATGTAGTGTTTGACTTCGAATAATACCAAGTATGTGGTAAGTTCGCCATTATAAGGTTAAAGGATCCAGACTAAAACATGCGATACTCATTTTAGGCATGCTAAATAGTAACCTTTTTCTACTTATACATTAATGTCTCTATTACATCCGCCAGTAACGGTCGCTAATACATTTTTTATTATGGTAGCATTGCTATAAATAAATTTCATTGGTGCTGCCTATTACAAACGTCATTCGTTAATACAATTCTCAATTATGGTAGCACTGTTTTAAAGATATTCCATTGGTGCATTACAACTGACATTTCTTGAACTTATAGTTTATTATTAACGATGGCAGCATTGTTATGAGAGTCCATATCTAATACATGTTCAAAAATAGTACTACGGAGCCCTAACCACTACTTTATAATTGAAATTATCTTAAAATATCAAATTATGTTATTAATAACTAAACAGTAGCTATTTGATTTATTTATACCCTTGATGTAGGAGTGAGCGTTGTGTTCTTCTTCTTCTTTCTGTGTTATCGTCTTGTGAACTCAGTGCATCTGACTAATCGGAATTTATTAATATATTTCAAGAGCCTTTAATACAATTTTGGAAAGGTGTTGTCAGCAAGTTGCAATCGCGAACATATGACGGTTTATTAATGGAAGAACCGTAGGCGATAAGTCTGCCAGAGTCATTGCGAATAATTTACAGTATGTTTGTTTTGTTACGCGCTTGCTTTTCGTGTTTGATAGATAATCTACTTACTTTCTACCTTAGGCAGTGGTCCCATATAAATTTTATTAAAATGGGTTAAGCGATTTTTGTGAAATTGACAACAAAAAAAAAATATAAAAATTAAGCCGATTAATGCAACTAAACAAAATGCATTTTTCTCAGATAGATGACTGAGAAAAAGTAGTAAGTTGTAAATTTTAGGTTTTGTGACGGTTTACAATAAATTAAACAAAAGTTTTGTAGCGAGTGTTCCCGTGCTCTGTTTAAGGTTTCCTAACAGGCGTCTGTTACCTATAACACAGGCATTAGGTTGTCTACCTTAGGAACAGACGTCCGTGTGTCATATAGTCCTATGTGTGTTTGTATGTTGTGAACGTCAAATGTATTTAATAATACCCCAACGTTGGTTTTAAGTTGACATACACGTTTATCACCATTTTCTATAATGTTTATTAATTCATTCATTGATGATTCGGAAGAATCTTGTAATATAACTTATTTGCATAAAGACTATTTTATTCATGACATTAACAATAAATTATATCTTACTAGCTATTCCCGCGAGTTCGTCCGCGTAATATTAGGTAAAAAAACTTTTCTTTATCGACTCTACTTTTACTTTATCGACTCCACCAATTCGGCATTTTTTTTTTCGTATCTTCCTAAAGTAAAGTTTAAATAACAGAGAAAAAATTGAAAAATTAAATTTTTATTGAACGTTGTCTGCCCGGGCAGCTAGTATTTAATATATTTAATACTACTTGTGCCCGCGACGCGCAACCGCGTAAAATTAGGTAAAACAAATAGATTCAATTGTAGCGTGATGGTATATGGCTATATAATATAATATAATATATAATAGCCTTCCTCGATAAATGAGCTTTCTAACACTGAATTAATTATTCAAATCGGACCAGCAGTTTCTGAGATAAGCGAGTTCAAACAAACAAACTTTTCAGCTTTATATATTAGTATAGATTTCGTAGAAAGAAAGCATTTTGTTTATTTTATAATCACATCCGTTTTATATTTCATTTTAAAAAAGCGCAGTTGATTATTTTTCGTTATTATAAGAAAAACATTTTTCTTTCAAGAAAAGCACCTTACTGAGTAAAGAGATCAAACAAACTACGAGTATAAATGTCATGTATGTACATACATATATACGATACCTGAAACAAAAACGGAACTTTAAACAATTTTGTCTGTCTTTCTGTTCTGGGTAATCTCCAAAACAGCTGGACCAATTTGAGCAGGACTTTAACTGGCAGATAGGTGGTGTTGCATGGAGCAATCTAGGCTACTTTACTATTGAAAAATGTTTAGGGTTCCGCCTAAAAATTTAAAATTTAACAAAATCTTTGAATACACGCGAGCGAAAACGCGGGTTTCAGCTAGTTTACTAATACAAGCATTTTTTTTTATTTTACATTGACGAAGATATTTTAATAATCAATGAACGAATAATTTTTTTCGTTAGTCTAACCAGTTTAAAACATGTTAAATCGTATCGGCCTCAAGCAAGTTTTTATTGACTAGCAGGCACTGAAAAAAAAGATTTTTTTTAACTTATTCATAGGCTTAATTTTTTTCAATGTACTTTTAGATTGCTATGTAAAAAAATCATATGTTTATCGAAGAATTTAAATGTAAAATAAAGCATACATACTTTTGATGTTATGCCTGTTATCCACGCTACTGTCACCGGAGAGGCTAACCTGTGCAGGCATACCTGTACAGACATTCCTGTGCAGGCAGACCGGAGCGTGTGTGGAGCATTCATTGAAACTGGGCAGGCGAGCTGTGCAAAATCGAATATCAATTTTTAATATATTTTTCTACGGTACTCCGAATGTCCCATACACATAAGGCAAACCGGCACAAAAATCCATCCGGTACACCGTAACGTGGATGCCAGGCATTATAAGTACTATAACTGTAAATCGACACATATTTTTTATCCCTTCTATTCGAAAAGTGTCGCTTTATTCCTCTATAAGTGGAAGCAAAGTAGCTCTATTCTGTTAAGAACTTATTACCGGGCGGGAATGAGATTCGACTTTAGAACATGTATTATTTATAGAAAACGAACGCAAACGGCCCCTGCACTAACTGAGAACAAAAACAAATAGCGCAAATTAAGTCTCTGTTCTTGTAATCAGTACAATTTTTTCAATATTGCTCTAGTGTACCATAAATATAAATTTGTAATTAATTTAACGTCTTTTTTTAAATCAATACATTCATTAATTGCATAACACCGTATCTTATTTATTTTCTATATATAGAAGTGGGATGAAAAGTAGATTATATGATTCGAGAGCAAATTACTTTTACCTCGGGCGGCGTACTTTGTATCCCTCGTTGTGCTCAGGATTCTACGTTGAATCCCTCGCTATGCTCGGGATTCTATAATAAAATCCTTCGCTCCGTTCGTGGTTCAAAGTAGCGCACTCGCCGTAAAAACACTACGTTTTATATTAACATACAATCTACTTTTAAATAGGAGCAGATAGTTTATTATAATATTTTTAATATTTCAAGAGAAGAAAGTTTATTTATTTATTTAATAAAATTAGGAATTTGAATACGACGGAAGTACCAAATATCGTCATTTAAAATTTTTCTTTTCATGTTTTGTTCCAGGTGTGATTTATGAAGCTACGGGAAGTTACGTCAACTGTTTTATAGCAATGAGCTTTTGCTGTTTGGTGTGCGTTGTTCTATGGACTATTGAGTACTGTGTTAGTCGCAAACAGCCCTTTTAGATGACAATTTAATGATTCGGTGTTGACAAGTGTCTAAATCAATAAACACTGATGGTTTAATAAAAATGTCTAATAAAAGGATCGATTTAAGCCGACGCGGTCATCCGAGCACCGTGACTGAAAAACTTTCGGCACTATTTTCGAAAATTGCGCGCGCATTATAAAATGAAATTTGGCACAATTATAGTTTATATAAAGGAGTGTGTGCGAATGCTAATATTTTTATAAAATATTGATTATACATATGTTAAATTATTATGATAAAACCAAACGCGCACTAATGCCAAAGAATTTACACACACATGTCTACATTTTACTAGAAGATGGTGTCGAAGCGTAGTCATGATATTAAATGTCAAATATATATAACGATGTATAAAAACATAATTCTTTTGATGTCGGTGTACCAAAGATAAAAATTTTGTATATATGCTTCCAATAAGCCTAAAGTACGCAAATTTGTGGACGAGTTTCGACCGGCCGGCGTTATGCACTTCATATAATTTCGTTAATTAGATTGCTTTGTTACAATATGATAGAAAAAGCCACTTATGATGTTACAGAATATGTGCAAGAAATTCGAACATAAAATACTAGCTGTGCCCGAGAGTTCGTTCGCGTAAAATTGGGTAAAAAAAAATTGATTAAATTTTAGAGTGATGATATATAGCTTACAGCCTTGCACGAAAATAGTCTATCTAACGCTGAAAGAATTTTTCAAATCGGACAAACATACAAGTTTACACAGGCACTTGTACTTTAGTGAAATTATAATGTCACAAAATGGAATAAAAATAAATATATATTCTACAACATATACATAAAAGAAATATTCTTAATGCCGTATAATTTTTTCATTCAAATAAGGAAGTGGAGATAATTCTAAAACATTTTTGCTCAAACCCTAAAACATAATTCACATAATGTAAGGTAATTTAAAAAAATGCCTAATGATGTTACAGAATATGTCAAAGAAATTCGAATATGTATTATTTAAAATAAAAACACACAAAGCAGTTTACACAGCCAGTTGTAATTTATGAAATCGAATGATACTTCCAAAAATGCCTAAAACAGGACAGCATGGAGTTGTATATTTTTTTAATTCAAATAAGGAAGTAGAGATAACTCAAAAACATTTCTGCACAAACCAAAACATAATTCACATAATGTAACGTAATTTAAAAAAAGGCCTTATGACGGTTACAGAATACGTAAAAGAAATTCGAATATGTTTTATTTAAAATAAAAACACACAAAGCAGTTTACACAGCCAGTTGTAATTTATGAAATCGAATGATACTTCCAAAAAT
>JANCMC010042188.1:2588780-2661559 GCA_024363005.1 Charaxes varanes | reverse complement strand
TATTTTTTTAATTCAAATAAGGAAGTAGAGATAACTCAAAAACATTTCTGCACAAACCAAAACATAATTCACATAATATTACGTAATTTAAAAAAAGGCCCTATGATGTTACAGAATACGTTAAAGAAAGTCGAATATGTTTTATTTAAAATCAAAACACATTTAGAAGTTTACACAGCCAGTTGTAATTTATGAAATCTAATAATGATTCCAAAAATGCTAAAACTGGACAGCATGAAGTTGTATATTTTTTTAATTCAAATAAGGAAGTAGACAACACTCAAAAACATTTTTGCACAAACCAAAACATAATTCACATAATGTGCCGTAATTTCACAGAAATTCGGAGAAACACGAAAAAGTTTGATTGGTTTCAAATCGCACGAAGTCTTCAAATCATCAAAACTCATTAAAAAGTGAAGAGAAAATGTGGAAATACAAATCAAATATGGAAGTTATCTTTCCTGTGTATCTTCTTATGTATAAAATTCTCGTGTCACAATTCTAGATACCAGACCCCTCCGAAACAGCGTGACCAATTTTTATGAAATTTTATATGAATATTTAGTATGTCCGCGAATCGGCTATTATCTATATGATAAGGGGGGGTTACAGCTAGTCATCTATAAATATTTGTTGTGTAAATTTTACAAACGCAAAAAGTGTTACAAACGGGGTGAGTTCTATACCCAGCAGTGGGAACGAAAAGGCTGAAATTTTACGTCTATAACAATTGAAGCGCCGTAGAAATAAAATTGTTTTACAATTTTTATCTCCCCGTCTGTTTGTCTGTCGATATGCCTGACTGAATATTTATTATCGTCATTGCTTTCAACCCTTGATAACCCACAGCTGGGCATTGGCATCCCTTTGCTTCTGCCACTCTCCCCTATCCCTTGCCAATCTCATCCAGCCACCTCCTGTCACTTTCCTCACATCGTACGTCCATCGAGTCATGGGACAACCAGAGTTTCTCCAACCTAATCTAGGCTAACACTCAGTTAGGTTCGTAGACCACCTGCCATCACCACATCTAGCCATGTGTCCTGCCAAACTCTCTTTTAGTTCAACCCACCGTAAAGTATCTTACAGGACGGGGACCAGCTAAGCTAGACCTATTCGACACAGAGTACTCTTAAACCTACATCTGGGTTGAAAGTCCCAGGCATTGTTATGGGTCCTTCCTCTGAAATGCAATGGACCCAGCACACGTCGCACATCCATGGAATGCTGCAAAATTCATCTCTCCCTCAATAAACAGAAATTCTTTCTTTTAAGCATAAAGAATTCTGTATAAATAGTTTGTATATTTAAATATGTTAAAGACATTAAAATATAAAAAAACATGCTGTATTTATAAAACCAACAATAAGGTAAGATTTTTTATGTTTATTATGTGAAACAATATTTAGAATTAACATTGTTAAATGGATTATTACATTAGATATTACATAGTTTTGAAAACTTTTTTCATATTCACATCTATTAAAAAAGTAAATGAAAAACCTTTTTACCTGCAAAAACAGAGGCATTGTGAAGCTTTTGGGGCACAATGAACATTGGTAAGGTCGTTCACCTGTGTGAACTCGTTGGTGGTACCGAAGAGCTGCATTAGACTGAAAATTTAATAAGATTTTCTCACTATTGTCAATAACGCATATATCAAAGTATATATAGTCAATAGTTTCATTAAAGACGCAATTGGCATACATATAAATATTTATCAGGACTATGTGAACATGGGAAAGATTTTTATCATTACATATATACTTGAAAAATACTTACAGCATATCTTTTGCCACAGACTTCACATATAATATTTTTAGTATTATAATATTTCTTCTTCATGTGAGCCACATCTTCGGGACGCCGTCTCATGCGTCTCTTTTCCAAGTGTTGATGTATAAGGCATGCTTTTTCTGTTGCAAACACTTTATTACACTGAAAATAATAGACATTTAGTAATTACAGACTGAACTTATATTATAAGTATAAAGTCAGTACTTAACTTCCATATTCTATTAAGTGTAAATATAATTAAATACTTTCCATTTTAACTAATTATAAATAAATACATTCCTTCCAAGTCCATAGCCTATTTGTTTGAAAAAATTACCTAAAATATTTATCAAAAAGGGTCAGCTGCAAAATTGTATAAATAGGTTTTACTTCTAACATAGAAAACGTTGAAAAACTATTCAATATTCCATTTTGTTTTTCTACCAATAATTAGATTTTGTGTATGAGAGCAATATTTAACACATATATTTTCTGTACTTTATTCTAAACTCATTAGCCAGGTTTTACGTAGATGTTTATCGGGTTGATTGAATTTTTGAGCAACCATTTAAAATAGAGCCATTTTCATTACACCATGATAGGCTTGAAGTTAAAAAAAATTAAATGAAATAAATTTATTGTTACTTTTATTTTGTATATATTTTCAAAAGGCGAAGTGACATAAATACGTAACAGATCCAAAACATTTTTAAAAGAAATTGTACCCCGCCAAAACGGAAAAAGTACTAAAAAATATAAACTAATGTATAATAATGATAGATTTCCATTTGGACTAACCATGCTGCATTGATATTCAGTTTCTTCCTTCTCATCTTTATTTCGATGTTCATTTTCAAGATGCAACTTTAATGCGTCCTCTGTGGGAAAAGTATCGCCGCACTCACAGATATAATAATGGATGCTTACAAAAGAACAGTAAACCATATTATTCATTATATCACGCCACAGATTACTAACTGATTACTCTAGTGATATCAAATACAGAATGATATTTTCTATGCGTGGACATCCGCCATGACAGTATCTGTGGGAAGCGTTATGTAAGTTTAGTGGTGTGCATTTCGTTCACCTTTTTATCGGTTCTCAAACACATGTCGATTTTTCATATAAATTAAATTTGAATTATGATTAAGATGTATATATATAATTTTGTATATACATACATATATCATATATTTTTTTTACCCATAAATTTAATTTTACTTATGTTTTGGGAGGGGGGTGATGATATATGTTACATAGTTATAACTTTTACGGTGTTAACTTTGCCATTTGTGTATTTTTTATATAAATAAATTTGCGCAGTGTATCGCGTTCAATGCAATTCATTAAGAAATAGTAATAAAGAAATTTCATTTCAAGATTTCAATTTTGTGGTAAAAACTAAACTGCAAAATTCTAAAACGTACAAAACAAAGTTAGAAATAGATATGTTTCATCATGAATTGTTTCAGTACATGTCTAACAATTACATACATTACAATATTCCGATTTTCAAGATTTTATTTAATGATAAATATAAACTAGCCATAACCCACTTCGTCTTAAATTCAATGTTTTTTTTTTTTTCAAAATTCGATAATTTTAATTTATTGTCAAAAACCGTAATAATCTTTTAAAAAAGATTTTATACGAACCTTCCTCGAAATTCAAAGAATTTTTCAAAATAAATTATTTTATTTGCTTCAGCCATTCTGAACTTTGGCTTGAAAAGTTGAAATAGCGTTTTATAATATATATATAGGGTCAAACGGACAGGCAAAGAATTAATTTACTCTTTGATAAGTGGTGTCTCTGATTTGGTAATGCTCAAATTTCTCGCTGGAGAGTATTTATTCTGTGGGTCAAATGGTACTATTTCGTGATCCGTCATTCGTCAATTTTTATAGGGATTAATAAAGTTATTCGTAATATTTACTTTATTTTATATATTTTGTTTTGATTATGCAAACGATAGTGTAATACTGCTAGCGCTGTATATTTATTAAAATCATTTTTAATGAAGTCAGCTGATGAACATAAACAAAGGGAATGTCAACAGTGAAGTGCTAAGACCTAAAAGAAACAGAAAGTGCCTGTGATTTAGATTTAAGCAAAATGGATGTAGATGGTTCAGCTGGCACTGGGGAAATTAGTAGTCCAAATCATGGAGAGATCGACCAAAATCTGCTCTTACAATTCAGTTGTATGAACACAACAGATAGAGAAGAACTTATAAGCCAAATGCAAAAGCTCTTAGGATCTAGTTTAAATTATAATACAGCTAGTTTTTTTCTAGATATGAGCAACTGGTATTAAAAATTATTTAACATATTTAACATAATATAAAAATTCATATTCTACATTAAAATTTTTGCATTTCAGGAATTTACAAGCAGCAATATGTTGTTACTTAGATTATAGTTTACCTCCAAAACTTCCTTCTATGGCATTAAAAGCAGCTCAAACTCAAGAATCGGCTGTAGGACCTGCGACTTAGTAAGAGCATTCATTTTTTTTGATAATAATGTTTTTATAATTTTATCTTCTATCTACTAGATGAAGACACCCCCACCAAGTACTATGGTAAAGTAACTTTATTGTTACAGTTGATTATTGCACCAATCGCAAAGTGAGTCATTAATGCACAAGTGTCATGTTGAATCCTGAGCGAGTACAGGCGTGCTAAATTAACATGAATACATTAATTATTCACTTCAGCAAGGTGCATAAAGTATTTCCTTTCAAGTCATTGTCTATTTCCAATTTTTAAACTTTTTGTTACTAAATATGTAGAATTAAAGTTTTACAATAGTATAGAATGTGTTCCATTTGTTTTTTTTATTTAATTTATTCAGTGGATTTTTATTTTCAGCCAGAATCTTTTTGAGCCAATGCATACATTTTATATGAAACTTAATGGGAGATATTTTCTCATCTGTGTTAAAGTTATATAAAAATAAAAAATTGGATAAATGAAAAACAGTGCAGTACACTGCACGGTTTTGGTTCTTTACTATGGGCTGGTTTCCGCACTTAGTCACAGAGTGGTGACCATTGTGCATTGCTTTGGTTCTAAGCAATAAAGGTGTTCATTATGATTGGTTGTGTAGTGATTAATAGTAAATTAATCACTACATAACCAATCATAATGGATTGCTGGAAAAAAAAATAATTCCAACTTAACAGTAAATAAACATTACTGCTTAGTTGGAATAATATTTTTTAATTGCATATTCTATTACTTCGATACATCTATAAGATTTTTTATATTTTTATCATTGTGTAAAGTTATAAAAAAGAAATAGTACATGAATAACCCTATTATTGCTCAATACTGACTAGCAACTAACCAAACATCTGGTTGTATTAAGAAAACAATGTTTTTTATTTTTCCTATACAGTTAGAGATTTTTGGTTACCATTTTATACAGTGGGGGCGTCAATATATATTTAAAAATATGTATTATCAACATTTCGAATCATTTAACAGTATCTGATTACAGTTTTGAACAAAACTGGAGTATTGCAAACACAGGGACAGAAGCATGGCCGGGTAGCTGTAGGTTGATACAAGCTGGTGGGGAGCCTCTAGGAGCTACACCAGTCTTTGTACCACTATTGCTACCTGGACATTCCACAAATGTTTCCATTAAATTATGTTCTCCAAGCGCTCCTGGCGTACATAGAGGTTACTTCCATTTAGTTACAGATAAAGGGGAACAAGTAGGGGGTAAGCACTTTATTGTTATTTATAAATAAAAAGGGAATATTTTAAGGGCATAAAAAAAAGGGCTGATAATAAAGGAAGGAAAGGAAGGGTTTTTTTGTGGGGAATGCAATACCCTTCAAGAAATATCAAAAAAATGCCATAAAAGCAAAAAAAAGAAAGGAATTTGAAAAATTAAATGAAATAGAACCCTGTCCACCGTTTAAGATATTACATATGAACACAGTGGCAATTACAGGCAGGGGAATTAAAAATTATGGACTTGGACAAACCCTGCCTAGTTAGGTTGGGTCACTATAATTATAAATAAAGTTTGTTTTTCTATATGCTTATAATTTCATATTGTATGACTAAAAGTAAACAAGGCTTAAATGGTTGGCATTAAACAGTTTTATAGTATCTTCAACTAATAAGAACATGGATTTCAAAAGTTTTCAAGTCATTTTGGTGTAACAAGCAGTAACTGTTTTAAGTAAATGTTGGGTAATTTCATATAATGTTCTATTTTCCAGACACTTTATGAGTAGAAATCACAGTAGAGGCCTAAACTCGTCATTAAGGGCCGGCAGCGCATCTGCTGGCCTTCTGGTCGTGCAGAAGTCCATGGGCGCCGGTAGGTACTTCGGTGCCTGCTGCCTGCTCGTCTGCCCCCTTGAAACATAAAAAAAAAAAAACTTAAAATTCGTTAAAACAAGAAAGCAACAACAAAAAGTTTTCCTTTTTTAGTCGCTTTTTCGATTCAATAAAGACGTTGGCTTGAAATTATTTGCTTAATATATTTTTGTTAGCACGAATTCCTGTTTCGTTGACTCCCCGTTGCCTTCCCGCTCGCCGCTTAGGCCGAACCACGAAATGAGTCGGTACTCGACTCTGTGAGTTCGAAACAAATAGTTAATTACGCGGAGAGCTCGTTAGGCCGGATTGTACAGAACTCTTGCACTCTTTTCAGCTCAAGAGTTTACCCCGACTTCACCGGAAGAATGCTGCTTAATCATTTTTATTCATTTTACCGTTTACCGTTGAAACTACTTTGGTTAGTTGAGACGGAAGTGCATTTAAGCAATGATTCTTCCGTTTTCAGTTTTTTAAATGTTCGAAGGATGCTGCTTCTAATGTAATTAAATTTTTATCAGATTTGGCGTATCAATTAACTTTGAATAAATATCCACGTTTTATAGACTGAAACGTGAATCATTTAAATTATACAAATAAAACTAAATGTATTTTTTAATTAAGCAGCCGTCATATAGAACAGAGGTTTCCAAACTTTTTTCCTCAGAGACCACTTTAAAAATTTAGCTGAATTAAACACACGCACTTCGGTTCCTTTCTTATAAATTGTGGAGCCCATTATTTTGTCACGTCAACATAGACCCCACCTGGATCACTTTGAGAACCAATGAAACAAGCTTTGTATTTGTTTTTCTTTATAATGGCGAAAGACCATGCTGTTCACCTAAGTAGTCACATTCGTGAACCGCCGCCCATTGGTCAAGAATTTGCACAACCAGAGTTGTGCAGATGTCCAGGCTTGTAGATGCGTTGCCGGCCTTTAAAGAGGGTTTTTACCATTTACCACCGGGAACTCTCAAAAATATATATACGTATAAACGTAAATGTTTATACGTATACGCAGACCCGATAGGTACATAATACTACGCGAATTTTGGTTGTGCTTTTAAATAGAACAGGCTTCGCCCCACTTCGTCAGTTGGACAGCTCTACATTACAAGCGAATCTCGTAATGTGCTACCTACCTCTAGTAAAAAGGTCATAATATTTTTACAGACAATATTTTTTTAAGAGTTTGAATAAAATCCTTACTAACATGAACCTCCGTAAAGTAAAAATAATTACGTAAAATATGACCAGACCTATTTATAAGAAATTTAGTAAAACAAAAACATTATTTCTTCCATTTTGAAGTCGGTTATAAACCTAGAACAATCACGGGCAATAGAATTTCCCGAGCATTTCCCAGAGAGCACATAAAGATTGTGTAATTCGTTTAATAGTTTTGTTTGTTGAGGGTAGTTTGTAATTTCTATTTATGTTTATATAACCAGAAAATACGAGAACTTCGTAGACTTGAGAAAATGAAAACTAAGACGCTTGTATTTACCAACTTTCTTGCTTTTATTCCCGATAATTCTACTTAACTTCTAGTCCAGAAATCCTACACTGGAAAAGTATTTTGAATGAATGAATGAATGATTTTTTTATGATATTTGAATTTTAAAATTCTGTTTACCTTATTCTACATTTCTTAATGCAAGATTGTAGAAAAATATTTTTTAAAGATTAGTTACATCTTGAAGGAATGTTTTTGTTATGTTTGGTGGCAGTCGTACATACTTAATCTATTTGTTAATAATTTTTAGAGACATATTTTCTTTAAAATAATACAAATTTGGGGTGGGTCCTTTTTATAGCCAACATATGTGCGAGTCGCGGTTGATAAAGGCGAGGCGCCAAACACGTCTTACAAGGAAACGTGGAAAACATAAATCGTATACAATCTAAGAGCGGCGAAATATGGCGTGAGTTATATGGAGGCGCCTTATCTCTACCACCTTCTACACCACAGTCTCGTACACCTTTACCTTAGCGCCATATCAGATACCTTTTAATGGAGAGTGAAATAGAACGTTAATCTTCTGGTATTTTAACAAGCGGAGAGCGGCGAAATATAGCTTGAGATACGTGGGGGAGCTTTGTCTGAGCTGCCTTCTACATCTGGTATTTGTCTTCAAAATGCGCCTAAATAGCTCAACGCTAGATGGGATGGACGTAGATCTGTAAGTCCCAGTTTAAACGCCGAAGCCGTTAGAATAATGTCGTTCCCACACCCAGCGTAAGCTTAGTTTTTTATATATAGTTTAAGCGGACAAATGAGCTAACGCAACACCTGGAAACAGCAGATCAAGCCTCTCCAATAGACGCTTACACACCGACACCGATTGCTTTCAGAGTTTAGTCTGATACTGGCAGCTGAATTTCATCACCACAACGATGTATTTGAAATTTCACAATAATTTATTTTTTGGTAAATCTATCTATCTAAATGTAACACACAGTTTATACTACTGTCATCATTACCACTCCATAAAGCTGTCACGTCAGGTTATGGTATTGTTGTCGCGTTCCGTTCGGTTTGTGAGACTTCCCGGTGGCCTAAACTCGTCATTAAAGGCCGGCAACGCATCTGCTAGCCTTGTGGTCGTGCAGATGTCCATGGGCGTCGGTAAACACATAGGTGCCTGCTGCCTCCTTGGTTGCCCCTTGTGATATAAAAAAAAAACTTGGATCCTGATAATAAGAACCCGACTTACCTTTTCAGCCACTAACATGGTCAGGGATGCAGATGAAAGGTAGTTCTCATGCGCTGCGTCGTTTTGCCAATCCACAACGATTACATTCGTGTCGTGCAGCTTTAGGTATGCCTTCTTTATTAGCTGCGTTGCGTTGCTGAATCCGTTGCTCATCCAACCATGGGTCACCATGACTAGAGGACGATCAGGCCTGTACAGACTGTCCTCTTTTAACTTAGAAGACTTCGTAGTGAAGCGTGTGTACATTTCCTGGTAGTTGTTCATGTTGTCTCTGTTGAATTAAAAAAAAAACGTATTACAAAGTATGAAGCCAAAACTTTAGGTACCATTTTACGAAAATTGCGCCGACGGAGGTGTATGAAATTTGGCTTAATTGTAGTTCATATAGAGAAAGGTATGAGAATGCTAATATTTTTTCTATAATATGCAATATTAATATATTAAATTATTAAAATAAGACTACGCGCACATCAATGCCACACGATTTACACCATTTACACGCAATTTTATTTTTCTGTGAATAGAACATTATGTGTCGTTGTACGCAAAAAGGTTTGTGGGCGAATTACGATCAACCGGCGAGTACATTATCAAATACTTACTCATGTTGTCTCTTTCCAAAATTGGATTCAAGTCCGTTTACCCCTTCTTATCTATCTATATTATATTAATAAAATTGAAGGGTCTTTTTGTAACGTCATTTTTTTTTACCTAAGACAATATTGTACGATACCTGTAGCAAAAACGCAAGTAAAATATGTTTGCTTGTCTTTGGCTGTCTGTACGTCCGTCTGTCTGTTTGTTCTGGGTAACCTCCGAAACAACTGGACCCATTTGGGCAGGACTTTCATTGGCAGATAGATGACATTACAAGGAATAACGTAGCTAAATAATTAGAGTTCCAAAGAAAAAAATAAAAACCCTCAAAATAAAACAAAATCACTCATTAAGAAGCGGGATACAGTTAGTATAAAACAAATATTTTATACCTTGCATATATGAAATACGTTACCTTGTATATAACCAAAATCTGGTGCTACCAGAGAAATGTCGACGTGTGAAGTATAAATCCAGAACTGTATCCAGTGGTGTTGACAAATCGATGTAGTGGAGGGTTCCATTTTCAGTGTAGAAATTAATTTTGTGTTCCCCCACACCGGTGTGCCTTTTGCGATGGCTGCTTGCTTTGTTTACAACTAAAATTTAAGAAAAAAACATCGGTTGTCTGTAAAGTGTATTTACGGATGATGATTTTAATTAATAACGCCGGACGCTTAGGCCGATCGTGCTTATATATCGCTCGTTCTATGCTCTTGTTTGTACGCTCGGGTCGGCCGAACGTGACACTTTTTCGTGCGTTAAAACTACCGGTAACGGGAAAGGGGACGGAAACGGGTTCGGGAAAGGAGCGGCAACGGAAATAACATTCGGGTTCGTTCGGGCAGGACAGCGTCTACCGGGTCCGCTAGTATATTATAAAATTATCCTTATACTTGCAGCTGTGTACTGCGAAGAAATAAAAAATCGCCTTTAAGTTCGCGTTAGGTTAGTCGCGCGTAAGTTAAGTCGCGATTTATAAACATTGAATGGAAATCGTAATTTCACGCACATTCTACCTTTGTTATATTTACGCAAAATTACGATAGCCTATACTGTTATAGTTAAGTTATAGTTTCAAATCTTGATAACAAATTCTAAGAGGACATTTTATAATTTAGTAAATTCATTCATATTTTCTTTACATATCATATATATAGTAAAAACCAAAACCCAACTACGATAAAAAAACGAGGCTATAATAGTATGAAACAAGATGTTCAGGATACAGGAGTAAACAATGTTGCTGAAGAAGCAAAATAATCGACACTAAAACTTTACTAAGATGCCGGCCACACTTGCAAACTTAAGCGTCTAGTTATTAATTTATGTAGTAGATATCATAGACAAAATTAAAAATGCAGAGTTTTAGTACATCACAACAAAAGTTTACGCATGTGTAATGTAATTATTATGTGTTTATGAGAATTACATTGCCGTTTGCAAAAGAGTCGCGGGCCACTTCCGACTCGCGGGACACGCGTTGCCGACCGCTGCTGTAAACTATCAAAACTCCTGCTACAACTAATAATAGACAATCTACTTCTAACGCAAAGCTACTAACTCGTACATTAGTAATTTTCCCGAGCACTATCCAGTTGGAGAACCGGACATTGAATTGACCTCGTGCGAGTCAAACGCTCCAGGAAATGCAAGCGCCGTCTCTCGCAGAACGGATTTTAAATTCAAACTGCAAATGAATTTCTAACTCAATTTCCATCATGCGCCAAAATAAAACAGAAAACTTTTAGTTGCACGTCGCACTGTATCTTGTTTGAAATTGGAAGCAGGTTTATTGTCATTCAAACTGAATTTTCGATTAAAATTAAAACTTTTTTGTACTTTTCTGCTATAAAAAAAGAAACTAGGACTGTAGAAGGATAATGAAATCGAAGATGACAATAAAATAAAGTGAAGAAGATAAGAATTGGAGTATACCATGACAATGCAAAAGAAAATCTAGTTATCATAACGTCTGCGACATCCTTATAGATGATTTAAGCAGCTTTTGTGTTCGAGAGACAACGCCGGTCGTGACTTAATAAACCGATTCTAGAACCCGCACTTCTGGTAGGTGTAATGAAGGTTCAGCAGGAACCCTACTGCGATTGTGACTTCTAGCACGCTTTTGTACTAAACTTTGGAACCAGGTGTTGTCGTGGATTTTCCGACCCTTCGAGACAAGTCTCCTCCTCTCATTGCCTTTAAATGTAAGAGCCTTCCAGATTTTATAGTCTATATTAAAAGCGATCATGTCGCGTCGTGCACAATCTTCGAAGCGAAGCATGGGATGACCAACTTTCGCTTTGCAAATGCTACCTGACTAAGCAAAGTCTGTCTTGGCAAGCTCTAAGCTAAGAGTTTAACTTCCATTATAACAAAATTAAAAATCTATCTAATCAGTTAAGGCGTGTAAAAATTCCAGTATAAAAAATTGACTATGTATCTTTTAGACATATATTAACGACGATTGTTACATCAAAATTCCGCAGATTTGGCTCTTTTCTTGAAGGTGCATAAATAAATGCCACAACCGAAGTGTGGCAGCTGGTCCCACAGAAATGTAGAGCGAGGTGAGAAATTCCGAGAGAATCGCACGGTTGTGGACTTTTGGACATCAAGATCCCTACAGTATCCATGTAATTTTGAGTCACCTTAAAGGATGGCGATTTCTTATCAAGTTGGAAATTTTATTTAGCATTTCATTGGGAAAATATTTCCGCACCTGCCATGTTGGTTTTGTGGTAACTTGTTTATTGTTGTTGTTAATGGTATTTAAGATTTTTAAACAATAGGTATACAAGGAAAATAACACTAGTGATATGGTAATATACATTTTATTTTCTTAGTTCTAAGAAAAACCACACTACATATCAAATTGTGCACTTATTATTGTATTAAAAACGGAAAAAAACTTGGTATAATATAGAAAGCTACTTCTAAACATAATATAGAACTCCCCCTCGAGGGATCTTAAAGAAGACCATTTTAGAATTGCTAAAGCTCTGTGGGAAAAGGGACATAAACTTGACAACGGGCTCATTAATACCATGGGTTATTTTCAATAACCGTAAGTATATTTGCAATATTACTTAATGTTGAAATATTAGTAGATTGTTGCACCGAGTGCAAAGTAAGCTATCAATACATGAGTGTTATGTTGGTGCACTAAATTAACACGAGTGCATTAATTACTCACTTAAGCAAGTTGTGTAATCTACTTTTCTTTCAAGTACATTCCTGCCGATTTCCATTTTTTAAACTTTACTTGCTAAATATGAAGTATCAAAGTTCTACGATAGTATAGGATGCAAGCCATTTGTTTTTTTTTTCGTTTTATCATTCCATTTTTATTTTCAGCCAGTATCTCTTTAATCCAATGCATACATTTTATATGGCATTTTACACCTTTATGGGAGACATTAAACCTCACTGGTAAATTTATATGAAAATAAAAACAGTACAACAATGAAATCTCATACAACATTTCCTCATTGTTTTGGGTTCTAAACAGAATATATGTAGTTTGTGATGGATTTTGTATTGAATAGTGATAAGATTATTGCGTAATTGAAAGAAAATAAATTTTATAGAATATATTATAGATATATTTTATAGAATATAGCTTTTTTTTACAAAGAAGAGACGAAATTTTATTATTGTGAAATAAATTAAAATATTCATTACGTATTAATATACAAAACGGACCGTCTAACCGAACATGTTCCAAAGAGAAACAAAAGTAAAGAGAAACATAGACTACACAAACAACGCTTCAGCAGCACAGATTATAAAAAGCGCTGGTTAATTCCTACATTCCAATACTCAGTAATAAAAATTAGTGTATAATTTATGCGTAATAAATATTTGCTACCCTCGATCTAGTTTCCTTTCTAAATCACCGGATCGGAATATTCAATTGAGGAGACCTCATTCAACACTAGTTTACGGTCACTTGACGAGAAAGGACCCTCTGCCAATATGGAAAGAGAGAAACGTTTATTGAATTTTACGAGTACTTCAAATATCCCGGTTCGGTCTTTTGCACAAAGGGTGACTATTTTCTAAAGTAGGAAATCGATAATTCTGTTATTTCAAAAGTTTTTTTTTTTAATTTACATGAAAGAGTCATACTTATATTATAAACGCGAAAGTTTGTACACATGGATGTATGTTTGACGCTCCTTAACGGAAAAACTACTGACTGGATTTTAATATAACTGTACAATAATATAGTCTATTCACCAGAATAACACATATGCTATAAATTATAAAAATATTGTGTGAATTGTCCAAAATATAAAGATAAATGTTAAGTAAGTAGGAGAAAATTCTGCCATCTGCGAGCTATTCTGGCGTGCGCAGCAAAAACCGATAGAAATACACGAAAATAAGGTATGAAGGAAATGTTTATATTAAATAGGTCTACAAAAAAACCCCATGGTAGCATAACGGGAAAAATACTCTATTGTAGTAAATAGTAAGTAACCCAACTTTAAAACACGACAGCATCCGCTAATATTATAATAAATAAATTATAAATTTCATAAAATTTTAAAAAGGGAAAACATTAAACCTACCCTAGGATTACAAATTGCGTCTTTGACAAAATGCAATTAGAATCTTTAACATTAAATAGAAAACATTGCCATAATAAAGAGCTCGCTCTTAAACCTACACCTGGGTCACAAGTCCCAAAAACTGCTATGGTTCCTTTCTCAGCAACGCGTTTGACCCGGCACCCGCACGGTGAATCCATGGATGGATTGCTAAGAAACGTCTCTCTCTATAATGTTTAGTTAACTTAAGAATAGAGAATCAAGGCCACAAAAACGTATAATACGAGTGCAAAAACACCTTACCAAAGATAAAACAACAAATCACCAACAAATAATAATTGTACACGAATATATTATTAGCCACTTTCATTATTTGAATATTTTAATATCTTAAATACCAACTTAAATAAACAATACAGTATACGATCATTTGAGTGTACAGTTTATTTCAAACTAAACTATACGCGGAAAATTTCTCAATATAGTGGTATAATAATAATAAGGAAAACTCGTAATGAGTCATAGACTACAAACATAAACTCTAATTATAAAAAAAACATGTCTTACTCAACCTAGACCAGAGGTTCCTAAACATTTTTTTCTCGTAAATCATTTTCAACATTTCGATAGTTACGGTGGATCCCTGCAGGTATATTTCTTCTATATTCACAGAATGCGATAAAACTGTCAAGATTAGAGTGCAAATAAAGAATTAATAGTTAAAAAAATGATTAATTAATTAATTGATAGTGCTGTGAGTGGATGTCAAAAAAGTAAAGTTGGCCAATCTAAAAAGTGGTTCCATCTAACTTTGCTTTTTGAACATCTATTCACAACACAAGAAACCATTCAATTCTCATTTATTTCATTTGGAAAACTAGGGAGTTTACCACTTCAAATGAGGATTTGGAGTGGTAAAATTAAAAATAGTATATTTTCTTGCCTTGTTCTCTCGACACGATGTACTTAATAAGTAATATGCAAGTTTTACAAACAACAGTCGCTGAGCTTCTTAAAGTATTATCTGCCAACATTGATAGATGTAAAGTAAAGCCAATAGTTTAGTTCTTCACTATGGAAAGCAGATTCATTTTCGTCACCCTCCATTTTTTGTCACGCTGATGTAGATCCCCATCAAATATCCCGTGGACCCCTGGGGTTCTACCTGAACAACTTTAGGAAGGAATGACCTTACCTATGTAGCGTATTATGTATTTTATTAACATATCCTTTGTAGGAATGGACTGTATCGATCATTAGATAAATCATACGCCGACTCGTATTTGGCCAAAATCGGCCAAAAATTGACTGGTTGTACCCACCGCTTTAAAGGCTGGATCTTCGCGTGCTCAATAGCTCAACGGTAGCAGGGTCAATTATAGAATAACTAATATTAGGCTGGCCCGTTGGCGCAGTGGGCAGTGACCCTGCCTTCCGGTCCGGGGGTCGTGGGTTCGATTCCCACCTCGAGTCTGGGTGTATTATGCCTATATGTATGTATTTATATATTTCTAAAAAAATATATATTTGTGTATAACAGGCGTCTGTTACCTATAACACAGGCATTCTTTTCACTGTTAAATTATTTTCTAAAGTTTGACACATATCGTATTGGTAGGTATGTGTGTAGACGGAGGCAATATAAATTCTTGCGGCAACAACCGATATACAACCAAACACCTACGATTGACCCTGACACTAAATTCCATAGTGTAATACCAAACCTATATTATGTTTAACTCGATAATAAATCGATGAAGGAAAATATACAGTATTTCCATAAAAATCTAATTTCAACGGTAAGGGAGCCTAAAGGTGGATTTTGCGCTATACTCGAGCGTGTCCAAAAACCACATAAGGAAGGACTCCTTGCACCCCGTAATTTACCCCCACCAAATATAAACTTTTAATATAGGGGGTACGTTATTGAACCCCTTATAGTATTCTTAGTAAAAATCGACTACGTCAGATTAAGACAAAGCGGTGACATGGAGATAAGTTTCCATTTCAATAATCTGACGAATTAAGCGTGAAATATCACCTAGAAATATTCGAGCGCGATTATTTTCTTTTTATTTTGAACGAGATCCCTTAAAGACCACGAAAAACATATAATGTGCCGATTGTCTCAATACAATTTAGCTAAAACTATCAAGAACGCCTGGAGCGTCAGCTCTGAACGAATATTGACAACAAAATCGTAAGGTTCTCTTGTAGGTAATAACATAACCTTTTTTTTCACTTCTACACCTAATCTCCGTGATTCAATAGATCCCTACAACGCTATACTGACTACAAATTTAGCACCGCTGCTTCCATACTACAATATTATATTTTACAGTGAATTAGAACTGTACAAATTATTTATTTGTAATCTGAAGTACTGCTGCTATTAAAATGTCATTTATGTAACATGTTGCGTTATAATAAACGTTAATGGAGTTATAAGTTATGTAAGTTAGTTAGTTGTTTATATTTCATGTCACGTCGCCGCTTAACAAAATTTACATAACGTAAAATCAATACTTTGACGCCACAGGACATAAATTTACAGTAAATACGATCCTAAATAGAAAAACTGCGACAGTGTAGAATATGTAAAATAACAATTCAATTTAATCTAAACCAGAAATGGCCCACCTGTTGTACCCCTGTGCGAATCAATGACATACTGTTTTTTTTTATTGTTTTACAATATAGTTTAGTATACAGTCATACAGGATTCTTTATATTATTAAGAAGGAAAACGTAAGAATAAAGGCTGCGTTCCACTAAGCGATCGCAACCAGAGTCGCCACGATAGCAGTGTCGCGAGTTCAACAATTTTATCCCATCTTATAAATGCACAACATTCCTTGAACTTTTCACTTTCAAATTTTTCTACTTTACACTATCACACATACACGTAACAATGTAAGTGTGATGAAGATAATTAATTGAAAAATATATAGGATAATGAAGAAATAAACAGTGTATCCGTTTATCTCACTTTCATCTTACTGTAATATGTGTAAGATGAATGAAACACTATATTTTGAAGTGGAGATGAAGGTCAGTATCCTTAGGGATGATAATAAGTAGATAAATGTTAATGTAGTTACCATTATGTTATTTAGTTTTCGTGTCACGTCGTTAACAAAGTTTACGGAACGTTATTAATAATAGACTCCTATTATACGCCACAGTTAATAAATAAAGTAGATTTTTTTTTCAAATAATATTTATACTTTTTTCTTCTACTTCTGTACTTCAATCTGTCATTTATATAGTTACGAACAATAACGTAAGTCTATACATTATTAAATCGGCAAAAGTCTATACTCTATGGTCTCATTATATAGCATCGTTAACAGTATCGTTATGACGCTATAATAACACACTTATGGTGCCCTAGACTATGAAACACATGAAAACTAAAAGAGACTGGCTAGACATACAAAGAGTTGTTCAAATAAATTAAATAAAATATGTAGCTGTTTTATTTAGTTTATACTTAATTAAGTGAATAAAAATGGATGACGACCATTATATCTGTACATATATTATATGTATCAAAGCGTTTTTTTTTGTATCTTATTGCAAACACGGAGTCTAGTTGTAGAAAAAGAATTGTATGCAACGGTGTACAAGTAGGTCAATAGTTTTTGAGCCCTCTTATGCAACTGTGGCATAAAATACTATTATTGTTCTTCTCGATAAAAACAAATTCCTATTGCATGTAACGTTTTCTTTTGTTACTGTCTAGATATACTTTAAGAGATAATATTCCAATTTAAAAAAAATTATAAAGACACTTATAAAATAAGTATAAATAACAAATCTAAAATTTCCACTGAAAAAAAAACTAAAACCTAAAAATACAAATCAACCCTCATTAACTAAAAGTTAGTACTACTTCTTTTTAGAAACAGGAAATTTGTAAAAAAATATGTGTAAAGCTAGACACGTAGTTTTTTTATTTTATTTTAAGTATAGTTATAATCTATAAGTACAAAAATCTTCTACGAATATTATTTATTATTATTTCTAACATTTATAATTCAGGAGACATAACATTAAGTAGGGTCCGCTGTGAATCTAGCACGACCATATTTTTTAATATGTTCAGTCCAGTCGTGCATTGGAGCTGACACAAACAATTTTTTTCAGCAAGGATTATCGGAGGAGTTAAAATCAAGATTGAGGAGGTACCCTACATGGCAATATTCAGACCACGCTACTATCCAATCCATTGCGGTGCTGCCATCATCAACGAAAAGTTCCTGGTCACATCTGCGAGTTGCGTTGTAGAGTAATAACTATGTAGATATTTCTTTATTATTTAGCCTATATAAATGTAACTAGCGGACCCGGCAGACGATGTCCTGCCCGAACGTTGGGTTACTTACTATTTACTGCATTCTATTATCCTCTAATATTGTCCCCGTTACCGTTTCCTTTCCCTTTACCGTTCACGTTCCACGCTATTTTGGCGTTAATGGCTTAAACATGTAAGATATATATACGCTGTCGCGGAATTTTTTGTAGAACTATTTAAAATAAACATTTCCTACATACCCTATACACGAGTAACTGAAACGGTTTTTGCAGCGCACGCTAAAATAGCTCGCAGACGCAAGAATTTTCTCCTATTTATTTGACATTTATCGTTATATTTTGGACAATTTCCACAATATCTTTATAATTTATAGCCTATGTGTTATTCTGATGTATAATCTATATTATTGTAAAGTTTGATTAAAATCCATTGAGTAGTTTTCAGTCAAACAGCGTCAAACATACATCCATGGATTGATATGTACAAACTTTCGCGTTTATAATATTAGTGGGATTATGAAAATAAAACCACACGCACACCGATGCCAAACGACGCACACCACTTTAGACACACATGTGTTCTATAAAATTTATTTTTCTTGGTATAATTTTATTTATATGTAAGAAATTGTTTTCCAAACTTTATATTACACGTAGAGACTAAAAATTTTCCATGTTGATACAACATGCTAAAACCTCATTAGCAAAATTATTCTGAACGAAATCGGACCACAACTTTTGAAGTTATTTAACAAATACGTTTATAGAGTATCCGATACGTAACCCTTCCTATATAAGCGTGACTTGACACGCTTTTGGCCTTTTTAAAATTACATATAGACGACTCAAGAAATACTTTGCTTATTGTCCTCGTTCTATCTCTACAGCAGGAATCGGCAAACTTTTGGCGAGCAAGGGCCGTATCGTTAAAAAATTATATGCTAGCGGGCCACACTTTTGAAATAATTGTATGGAAACAGGTGTCTAGTTATGTAAATGAACATGTAAGCAATATTAATAATGTTAATATTAGTATAATACGACAAAACTTTACACTAGTGTAATGTAATTAACTAACTATTATTTGTTTATAAGAAATAGATCGGCATTTATAAAACAGCGAGTTGTTGCGTTGCGGACCGCTGCTCTACAGTCACACGTTCACGGGGCTTCAAGAATTAATTCCAATCCAACGAAACCTCTTCGAAAAATTTTAATTGGCGTAGGGCATAACGGGGGCAGATTAATTTTTTGTCCCTTTGGGGTATTTCTGTGTCTCCTATCCGATTGTTCCGAATGTATGCTTCTGAGAGATTTGTTAGGTTAAAGTCGCTTGAAGGTTGAATTTAAAAAGTATGTAGCTAGCATTAAATTATCTATATTTTGTAAACATTCCAACAATCCAAAGTAATAGAATCTCTGACCGTCATAAGATTATATTTCTTTCACGAATTGTCAAATATTAAAATTATTTTTAATTTATTTTTTTAGCAGCTTGCAGTATTATAGACATCAAACTGCGTTTTTGTTCACAGCGACAAAATGGATATAACAGTTGGCACAGATGATGTTTTTGAAGGAAAGGTTCATGCAGTGGATAAAAAGTTCATACATCCGGAATATAAAGAGCCTTCCTTTAAATATGACATCGCAGTTATAAAATTGGTGGAGAACCTCACATTTAACAGTCGAGTCCAGCCCATCAAGCTGGCAGACCGTGGTGATAAGGTGGCAGACGATGCTGTGCTGCGCATACTAGGTTTTGGAGCTACGGTAAGTGAAATGCAAAAATAGGTTTGTGGAAAAAAGCAACAAAGGTGGAAGGTGTTCTACTAGCGATGAGTAAGCGGAAGCGTTGGTCAACCATCGACAGCCACTAAGGAATATCTTCAGTCCAGGCCTGCTGGAGTTGTCCGCGGAGACCGTGCCTTGTCGACAGTTGTTTCTCGGGAGGTTTATGTATAGTAGTCGTATGTAGAGACTTCGCTAGCGTGAGTCAGATTGTATGATGCGTTTCAGTGTTTATGCCGCGTTCGTACAGCGCCATCTCGTATAGCTTTGGTGTATCTTTCCACTTTGACATCATCGTCATCTCGCGTCGTATATATTTATGTAGCGACGCTACAAGTGATAATATTTTTTGAAAATGGCCATTAATAATTTTTTTATGTTTAATAAAATAAAAGAATTCCGTTCTCCCAATATTTTGACTATTTGGTATTTCCAATGTATCAGTGTCAAATTGGTTAAAAGGTCGGTAAGCAATAGTTCGCGGGGTTATATTAGAATACGCAATGGGAAAACAGGCTTGCACAAAAGCGTGATCGCTTAAGTCATCGTTATGTCTTACAATTATGCTATTTGCATTCAATTCTTTATTACAACAAATAACATCCAGCAGGCTACGACTGGTTGGAGTTATACGCGTAGGTTTCTGTACAAGTTGATGTAAGCCATAATCAGATAACAAAGATAATAAATTCTGTTGTTGAGGATTATTGATATCTAACAAATCCACGTTAACGTCTCCAGTTAAAAATATAAAATCAAATCTTGACACTACTGTGGATAGCGATTCATGTAACGAATCTAAAAAAGTTCTATAGTTTAGGGTAGGTGGGCGGTAGATGACGCCGACCGCCACTTTAAAACGTTTGAGTTTGAACTCAAACCAAAGTTGTTCAAGTTCTGTTGATGGAATTTGGATTTCCTTAAATGATAATCCTTTACGAATATATGCCCCAACGCCGCCACCACGGGTTCGTCCATATACTTCAGAACGCGGTTTATGTATAAAAACATATTCATCAACGCTATAATTTTTAACATTTGAATGACTGCTTAACCAAGTTTCGGTAATAGTGGCTAAGTCAGGTTTTAATAAAGTAAAAGTATGGATTAATTCGTCTCTACCAGTATTTAACGATTGCGCATTTAGGACTGATATTTTAAAATTTAATCTGTGCTTACCTATCTTTTTGGCAACAAATAAAAAAATACTTTGATATATATAATAAATATTCTAACGCAAAACTCATGTGATTGTTTTAGTACCCAATAAAATATGCAACAATTTAAAACAAAAAATAAAAGAGCAAATATTAATAGAAAGTTACATAGATATAGTCATATGATAGCATTATCAACATCTTTCAACTCGGATATTAAAATAACACGCGATTTATTAGCTTTACGAACGAAAATTTTACAGTCCTTTACCCAGATAAAAGTATACCCCTTCTCACGGGCTTTTTGCTTCGATAACCACAAGATATGCTTATTTGTTGGTGTCAAATGATCATTGAAAAATATCCGCCGAGTTTCACCGCTAAATCCTGCATCAGCTGTGGTGAAACCAGTGTTACGGGTAGCATTTTTCCACTTTTTAGCTATTTTTAGCAGATTCTCTTTAACCTGGCGACTACGAAAACGTACAATAATTGTAGAATTACTATTTTTTGTGGATGCCGTTACAGTCGCAAATGTACTTTCAGTGGAAATTGGCTCTTCCATGGGTACCAAGCCTGGTTCAGTTGACATCTTCCGGGATTTCGATCTATAGGCCCAGTCTAGGTCTGTTTCTCCAAGACTTACTCCCAAGGACTTTGCTAAGTTTACTACGATGTTATGTACATTTTCATTTGGTATTTGCGGGACACCCGATATTTCGATGTTGTTAATGCGGTCACGTTGGTCCCTTTTATTGATTTCCACTTCGAGTTCTTCGTTTTTCTTGATCAAATCTGTTACCTGGTTACCTATTAATTCAAAGCATTTCACTTTGCTTTCCAAGGTCTGTACTTTAGCTTGCAATTCAATAACATCATTCCTTATTGTACTGAAACACGACTGCAGTTCCTTGAACGCTGCGTTTTGTTCACTGATTCTGTCGTTTATCTCTGACCGAAAAGCTCTAATTTCTAAAAGTATTTCATTGATGTTTGTAATTTCTGGACTCATTATTTCTTGTGTGACATCGGGACTCTTTATTTCTTCCGGGGTCATGTTACTTGTTACCTGTTGAGCAGGCGACAGACATCGTTTGCATCTCCACACAGCTCTCGTCTTCGCTGTGTCATTAGTAAACCGTACACATTCTGAATGAAACGTGTATCCGCAATTGGTACATTTTATACGTCTTTGGGTTACACCTATATTCATGTTGCATTTCTTACAATTTAATACCATATTCTCAAATATTTTTGAAAATTAGAAAGAAATAAAAAGAACCGGGTTTTACGAGGATTAGAACTCACGTCGACACACGAAGTCCAATGTTAGCTCCACTAGTCCAATCAAGTTGTTAACGAATTTGTTAAATATGACCTTTCCAATTAGCCAAGTTATGAGTTATTTATGAGATTCAGAAGGTAGGATGATAGTTACACTTATTTTCAACACTAAAGTTCTTTGTGATACACAATTTAATTTCACCAAACAAAACTTTGTGTATTAAGAATGCACAAAACTATTATCACACTCGGTTATCACACGTATAAGGGTAAACTTGTACAGCTTTTTACGTTAAAATAGGTTAAGTTTACAGAAAAATTGATTTTTAATTTGGGAGCGACATAAGTCTGTTGTTTACACTACGGTGGCAGCACCGGTATTCTTATATATTATTTTGTTTATAATCCGTTTATAAAAGGTTCCGACTAAATTTTTGAGATACCGAAATTGTTTGAGGTGATAAACAAGGGCCTTGCCTCTGTTCATATAGATAATACACCCAGACTCGAGGTGGGAATCGAACCCATGACCCCCGGAGTGGAAGGCAGGGTCACTGCCCACTACGCCATCGGGCCAGCCGTTAGCCAGCCGTTAATGGATACGTTGTTTAGAAGATCAAAGTCTGATATAGGTATATACTTATTCATTATTTTTCCTAATGTTTTAATCTGTGATCTAAACAAGCTTTTTAAGCTTTTTTATGTATGTTTAATATTCCCGTTTCCCCTCGTACGGAGCTTAAATTAAACTGATTATGTTAGGAGTGGGTGCAACATTACTTCCGCTTCGTCGGGGCTTGATCCAGGTTCTTTGCGGATTACAGTCTATTCCTTAAGCCATTGAGTTTCTGAATTTTAGTCTGAGTATTTATTATACCGAAAACTCCCAACTTTAATTTCGGTCAAAAATTATCAGATTGTACGATAAGTCGTAGAGTGAACGTCGAAAATTTATCGTGTCGTGTCGGATGGTGTAAATGCACGCATATCGAATTTGTTTTCTGACCGACTCTCCGAAGAAGCGTTGCCTAATGCTATTTGAAGTCAGACGTTCCTTAAGAAATTTGTATTCAATAGGTTTGCGGTAACCAACGATCTTATTCAGTAATGTTCAAATATTCCTCGCATAAATGAAATCTAAAGCAAATACTGTTATTGTTATTTATAAATGTGTGTATTGTATTATAGATACGTCGTATTGATAGTTAAATATGATTTTCATATAGACGTGTCGGTATTCACATTTATTTAAAACTTTTATACGGAAACATTTTTAACTTTATGAAAGGTATAAATATGGCCGCGCAGCGTGCATGCGTCAGTCCCAAAGACAAACCAACCCCTTAGTTGTCTGCTCCTGCAATTACATGCCCAATCCCTATACTCCAAAGCATCTTAGGCGTCCCAAAAACGTCATCCACGACCCGGATGACGCAATAACGACAGAAAACGACCCTGACAGGTTAGGTTAGGTTACACGATCACAGAATACACGATCAGAAAAAAAAAGCATGCGTCAGTCTTATTTCAGCTAGCAAACGGTACACACCTTTTGTGAAGTCATAACGCTTACCTCTTTTTGTAGGAATTATTATTAAAAGAGTAACTACGAATTTCTGGCTGGTTCTTCTCGTGGTTCAACTTATTCGAACCCGTAAATATAAGATAGAAATGAAGTACATTTATCAAAAAGCGAAACTGAGTTTTGATCTATTGGCTAATCCCAATACAATACTTATTACAATATTTTATTTATGGATAAAAATCGTCTGTACAACCCTTTGTTGAATGATTGCATTTGGCGACTCGTGGTACAGGCAAGAGTTGAGGGCACTAGAGGTTTAGGCAGATCACCCATGCAATGGACCGACCAAATTAATACCGCTGTGGGCAGTCCCTGAGGTCACCAAACTATCGGGTAGCAGAGAGAAATGGCGAGCTACCGTTAAGAAAAGAACAACTTCTTCTGACAGCGTGACTACGTGATTATCACGACCGCTCTACCAAGTGTACGTCGAAGAAGAAGAGAACCCTTGATTATCCTACTTCTCTTAAACTGCTGAATCGATTAGGATAAAGTTTTGTAAGTATATTCCAAGAGGTTCGTTGATAGTTCGCTCAGAAATGGGATCCGATAGGTAGTGCTGCTGTTGGTATGTGTCCTAAATTAGATATGTTTCTCGATATGACTCAAAAACGGCCAGCTGTTTTTATTCAGTCAAATAGGCCCAGCCCTATTTGACTCCTGTCGGTTCTGTTTTAATCTTCAATCACCTACTTAGATTGCATTATTTCTGAGAAGGTTTAAAAATTGAAAGAAAGGAAATCAAAAGAATATATTAAATAACACTAAAAGATGATCACATTTTCGGAATACCCCGAAAGATTTCGCTTAACGTTTAGATTTTTCCGTTGGCACTAAAAATAACTTTTACAAAACTTTATGAATCATAAATATCTGAATTTGAATCTACAAAATTATAAAATGGTATGTCACTGCATGGTACTAGAGTGCGTTCATTGTACTCTATGCATGCAATGGTTTTAGAGATTCAATAACGATCATTTATTATGGTAATATTTTATACATATCTCCGTACGTATATAGACTCGAATACCCTTTTTTTGTATAAAGTATTTAAGCAACATTCTTTAATAACGCGTGTCACTAGTGACTCAGTCACTAAAGATCACAATGCTCATTGAAATACACTTCATAATTGAGGCCCCAGAGGATCTCTTGTGCATTCTTCAGTGGCGGACCCGAAATTGCAATGGGGTCGTGGATTTCGCTGGGATTCCAGAATATTACTAGGCTCATCGTAACTAAGTTCTTATTTCGCATACCAAGAGCCTTTATAAATCGCCCCTTGAAGTCTCTTGTGCCTAGAGGCATTAATTTAACACTCTCTAAGTAACACTAAAAAGTGCAGGATTTTTTATTACATAGGGAATGATCAAAGTTTGAAAAAAATAGCGTTAAGTAGCGGTAACTTTATAAACTCCATACAAATTAAAGTTCACTTTACCAACGCGTTAAAGTTGGAAAACCCATTCCGTCTTTTCCCAGCAGCCACCAGGCTGAAGGAACTAGATTGAAGCTATTCATACAAGAAACCATATATGGTGATGATCATCCATGAAAATCATAGCCATCCGTGAGCGAGTATAGTATAGTAGAATATCATGTATGCATTTGAGGATAGCGATTGGTTTCCGATGCAATTGGTTGCAAACAATCGTTTTGTCGCGCTACGGCTCGCGCTTCGCCACCTGCATTAAAAATTAAATGACGTTAAATTGCATTTGTGTTTTGGCAGGGGTGGTCCCTGGACAATATCAAATTTCCCATACTGTAAACTGAAAAATCTGTTATAACTGAATATAAACATAAACTGAACATTTAAAGAGGTCGGCTATAGCGCTCGGATCGTAAAGCAGGGCGACTGGAGAAGTACCTCCATACAATAGAAAACCGCAGCAAAACAACACTAATTGCGTAGTATTGTGTTTGTGCTGGTGAGTTCGATTGCCATAGCTTTTTAAAAAACGGGGGTGCTTTATGAAGAAACTGCGAAGTTACTGGTATGCATAATACAAGCTTACTCTTCGTAAATAAGCATATCTTATGCTCTAATTCCACATGAAGTCATAATATTATGTTCCCTCTATACCTGCAAGCTATTTATCATGTTCTTGTATTAAGACTAAAACGAATGCTTATTTGACAACCCTTAAATAGTCGGCCAAATTCAATCACGAGGTATAATAAAACAATTATATTGCCGTTTTATCCTTGTATTTATTTAAAGGTCTGTTATACATATCGTTATAATTTAATATCTGTACTAATATATAAAGCCGAAGAGTTTGTTTGCTTGAACGCGCTGATCTCAGGAACTACTGGTCCGATTTGAAAAATTATCTCCGTATTATTTAGTCCATTTATCGAGGACGGCGAGTTTTATATATCATCATGTTCCAAGTGAATCAATTTTTATACTAAATTTTATACGGACGAAGTCGCGGGCACAGCTAGTCTGCCACATAGCGTGCAAATTTTTAAAATGGAAGATTCGTAGTTACATTCTGATGGAATTATGTTAACAATGTTAAAAGGTATTGCAATGTCAAATCTATTTTAAATTTAGAAATAAAATGCCACCCAACCGTATCACTTAGGGGTTTAAAAAATATTATACGACCGATTCTCATACTTACCAAATACGCACAAAAATTTTCATAAGAATCGGTCAAGCCGTTTCGGAGGAATTTGGCAAGAAACACCGTGACATGAGAATTTGTGTGTATGAATATTTTACTTATCCAGTATTTGTTTCGTGGAAACGGACGCAGCTGAATTGGCGATAATGTAGTAGCCATCAGGGAAGGCTGACACATGTCAGCACATGTGCCTACTAGATAAAACATTGGAATATCGGTTAGTGCAGAACTTAATCCACTTCAAATAAGCGCGGGAGCTGGTGGGGTAATAATTAATGTAAGCTGGCAACACGCCCGCGCCATCTTGGGGGTAAAAAGTGGCAAATTTGAATTTTATCACAGCCGCATCGCCGCTAATGAATTCAATGTGAAATACATACCGTTTCCGTTGACAAAATCATACTTTAATGGCGGCTCACAGATTCCTACCTTAAATCGTCATTAATTTGCATTTTTTTTTATATGCTACTTTAACTTAAAATGATAAAAGATGAATTTCATAGGACTTCCAATTGGCAGTGTTTCCCTCTCTGCTTAGCCAAATTTAATATAATACCTATAGTTAAAACGAAATCCGCAGAAAATTCCTAGTTTTTGTCCGCAGTGATGAATTAGTCCGACCATTCGGAGGTCGGTAATAGAACAAGGAACCTTTGGGGTTTAAGTTCAATGTCCTACTCTAGATTATACTCTTCGATTAAGAACCATTTTAGGACTCTACTTAACTTAAGAACATTGGCTTCCACAAAAATACTTTACGGTTACTTTTTTATGTTCACGAAAAAAAAATTGCTTTAGGGTATAGAATAGAATGTTGCGCCACTCGATAGTTAAAATAATAATGTGTGCCTATATGGACAGATGACCATATTTTAAATGTGGTGAGAACGACTGACAGTTGAATCCTAATTTACCAACTTAGGCAGAGTTGTGTTCCGTCCGCTGAACGCTAGAAGTGTTAACAAGTAGAATAGTGTTCAAAACGTTTCGTTTAATTCTTATGAATACAGGAAAAGATAGATCAAACCCTACAGATACACGTATTTATTTTTTAATTATGTTTGGAAGTCATATATTTCTATCAAAGAAGACAAAAAGTGGTTTTATTGTGAGGAAAAATAACTTAGCGCGAGAATACAATAAAGTGGGACATCTCCCGTCGGTTCGTATCCATTATCAGCACAAATACTGCACAACCGCTGACTTTAAAAGTTTCTCTGCACTCGTGGGTATCTTAAGTTTAATAAAAGAGAAATTCTTACACAGATCCAGGTTTCAGCTCGTAGTCGAACCAGGTCAGCGTGTAGGATAGGGTGGAGAAGTATCGCTTGTAGGCTGTGTATACAGAGCTAGATCGGCGGCTAGCAATCAGGACTTTTAGTATGGAAGGTACCGACATCACAGCTATTAGTCCAAAAGTCATCGACCCTGACAAGACTAACCGGAAGTCTTGGAAGAAGCGGCGACCCCTGGAAATATAATTCGTTTTTCAAATTGATTAAGCTGATACAAATAATTCTGATCCCGGGGGTGGATCTTCCTTTATCTGTCCAATAACTGGTCAAATATACTACGGGTACGTGACCCCGGAGCACCTTAGCTGCTATCGTCACTCCCCCTATACCGTCGGTGATAGTAGTATCCGCATCCTTTCTCTCCTCCCCATTTACCTTTATATCCTTTTACTCAATCCATTTTCCTTACGCCTGTCTTTCTAATTAGAGGTAGCGCCATGTTTGTAGCCGAATTGGGCCGGCGCGTCCGGATACCAGTACCTGTTTCTTGCATTCGTCCTTGTCAAATAAAATAAGATCGGCGTGAAGTGGCGGCAATGCTGACAGCAAGCGTCAAGTGATGATATTGTTGTCGCGTTTCGTTCGGTTTGTGAGACGTCCCGGTAGCCTAAACTCGTCAGTCAAGGCCAGCAACGCATCTGCTTGCCTCCTGGTCGTGCAGATGTCCACGGGCATCAGTAGACACTTAGCTGGCTGCTCGTTTGGCCCCTGTAACATAAAAAAATAAGATTTTTTTGATAATGAAGACTGGGTCTAGCACGAATATTTTCATCCTAGGTAAAGTCGCCTCGTCGATTTACGTAGTAATTAGAAACGCTTTATAACTGCACTACCAACTCGCAGATATATTGCTGGCCTTTCAGAGACGAGCCTATTTATTCTGAAGTGCCCTGTGTCGTATTGATGGTGAAACACAGGAGCTGGTCACTGATTTCACAGAGATATTGTATATCTGTAAAATCGCACTTACTGATTAAATTTCTTCTCATCGAACCATTCTGGTAACTTCATTTCTATATCTTCGACCTTTACTGAGTCTGAAGGTCGCTCGTGAGCTTCTTCACTTAGTAGGCCATCGACAAATTCTTCCACTGGAATTAAGAGTAAATATAGTATTAGTTGTTCCCGGTGGCCTTTTTTTGACATTTTAATTCTTATGAGATCATCTTTCATCGATCATCTAGGATAATGAAGTTAAGAAGATGAGGTCGGCAGAGTGAATGCACCTTGACCCTGTAGGATTTTTCCCTTCAAAGTGAATTTAAGCTGGTGTTAATATAGAGTTAAGTTTTTGTTGAGCAGCCATTTCTTTTTATCGTCATTAAAACCTTTTCAGGATTAAGGGAATATTTTAAAGAATACCTAATTTTGTCCAGCCGCCTTCAACTGACGGCGTGACCAAAGGAAATAGGAATTATTTTCTATATACATATTACATACACGTTCAAGTTAAAATAAACACATAGTGTATATGCACACGTAAGTGCAATTGGTAATCACGTATGCAAATACACTTATAATGTTACAAAAGCAATAATAATCATTACAGTAAGCATGTTTTAAAGGGGGGGGCGCCCCGGTCGCCTTTGAAACGTTGCGTAAGGGACGTGTTACGTAACGCAATTTTTCGAAATTTTTCCCCTCCCCCTCTTTAAATGTTACATACTACTTGAGTGTTACATTTTAATCAAAGTTGCAAAATACCAAAGTATTTTTTATTCCCTATTGTTTATTTACCCCATTCCCCTCTCCAAAACTGCGTTTCATAATAATTGAACGACCCCATGTTTGCTTAGGGTTAAGTTGTTCATTTTTTAATTTTTTTATTAATTTGAATATCTCCTGTTATTTTAAGTTGTTAATGTTTAATAAGCTGTTTATTTTGTCACGGTTTCTCATATAAACGGTCATAAATGAAGTTTCCTTCTTTTAATATAGATAACATGCCGATTTATTTCATACTAAGCATGAATGTCCTAATTACCGATTGTTATTATCTTTATCTTTCTATTTACAATTATCTAATCTTAAAATATTGACGTATTCAATAATTAAGCAACAAACACTTATGAATAAGCAAGTGGAATTTATATGGATATTTGAAACAAAACAACTTTTATCTTCTTCCTAGCGTCAACCCGATAAAGTACCAGGGTCCGCTTCAAATGCAGAGGTTGTGGCTGTGAGGCGAGTTAAGACACCCACTGCCATCTGACGTCATCCCCAGAACCCCCACATTCTCTACAATCCCAAGACTAATATATACTGATTTATATAAAGACGGAGAAGGTCGGATATTTGAAACCCTTGTTGGAATGGGTCACCTTTCTATCCCAATTAATGTCACTGAGTGATATTAGTCGTGACATACTATAATCTCTACTGATTGTGGGTGTTCCGGGGATGACGTCAGACGGCAGTCGGTAATCTTAACTAATCAGTGGTCGGCATTTGAGTCGATCGCTAGGTTAAGTAGCTCTTGCTGCGACCGGGTGGTAGATGGGTGACCTGGTATATATTTGATATCCGACTTCCTACGTGCTTTGGAAGGTATTTAAAACAGTGGGACCCGTTTAATGTCACTTTGTGATATTAGTCGTACGGTAGTAAAAATCGTGGGGGTTCCGAGGATAACGTCAGATGGCAACCGGTTATCTTAATTCGCCCCACAGCCACATCCTCTGCAATCTAAGCGGACCCTGGTATTTAACCGGGATAATGCTGGGAAGAAGAATAATATTATATCGTTTACGCAAAAAGGTTTATGGGCGAATTTCGACCAGCCGGCAATCTCTAGTATTTATATACTCGCAGTTTTATGCAAACTTTTTATGCAACTTATATACAAAATACCCAGAAAACAAATCGTGTTTCAATACATTGTTAGCAAATGCTATTGTGAAAATCTCAACAAAGGTTCGGGAGAGCGGTTAATACATTTTTTCATCAGCTAATGTACCGACTCTGCGGGGAACAAAACACGACAAATAATCAACTGAACAAACTTAATCTCCTCTTGGTAAATTATAACAAAGAACTATATTTGTTTTCATACAAAACTTTCATATTGAAATCTAAAAAACATTTTTTGTTATTGTCGTCATACATCAAAGGCCGGCAAAGCATATACGAGATTTTTTATTACAACTTTTTTTAAGAAGAATAATAATTGAACAAGAAGATCACAATAAAACAAACAAACAAGAAGAAGATAACAATGGCTCGGGCCTTTAACCTGTGGAGTATACAGTGACGATTATAAAAAAAGGGGGGAAACGACCGACCCCAATGGACAGCTGCACCGCTAGAAGACTCGCAGATGCATTGTCGGCCTTTAAAAAGAGAAGGCCATCGGGATCTCTCAGGAATCGAACGAAACGCGACAACAATACCATCACTTGATCTGACAGCATTGCTACTACTTCACGCCGATGTTATGTGAGAAAGAGGTACTGGTACCTGAGGCGCTGGCCCAATTCGGCTTCAGACCAAAAGGACTGCAAGCGTGGCTACTTCTAATTAGATAAATAGATGGGAGTAAAAGAAGGGATGGAGTGAAAGGATATAAAGATAGTTGGAAAGGAGAAAAAGAATGCGAATACTACTGTCACGTTATAGGGGAGTGACAATAGCAGTTATGGTAGACCGGTCGCGTAACCGTAGTGGATCTAACCAGTTATCGGACAGATATAAAGGAAGATCCATTTGGATAAAATTTCTGATAGTGCAATCCATGGGCAGGTGGTAGTTACTCAAGTGAAGCATTTGGCGTTGTTGAATAACATATGCCTTGGCTCCACTATTCAATCAGTGTCTTAGAAGTTCCAGTTTTTAATTCAATTTCGTAAGTTCTGAACAAAATTTGGCAAGAGCCCCTGCACTAGGCGCAAGACCGTATTGCTGGGTGTCCCGCTTATCCACCATGACGTACAGTCAATTATAAATTATAGTTTTTATATACATTATAGTTATACAATATAGTTATCATTCGTAAAAGATTTCAACCCTAACAAAGAGCTATAGAAAAATTGACTTTTAGATCTATTGAAATTTCCTTGCATATAATTTGAACATGAATGCTTGCTGCATTGTACAAATCATGGTAAAATATTGATCAATCATTCAGGCCAATGTAGAAGGATTTTTGCCCCACATTTCAATAAGTTTATCCTTTTATTAACCACAATGCGGGTTATACCCGATGAGCACGTCAGCGCTGGATGACCCTCGATGGTACGTTCGAGTTGCAATTATAGAGGGCACAATACCACAACACCTGAAATCAGGAAATAGCCTTTATTGTGACTTCAATAAGAGTGATATTTGTACTGCGGAAATAATATCATAATGTAGGGTTGGCAGGTCTTTGATTTATATCGTTAATATTGTATTTTTACTCCTTCTGTGTTTAAGTTATAAACAAAGAAATCTCGTAATGTTCACCAGTCTGCAGGTTCTGTCACGAGGAGTTGAAAACAGCCAAGCACATCCTCTGTGACTGTCCAACTCTATTCCTCAAGCGCTACTACGCACTGGGGGAACACACCCTGACCCCGGGAGGAGTTAGGGCGCTCACACCTCCAGCCATTGCAGGTTTAAGTGCTCTTTTGGTCTTGAGGATGAGCTGAGCTATGAGCTGAAGAGTTATAATAGAGCGTACTGGTCGCAGTATAGGGCATGTAGAGTAATAAGACAGGAAGAGTGGATGCAAAAAAATTATTATAACATGATATAATACTTTAAAAATGGCACGGGCCTTTGGTGAAAATTATTTAACGTAAAAAAGTCTAAAGGCAAGTTCAATTTGACGCGAACCAAGTTGCGGGAAACAGCTAATATAACATAAACTCAAATTTAAAATTCATTTTTTCACTTAGATTTTTTGCAAACGCTTGTCAAAGTCATTTTAGCATAATTATAAACATTCATCATCCATGAAATAGGGCACCAGAGGATCGCTGTCGCATGCCTCCCTGATGCCCCGGATGAAATCTCTATCGCCCTATAACTTCACGTCTGCGCGAGGAGACGCGCGAAATTGCGTCTTCAAAATGGAAACACCTTGCAAGTTTATTGTTTTTAAGGATTATCAGAAAAATGTGCTTATTTAGGTCTATATCGATACCTCCCGCGAAAATTGTTGTAATCCCAAATTCCCAACTTCATAGTAGAGCATTACAAACATGTAAATTGAAATAAAAACCTATTATATAACACATATGTGCATACAATTATACATTGTTAATGATTATTACATTATTGTATACGATAATTTATTAAAAAGTGACTGTTATATTACAATTTAGTTGTCTGTAATGCGCTACTGTAAAGCTGGGTATTCGGAGTTACAACAACTTACGTGGGAGGTATCGATATATCAAAAAAAAAACAGAAGTGTTTCGATTCTTCTGATGAGAAGTATATTGATACATTATGATACATTTTGCTATTGCTAGTATTAATTTTTAATTCTATTGACCACTTCTGTTTATCAACAATTTGTGTTTGTGTCATTTTTATAAAACACACGATGTGATATTTATTTCTTAAACTAGGTATTTGCCATTACGTATTATTATATGAACTCGACATTACAGGCCGGCAAGGCATCCACTTGCTTCCTGGTTGTGCAGATGTCCATGGGCGTCAGTAGGCACTTAGCTGCCCGCTGCGTGCTCGTTTGCCCCTTGTAACGAAAAAAAAAACAAAAAAAATGGGAGGACATCGTTTGCATGGCACTACATGGATAACCCATTTTGTTATTGTCCCTAAATCCCCACTTGAACATGTTGTTCTTGCTTCGGCCAACCTGAATCCGTTTAGATCCAGGTTATACTTTTAAAGTGTATATTAAAGGTAGCAGAATTGTACTAACAAAAATATCACTGGTTAAATCAACGAAAAATAGCGGAAAGAAATTTGAGTAAATCAAGATTCGTTCACTTTCTTGTACGTTGTTTATCTGCGAAAATATCCAACTTCTTACCTATCAGGTGTCTTAAGTCACCTACCGTTCTTTGTATTAATCAGTTTTGGTTATTATGTTCAACTATTCCATCCATTTGCTCTATGATATCTTGAAAAGGTTCGCCGTCTAAAGCAATATGAACACAAAGGATAACTTTTTGTTGGTGTATGAATCATTGTTATTGTTCTCTTGGGCTTCTCGGTAATCGTAACGCAACGCTACCAAGTTAGCGCTTAGTTCATCGCGTTATTCATTCTCAGTGGAATATGATTAGAACTTGGAGCTAGTTTTACTCGAGTAACAGCTTTGCTAGACAGAGGCTTCTCAAATGATATATTGTATACACAAGTGACTAATTACGTTTATACGATACCCGATACCTTGACGATAAATTCACGGAGTGCTAAGAAATTCACCAATCTTATACTAATAAAAAAAGCTGAAGGATTTCTTTGTTTGCTTGAACATGCTTGTCTCAGGAACTACTGGTCCGATTTGAAAATTTCTTACAGTGTTAGATATCGAAATTATGTCGTGGGGATACAATATCATGCGGAAATTGCTTACAGTAGCTGTGGCAGGATCTCGTCGAAAAAAATATATAGTCGAATAAAATCTTTGTATTTCGCGTATCATACAATTTAACAAAGTTTTTATTAAGGTTTTAACGGACGGTTGGTTAAGCGCTATCGCGATGATATACATATAGCCTATATATAGGCTATATATATCATCACGCTAATTTTTTTTTACCTAATTTTACGCGGATGAAGTCGCGAACAACAACTACTAAGTATATTTATTAAAATTGCAGTTTTTTTTTTAATCTGTATTAATACATATTACAGCTACATTATCGTTCACAATCTTCAACCCTGTAATAAACTTCACGACTAAGCGAATTTGGAAAGAAGGGAAAACAATAAGTGTGAAGTTGCCGTACTCACACTTTTGTTAAAGTCCCTTTGAGAGGCAATTTCCTCGCCGCTCGACAACGCGTTGCTTCCGTTCGAAAATTCGCTACTTCACATTCAAACTGACGCGGACGGATGGGCGGGTCGATGCCCTTTAGTTAAAACAATATTACGACAATATACGCCCTTCAATCGAGTACCATTATGTGATTCCTGCGGTATATTTTTACTGAAATGAAAACTTAATAATGTGCATACCTTCTTGTGACTTCGCTACGGTTTAGAAATAGTTTTAACAGTCACAGAGGATGTGTTTTTGTCTCTACAAGTTCTCCTGAAACAATATATTACACTTAATAACAGATGAGAACTTAGGTAACTTACTCCCGGGGCTGGATCTTCCTTTGTCTGTCCGATAACTGGTCAGATCCACCACGGGTACGGGACCCCGGAGTACCCACCCTAGCTGCTACTGTCGCGGACGGTATACCGTCCGTGACAGTAGTATCCGCATCCTTGCTCTCCTCCCCATCGTTTTTTTTGGTATGATAATAGGATGATTAATTAGAAATATAAATATTTATTCTTTAAATAAGTCCTTAAACTCGTCATTAAGGGCCGGCAGCGCATCTGCTGGTCTTCTGGTCGTGCAGACGTCCATGGGCGTCGGTAGGCACTTCGGTGCCTGCTGCCTGCTCGTTTGTCCCCTTGTAACGTAAAAAATAAAAAAATATATATGAATAGTTTTTAATTCAGAAAAGCATGCAGATTACAATTCTAGGTGTTGACAGTAGCCTCGGTGGTCCATTTTGTTATACCCCATCCACTTAGATATCAAGTGAATATATTAAAATCGGTTTATTTATACACATAAAGGTCTTCTGACAAGATTGTGGTTTACAGTTACTAGCCATCCGCTAAAAAAGGATTTTTCGATAGCGCCAGATTAAGAAAGTCTAAGGAGTTTCGTGATTTTACTCGGAAGAAGTCGCGGGAAATTGTTAGTTTTATATAATCATTATATAAAACTAACAATTTCCCGCGACCTGTTTTCCCTTCAGGGAAAACAGGCACACGGTTCGCCTGAGTGAATACCGACACCAATAGACAATTGCATCGCCAGAAGTCTGGCATATTCGTTAGCGGCCAAATTTTCAAAATTTTTGGTATGTACCTGATTTTACCAACAGACTTCTATTCCATTCTAGTAAGCTTAAACAAAAATCCCGAGTTAAAATAGATTTCATTCCGTAACGTCGAAAATATAGTTTGAAATAAATTTCAAAACTGAATCTCGATTCACTCAGTCGCTCACTTTACGCTTACAACTTTCCCGTGGAGCCTTTACCAAAACTTTCCACCAGTCGATTTCTCTCAGCATTCCGATTTTCTAGATGAAGTTAAACTATTTTAATTTTTTTATACTTATTATTTTCTATTTCACTGACCCGATTGCATAGTTGATCATATCTTTTCTCCTGGTGTTGCTAAATCGTTTCTCACTCTGAGTCTATTCCAGGAGAAGGTGTTCTGTATACATAAAGGATGTATAAGATTCCTTAAAACTAGTGGCAAATCCATTTTAACAGATTATGAAACTGTCCTTTTTCCACCAAAAAATAAAAGCTTAAACGTAATAGGAAAATAGGGCCTCCGATTCGTGATATCGGCATGCAAACTCATAAATTGTGCAATCCGTAAAACATCTACTCATTTCCCTACGATGTATGTATATGGGTAGAACATATTTTTATCAACGACAAATATTAGCAAGGGAAGAGAACCAATATCCATAGCGAGGGCTTGTATAAACATGGCATCTCTCGTAAACTGCTACTGTTGTAGTCTCCCTAAAATATGAGAGGGTATGAAAGCTTTAGTGGCCATATTTTTTCTAAAGGTACCTCTATACTGCACTGATCAGAGATCATCTTTATTTATTTATATAAAAGCCACCTATCTATCACGAAATTTCGAAATCCGAGAGACGTGACCATGATTAATTTTGCAATGAGGTAGTTTGTAGTTAGCAGACATCCACTAAGAACCGATTTTTTCAAAAGGCACATTTAAGAAGGTCAAAGGTTAGGTTAATTTTTAAACAGATGAAGTCGCGGGAAAGGCAAGTTAGTTATGTATATTGACTAGCTTGGCCCACGACTTCGTCCGCGTAAAATTAGTTTTTAAAAAGGTTCAAAATTAGCGTGATGATATAAAGCCTTCCTCAATAAATGGGTTATCAAACACTGAAATAATTTATCAATTTGGACCAGTATTTCCTGAAATTAGCGCGTTCAAGCAAACAAATAAACTCTTCAGCTTTATATATTAAGTACAGATTTCTCGTAGACGATATCAGGCGAACATCGGTGCGATCAGCTCAATTGCTCCATGGCTCAATCCTCAACTTTGCCTGGCGAGTATAGCGCTCCAGAGACACACATTACGCTCACTTCACTTGTCCCCTTATAAAACCTTAAGATGTAAGTTCTTCCCGTCTTTACGTGTTCATTTCAAGGATAAAAACTATTGCACACAGAAAAACAGTAGTCGTAAACCTATACAATATATGAGATGCAATCTATGTGTACAGACCTTAATATATGAGGGGTCGGTATCCGATACTTTCTTTAATAGCGTGCTAGCTTTCGCCCTCGCAGATTGCAAAACTTGATTTTTTGTACAATATAAATATTGTCTTCTCCTAGACAAAGAGTTAAGTAGAACTTGCAAAGTAATTATAGCAACCTTGATAGGAATAGTAGAACGACAGACAAATCGTTAAAATGCTCACTTTTAACCCCAATCCCCTGCTGCTGCCAAAAACCAGGATCCTCATATACTATGATTTCTTAGAAGCCTGTGTTAGGACAGACCAGGAGGTCTGTACCAACATAGGCTTCTAAAAAACTTTAATAGAGCCTTAACTAGAACCATTAGGTATAGTTTAAATTATTTATAATATTTTTAAAACAATAGACCTAATCTAACCTAACGGATGGCCAATAGATCTAATTTCTATTACCCGGTCGCAACCAGAGCAACTTAACTTAGCGATCAACTCAAATGCCGACCACTGATTAGGCCACGACCTCCTCAAAACGTCTCCTCAAAACGTGATGAGTCGTCTGCTCGTTTGCCCCGTGTAAAATCTATCAGACACTAAAAGTCACGCCACCAACATTATAAAGCAACTACAACAGGCCTGTGTCAAATATTTGTTGTCTAAATCACCAACAGCAATGACCACATACATCTTTTACTGATGATAATTTATGCTGTCCGCACAACACTTAACTTCGTGGGTATATAAGCTGATTCGTGAGTGGCAACCCCGTTGGCACTTACGACAGGTGTTTAATATAAAAAAATAATCATAAATTACGACAGGTGATATTATATGGTCTCTTCAGTCTTTTCATTTCTAAATATAATTCTAAACAGAGTCCCAATAGCTCACCGGTATAAGGTATGGACTGAAATCCGCAAGGTATCCGGTTCAAACCCTACCGCCGTTTGGGGATTGTCGCAAGCACTCCTAATACAAGCTTTTAATTTAAGCTTAGTAGGAGGGGAAAGAGGGAATATTAGACATACCTAAAAAGTATTTCTAATATTCTTTATAAAAAAGAAAAAAAATGTCGAAACCAAGACTAGTCACAAGTCGCTCCCTCTACCCAGAACATTTCATTCGCTCCTGATTTCTTGAATCGAAATAATTGCAACACTTTTTAAGATCCATATATTCGTTATCTTCGCGACATGTCTAAGTCTAGAAGATTACATTAAACCAAATATTTTTCAACGAGTATTTACTCAAAACTCTTGCAATCTTATCTCTGTTATTTTAACACTAGAATGGGACCACGTGAGTGGTCTGCCAAGAAGAGCCTCAAAGCGAATATACTTATTCTGATAGTTCTTAGGGTTCCTTGATGAACTATTATTTTATTTTTATTTTGGAAACATACAGTACTATAAAAAAACATAATTAACGTATATAGAACAAACATAAACCAAAAGAGTTTCCAACAAATTTGAAAAATAACATACATCTAATATAATCTAATATTATACATAGTATTGTATTGCCTTATATTGTCTACTGGCTCTGCCCACGATTTCGTCCGTGTAAAATTAAACAAAAAAAAAAAACAATTTTAGCGTGATGATATATAGTCTATAGCCTTCCTCCTTCCTAGATAATGGGCACTGAAAGAATTTTTCAAAGCGGACCAGTAGTTCCTAAGATTAGCGCGTTCAAGCAAACAAACAAACTCTTCAGTTCTATATATTAGTAAACAGTATAGGTCTACGTAAAATATAAATGTAAAACGTATTTGTTAAATAGCTTCAAAAGTTGTTGTCCGATTTCGTTCAGAATAATTTTCCTAATGAGTTTTTAGCATTTTCTATCAACAGGAAAAAATTCAAGTTTTACATTTGAAAATTAATACTTTTACCGTCGTTATGCTTTGACACACTCTTGTCGTATAAAGTATGCATGTCTGTGTAAATCGTTTGCAGTTGGTGTGTGTGAGGTTTTTTTTTAATAATTTAATGTATTAATCTTGCATACCTTGCATAAACAATAAATGTACCAAAATTCATACTCTGTCAGCGCAATTTTCGTTATATGCCACCGAAAGTTTTGCTTCACGGATTAATATGTGGATGTTTATTCCTAGAATTATTTATTAAAAAAAGAAGGGAGAGACAAAGTTGCGGACATCTGCTAGTCATAAGTGTTGTTTAAGATGCAGTTCACATAGTGTGCAATAGTGCAGTACAACATGTGTTATGTAGACAAACGCGTGTTGTCCTTGACTTGCAAGTCGTATTGCTCGCCTATTGCGATGTTTAATGCTATAAAATGAACCCTTGTAAGTAAGCAATATCTAGTGTCATGATATATGATAGCTGACAAATTGCTTACACATCTAAACGTATATTATAAGTGAATAAGCCGTTCGTAGCGGATGTCTGCTGACAATAAGCGTTCTTCTAGCCAAATTTCATCTTTCAAGAGCCTCAATAGCTCAACGGTGTAAGCCATAAGGTTTGGACTGAAATCCGCATGGTACCCGGTTCAAAACCCACCTCTGTTGGGGTATTTTCGCACGCACTCCTAATACAAGCTTTTAATTTAAGCTTAGTATGAGGGGAAAAGGGAATATTAGACATACCTTAAAAGTATTCCTAATATTATTTCTAAAAAATATATATATATATATCTTTGTACGTCCCGCGCGATTCGAGATTTCGCGATTGGTGACCTTTCGCTTATCTATATATTAATGCGAAGAGAAAACTTTAGGTACCATTTTGCGAAAATTGCGCGGACGGAGGAGTATGAAATTTTGCACAATTATAGTCTATATAGAGGAGGGTGAGCGAATGCTAATATTTTTATATAATATGCAATATTAATATATCAAATTACCAAAATAAAGGCACACGCACACCGACGCCAAACGATTTGCACCATTTAGACACACATGTATAAAAGATGAGGGGGCCGAGCGGTTGGGGACCTCGCCGTACGGGTCGCGACACACTCGATACTTTCGGTGACCGATAATTCTCATATATCGTATGTAACAGTCGAACGAAAACAGTTTGTAATGAAATAAAACAATTAAAAATTATCTTGCACTATTTCATACATGTATGTGATTCATAACTCCGTAAATTTTTTATGGATTTATATAATTTCTGTTTGCGAAACGTATGACGATACAATATATGACACGATAACGAAAATGCGTTCCAATGTCGCATCTTTGAAGCTAGTAGCGAAAAGTATCGAGTGCGACAGACCGCGACTGCGACAGTCGCATCGTTACGCGTTTAGCGCGCGCCCGGCCGAAGCTTACAACATCAACACTCGCGTCGCGTCGCTGGCAAACAATTATGCGTTTTGTACCTTCGTTGTAGGAGCGCGATTAGTCTACGAACTCGTCGCGTCTCGGCAGACTCGCGACTGTCGAGCGGCAACTTACCAACTAGACCGATACTTCATCGATATCGATAAAATCAACATTTAGGTTAACAAATCATCTAATTGCGTATCTTTTGATTGTGTGTTTGTGAACTAGGTTTCGTAAACAAGCCTTAGAGTAGCGTACATTTTATTATTATGATGATTCGTTCAATTCAAACATACCGAATAAAAATGTACGTCTCTTAGTTAACGTGTGCGTAAACTTTCGGCTTAAAAAAAACTGATTAGAAATTAAAATATAAAATCGAAAGATACGTAATCAAATGACTGATGGGTTTTATACAATGATTACTATCAACAATTCATTTAAAAACACCAATGTAGTAAAATTCACAAAATGTAACACGATTTACAAACGGCCAATACGACCGGACTCAGTCAATTTCACGTCGACCGAGTTCGCGTAATCGGGTCCCTACTTTAAAAATATACAAATGAACCTACGCTAAAAACTTATTTACACGGCCGAACGGGGTCGGCGCGCATCATTATATCATAACAATCCGCGTTGACAACGTTGCGGTGAAAACGGAGCCTTGCGACGTTACGACGACGATGCGACGACTCGACGCAACGCGCTCGTCGCAACGACGACGCGATTTCAAAGCAACAAGTACGACGACACGACATTTTGTACTCCAAGCGATGTCGTACGCGGGCTTAACTACCCAACTTTAGCACATTAGTGGTATCACTATGCGAGCGAATCGATTACACATATCGAACATTGTCTGTCTGTCTGTTCACGCGCACAGCACTGATAAACGTAATCATAATTTAAGACATACTGATGTTGCAACCAGTGTTTGCCCCTCAGACGCGGGGCGTTCGGGCACATCTATAAGCTCCAAGATTCTTAGACATGTCTTATAATATATAATCATAAAATAACTATGCAATAATTTATTCACACAGTATGTAGTTATAATTTTTAAAATATAGATGTCTGTCTTCCAAATAACTGTTACTTTTCTAAAATCACGGTAAATCTCTTTAAGATTTTAGTTTTTTAATTAATCTCTGTATCCTCATTTAAGTCAACATTATATTTTCTACGGGACAGGCACTGCGGTAGCTACAATATTTTACAATACAATTACCTTTTTGGACATATTATTTTCCTCTTTTTTTAGTATAAAAACGTCTTCATTTCATTATAGGGATTATCATATGTGACTGTAAAATCTTTATAAGAATCATCTTTTCATATTGTATCGTACTAAAAACTGTCAAAATTTCGTATATATTAACGTGAAACATTAATTATATATAGTTCTTCAGTAGAGGAAATCTTTTACAATGATCTTTGTTGTCAACAAGTTTTGCAATACTCCTTTGTTTTCATATTAAATTGCCACATTTCGGAATACATATGTATGCGAGTTCATCCGACTCCGTTAGACTTTTAGATCATCAAGAACATTATTCTTAACTGTTTGCAAAGTCTTTGTATCCTTTTTACTCTTTGTGGTCTCACTTATTTTTGCTTAATATAAATTGAGACGATTCGGAATACATTTGTGCATGCATCTGGCCTCATTCGACTTTCTCACAACATGTCTAGTTTTCCGACAGAGGGTCCGATAGTGTAGAGCGTTACTCTAAGGGACGCGCGAGTGGCGTCTGCGCGCCGGAGCGCGTGACGCCACTGCGGCGCCGTCCCCGCTGCCCGCCGCCCGCTAGGTGCGCGCCCGACGCAGGCAGCAGAGCGCGCGCTAGCAGAGCACGGCGCGGTCCTGAGCGGTGCGCACGCGCAGCGCCGAGCACGGGGCGGGGCATGCGCAGCCGCCGCACTCCGCGTGCGCATGCGCATGCGACAGCTTGGCCGGCTTCTCGTAGTCGGGCTGGAACTTCTTGCACAGCGCCAGTACGGACGGCGGGTGCGGGTGGGACTTGCGCGACACCTGAAACACAAGCGGATAACAATTATATAAAGATGTTATGTTCAAATTAGCCTTTGTATTTGATTAAAAGGTCAAACGTGCAAGCGGCCGTTATGACGTAATACCGGAGCCTGTCATAGCTCAAAGTGTTTGTTCATTTTTGTCCTTGAAGTCTACAAAGTTCTACAAAACTTTATGAAGTTACACAAGGTCCTCGGCCACACTACATGATCATTGAAATGAAGCAATGCCTGGCTCCTGCATAACACGAAGGCCTTTAGTAAATGATATCCTCTTTACTTTACTTTAGGGACTTTAGGTCTCGGCTGAAAACCAGCGCTACAGTTGTATCCTGTGTTTTTCGTTACATATAATATACAACCGGCACCAAATGCTAAGCCGAGCACCTGTTCTGAACGATTTGCACAGACAGTAAGGGTAGATGTAAGGAAGAAAAGAAAAATAAGTAATTATTTTGTGTAAGTTCTATAAGTATGTAACGTACCTTTGGAGTGGAAGGTGCGTCGGGGAAGGGAGGGGACGCGTCCCGCGCGTGCGCATGTTTGAGCGGTTTGTCGCGTTCTTCTTCTTCTCTGTCGCCCGAGGGGGACGCCGGTCGGGAATCTGTCTCTGGAAAAGTTAACAATACAAATTATCACCAAAAAATAACAAATTATGAATTTATATCTTTTAACTGATCAAAATAAAAAGTTTTATTTTTAGAGAATACACAGAACGTAAACAAATTAAATTTCTTTAAAAAAATAAATAATTATAAACATATTTTCTGACATCAACATGTTCAAAACTTAAAAAACCAACCTTTATCCTCGTGAGTTCCGTTTGTGCCATTGCATTCGCTGACAGCGCTGTGACCGTTGACGCCGTTGACGCCGTTGACACCGTTGACGCCATTGACCCCGTTGACGCTCGCCCCGTTGACGCCGTTGACCGATCCAACGCCGTTGTGGCCGTTGAGCGTCGAGCCATTGAGGTTGTTGAGGTTGTCGAGGCGGTCGTCGGGCGCGTCGTCGTCGCTGGCTAGGTCGGTAGCCCCGAAACCGACGCCGACGATGGCGGGCGGGATGTCCGTCTCGTCTTTCAACCAGGGGTGCTCCAGGCACTCTTCCACTGTAAGACGACCCCTGGAATACGCAAAAACAAAAACCATTAGAGTAAATAGTATCTGGTTAATTAGCATCGACAGAGAATTGAAAATAAAGCCGTAAAAGCACACATTAAGAGGGGAGGGGAGCAGTAGACTTGCTAGATTCCTTCTACCAGGGTTACATCAATAAGCCTAATATCAGGTGGCTCTTACGCGTATTCTCCAACTTCTTTACATAAAATAAGAGAAAAGACGATGTCACTCACTTCGGATCAACCACAAGGGTCTCCCTGATGAACTGGATGGCACGTTGGGACACGCCGCGGAACAGGTCGCGCGGGAACGACAGCTGGCATTGTGCTATGTTCAGGTACGTCTCCTGCTTGGTGTCGCCCGCGAAGGGTGAATAGCCGCTCAGCAAGACGTACGCAAGGACGCCAACCGACCAGATATCCGCCGCTAGGGAAAGCGGTTCGTACGAGAGGATTTCTGGTGCTGAAATGGCGATAAGCAAACAAACATTATTTTGAGACTCAATAGCTCGAGGAAGGGATGGACTGAAACTGGCAACGTGCCCAGTTCAAGCCGCGAACGACGCTGGGCTATTGTCGCGCTCACTCCTGATACCCGCCTTAGGTTAGTAGGAGCGGAAACGGCAACATTAGACATACCTAAAAGTATTCCTTATTTCTTTAAAACAAAAACTTACAGTCAAACAAACATTACTTTGATATAATTATTATTTCTAGCTGTTTTTTTTCACAATGTTTGAATAAACGATATTTACTTTCTTTCTAGAATCATTCAACCTCAGTTGCTCAGACAATAATAGGAAGGAACGAAAATCTTTAAGGTACCCATTCCAAAACTTTAAACCCTGACACCGTTGCTGCTATTTTGTCACTATGAACATGACCCCAGACAAGCAGACAGACAGTCGAAAACAAATCTTACTAAGCGTTATTTGTGTGCTGGTAATGCACAAATCTCATTATGGTTTAAAAATCTCTTTCTTATTAAGAAATTCCAGACGGACATTTCAACTTTATTTACACGTACTTAGGTATAGATTTTCAGAACCCCCCACGCTTTATTTCGCATATTCATCAACATAATCACACAATCCGCGTTCGTAAATGTTTTAATGGCCAATAAATAATGTCTGCTCTTAGAGTGGAACGGATTTTTATCTATTGCCACATTTACCACCGCATTGCTGTAGCAACACCACCACCATGTAATTTCCATGGCGGCGAACCATAAAAATTATCTTAGTTACGCTTCGAAGGAGCGAAGACTCACCCAAGAATGCATCTCGATTATGCAATCTAACACATTGCCTAATGCCTAGTAGAGCACATTAATGTAAACCTTGTTCATACAGACGTAAAGTCTATTTAAAGGCACAAATATATATCCAGGTTGAAACGCCCAGAATTAAATTTCAACTTGGATATAACGCGAAGAAAAGCGGATGATTAAATAAAACATTTTGTTCGGGTACACGTATGTATGTAGAGTTAGTGGTGAAAATAAAAGTTCGAATCCACGTGACTCGCGTTATTTCAAGGCTCAAATCAATACAGTCTTATTTTCATCAAGTTTAAATAATAATAAAAACCAAACCATCAAATAAGTCTATCACAACTCACCAACATAGTCCCTTGTGCCCAATATTTCTCGAACGTGTGCGCCGGGCTGTATCGCTCGACTAATGCCGAAGTCGCAGATAAGGAGTTCCTCCCCCTCAGCCGATAGGAGCAGGTTCTGTGGTTTGAGGTCGAGGTGCGCGACCCTGCGCGCGTGAAGGTGCGCCAGTCCCTCGAGGACGTGGCGTAGGGCTCGGCGCGCTGCGCCTTCGGATAGCCTCTCCTCTTCGTCTAGAAGTCGTTGTAGCTCACCGCCCGCGCAGAGCTCCAGCACTATGGCCACTTCTGATCGTGTTTCGTATACCTGGAATAGACCAAAGGCAGCTGGTAAGCGAACGAAGGAAATTTCTTAACAAGGCTTGCAGCAGGTGTAATTCTGGTCTGGGCTCCACTCATAATAGATGTCAGTCTGTTCTGTTGGGATGCTTTCTTCAGAAAAAAAAAATGAAAATACAGCCTGACTGTCATGATAACTCACCTCGTGTAAGCTCACGACTCTGGTGCAGTCTGCGCACAGTGCCAGTACAGCAACCTCGTGTTGGATCTCGCGCGTGGTATCGGCCGCTCGCCGCCGCTTGCGGATGAACTTCGCCGCGTACTCCTGGCCGGAGACCAGGTGTCGGATTTTGCGGACAGATGCAAATTTACCCCTGCGACAAATGATAAAATTTATATATTACAAACAATCCATATATACTCGATAGGACCTGGTCCTATTTTGCGGAAGTAATAATAATTGGAGTCTATATGTACAAATAAATAAAATTAAAATATCAATTAAAATATTAAGTGTCAAAATAAAATTCCTTTACTAAATTCAATTGACTAACTTCCAGTTAGTTCCAGCTTATCTTTGACTTTGTTCAATCGATCAGTTGTTGATTTCATAAAATTCTAATCGGGTGAAGTTGCGAATAGCAGCTAGTTACAGATGTGCTATTCATTTGTGAGTTTTGACCCTCTGACTAAATGCCAAGTTTATGAGGATTCCTCGCGCCCAGGTGAAAAGATCTGAAAAGTATCCATACCAAAATTAGTAGAGTATTCTTTCTTAAGAGTGTCAATCGAGTAAACACTTTGCAATACGACAACGGAACCACACGTATCGCAACTGACAACCAACATATCAACTAAGTTTATAGACTACATCTCCACGTGATTAGTGAGACGTACGGTGCACGCAATGTTACCCGAGAGTTTGTAATTGGTTTGTTTCGTATACGGAACAGTGTGGACGCGATAAACATCTCATGTGCGGGCCGTTAGTGGGCCATTTGTCGCGGTAATGGACCGCTCATGACGTCCGTAGACCAGCTCATTCGCAAGGTATTCGAATGATCTCTTCCTGATTGGGTAATAGTTAGTTGACGCCAGCTATATACGTGAAAGGAAGGATATTATTCCAGGAATTTACAATTTTTTTTAAATCATTCTTGATATTAATCATCACACAAGAGAGTATAGAAAGTAGCAAGTTAATGTTGTATAAAAAACAAAATCGATCGAACCACTTCCTAATTTTGAGAGTCGGTTGAAAGAATTTGCCATTGCAACACACTGTTAACCGAAAATCTTTTAAACAAAAAACCGACCACCAAAAATGGTTGTTAAGAAGCGGAAACGGGCCGAGTTTTTCGGCCGAAATAACTTCATTAAGACATGTCAATAACCTTACTCTGGAAATAACGGTAAATCACTACGGCTAGCCGCGATGGTTCAGTGGTTAGAGCGCTTAATTGAATCGAAATAGTGGTATGATTGTATCAATTAACGAAACCTTACAAATTGCCTCTTGTTATATTATATATGTCTCTCTTGGAATACTGCCTTGAATTATCAAATATTTTAAAATCTACGACTGATTTGGAAAGTTAATCATTATATCTTTAATATATTTGGATTATCATAAAGCACACTTTCTCCATCTAATAGATCCTATATCCTTGGTTCGAATTTATTTTTAGAAAATTGGACCCTAATCGCCTCTTTAAAGACCGGCAACCCATCTGCGAACCTTCTGGAGATGCATATATCCATGGGCGACAGTAGTCACTTAGGTAGGTAGCCACCTGCTCGTTTGCGCTAGTAATATATTTAAAAAAGAATATAATTGTAGAAGCTACTTAAAAATAAATAAAAATCCATACTGTTGAACTATTTTTGAAATCAAATATCCATCATTAGATTATTGTCACCAAAAGTTACGGATTAGCGTCGTTAAAATGAACTAAACGAGCCAAAACTTGGGGGGAGGGGGGTTACTAATAGCCAATTAGAAGTACCACTATTCATTCATAGTTCCATATTCAGATCAGTTTAGTAGTACCAATTAATTGTATTGCTATTAGTTGAATACGTCTCTGTGAATTTTTGGGCATAGATAAGAATTTGACTACAAGAAATATCGAAATGAGCATCTATTGTAATCTATATATATATTTTTTATCTATAACTAGCTGTGCCCGCGACTGCGTCCGCGTAAAATTAGGTACACAGACAGATTTATACATCATTTTAGCGTGATAATATATTAACTATAGCCTTCCTTGATAAATGGGCTATATAACACTGTAAGAATTTTTCAAATCGGTCCAGTAGTTAGTGAGATTAGCTAGTTCAAGCAAACAAACAAATAAACTCTTCAGCTTTATATATATAATAGTACAGATATATGACTAATTATTAAATTACATTTTTTTCACATATAAACGTAATTAGTTTTATAGGTCAAACAAAAAAAAAAAGCACCCAATTGTACAAAGAATCGCTAACGGAATCAAGCTAATGCTCAATGCGAATAGAATTATGCCCCGCAAAAGCACCAAATAAGAAACAAAACAAGTATGAAATAAAGCACTCCGCAGCGAGAAAGCACCAAATAATATATTACCATCGCATTTCCATACATTTGATGGCAAAATACCTCGAAATTCGGCAGTGACGTGTGACGACATATATCATCCCTTTACTTTGACTACATTACCAAATCAATAGGAGGTAACAAAAAATTTATTCCGGCACTCCACATGGAATAAACTGGATGGTTTTCCAAATAAATGCACACCTTCCTAACGATCGCTGGGACGAGAGGTGTCTTTGACTCTTGTTTTATAAAGATTTCCGGTTGAAATATAAATCTCTCCTCCTCTCTCTCTCTCTCTCTCTCTCTCTCTCTCTCTCTCTCTCTCTCTCTATGTATGTGTGTATGCCTGTGTCTGTGTATAAGTGTGTGCATTGCGCGGAGAATGAGAAAACCTATGAATACGTAACCACCATATTAAATTATTTCTAATGTAATCTTAGCGATTTTGACAATTTAATCTTTTTAAATGTAACCTATGACATGAAACGGGAACGGGGACGCAAATAACATTTTTGGATTATAGAATGTAGTAAATGAACCTTAAAAATATTAAGTTAAAAAAAGTATGCTGGATACATTTTTTTTTCTTCGCTTCCGTTCCGTGGGGTTTTATGAAACCTATCTTTTATAGTACTAATCAGGGTTAGAATCCAAATATTATACTTAAAGTAAATATCGCTGTATGTGTATATCCCACTACGTTAGACAGTTACAATTCACTGGTTCGCGTGTGTATAAAATATCAAATGTGGTTCGGCCTTTATCGATGAAAAATGTTCAGCGATTTGATTGATGCGACGTCTTTCAACACCCCTTTAAGATACGACGCGCTTTAATCTATCAAAATTTTGGCAGAACCAGTTCTAGCTGATCGAATCGAGCGTTTTGCGTTTCTTAGACTAATAACTATTTAGTCGTATATTACTAAGGTTAACCGACTGATAAACATAGAATATACATATATTGTTATTATAATAAATTTGTACAACATATTTTTATATAAGCCCAGATTCGGGGTCGGAAATCGATGCCGTAACCTTTAATTTAAAAAAAAATTTTCGTTCTAAATATGTTGTGTCAAAGTTTTACAATGTTATAGAATACGCGCTATTTTTTAGTCAATGTTTATTTTCAGCCAGTACCTTTTTGAGCCAATGCATACATTTTGTATGAAACTTAATGGGAGACATTAAACCTATTTGATAAATTTATATCAAAAAAAAAAAACAATGCATGTGAACTAAACTAGCTAGCTGTCTTGCGACTTTTTAGTAACTTAAACAAAATTTTGCATATAAAAACACTTTGACTACTAAAATACGTCACATCCAATATTATAAAATCTGCTCTATGTTATTATATATTTGGCGGGAACTTTGTTATGCAAACGAAAAACGCGCCAACCAATCATAAATCACCCAGTGTTGCCAACGTGAACTAATGAGATTGGGTCCTAAGCAGAAAATACATACTTGTGATCGGTTTTGTAGCTATTAATGATAAGATTACTGTGTAGATGAAGATATATGTTTCATCCGGGGCATCAGGGAGGTATGCGGCAGCGATCCACTGGTGCCCTATTTCATGGATGACGAGGGCCCTGATGGGTTTTAGTGGGTATTCTAGCAGAGCTAGCGAGTCCCACACTCCCGTTCGCAAAGGTTTATAGAACATGGGATTATTTGCGAACGGAGTACTGCGTAAAAACATTTCCACGCGACAAAAAAAAGGGCGTGTTTCTGTAAATAATCATTCAGGTGAGCCAAATGTGATTCTTTTTCAGTATTGGAATTAGACTGGTGATTAAAGTAAAGCTTGGGTTAATGCTGCTGAATGTAGAAGTTGCTTGTAAATGGGAGTGGAAAGGATGAGAGTTATGCAAATGCTTGTTGAGAGAATGAGAATTGAGAAGATGGAGTCGTGGGTAGCTGATTGTTGTTTTGATGGTTGGATTGTAGTTGATACTTCTGTGACTTGTGGTGTCTGTAATTGCTGTGCTATTATGTATTATAGAATAATATTAATGCTTTATAAGAGCACCATGTTATAGGGCGGATTACAGTACTCTATTTGAAGACCATTGCAGTGATTATATCAGTCTTTGCATTTGTGTTAGCATTTGTTAGTCTTATATCGGTCCAGCCTTATCGAGTATTAGCGAGACTAACGAACAACGATTGATTCATGTATATATAGATAAATATCTTTGAAGACAGACCCTAACTACAGGCAGCGGCACTTAAAATAGAATAGCAAGTGATAGTCTTAGAGGTCATATCAATAAAGAGCCCACAGAAAATAACCGATACAAAGTGTGCGCACGTACGGACGATTGTGCGCTCAAGGAGCCTTCGCATGATTGTGCTATAAGTGCTATTGTTTTTTATAATACGTACGTCCTCAAAACTGGTTAGTCATGATCAAAAGCGGGGACACCGCGGTCTTGGGAACGGTCGAACTTCGAAAGCAATCTCTTTAAAAAAAAGGGTGACAACGCATCGAACGCTGTCACACGTAATATATATAAAGGAAATATTATATCATCATATTTTTAACTGTCCCTTTATTATTTACTGTTAGTAAATTATATACGTTATATACGTTTTGTCAGTCTATCAATTCTATAGTAATAATTGAAATTAGTCTTTCTTGGTGCAAAGGATAGCCATCGTTATTCAGCGTAGCAATGCAGCGAGTTTGATGGGCACTTTTGCACCGGGTACGTGCAGGGGTGGGTTATTTAATTATATTCTGTGTATTGTATTATATTTTGTTAAGTTAATACTTTATATCATAAATGTGTGAAATGGTTTTAGAATAAAATAAATTTCTATATGTATAGGATAATAGAAAGTAGCAAATAGTAATTAACCCAACCTTCGGACAGCACAACGTCAAAGTAGCGGGATCCGCTAATAATATGTAATATATTTAGTTTAGTTTGTCTTATAGACTTGTAAAGGATCGTGAGTGAATGCTATTTTGCTTTTATTATATAGAGTATAGATTTATGATCATCACTCATCAAAAAGCTTGAGATTGCCGCAAGTCATAATGCAAATAACATACATACTTATAAACAGTGTCAGCAAGCATAATTGTGAGAGAGACATCATTTAATGTTTCTGGATGACTGTTGAAAGAGACATTATAATTCCATTTTAGAGCTGTATCATGAACGATTCTTCATTCTTATACCAAGAACTATAAAAAAATAATAAATTTCTTTATTGTAAAAATCATACAATTATCATTACATTAAATAGCCCTGACTTCTGAGATAGTTTATAGAAAACCGTGTTTCAGAAGTCAGTTCCTTCCCTTGCAGTTTACAGAAGAACTGAGATATAAAGGCTGTTTGGTGAATAAAGAGTATTGTAAAACAGTGCTAAATATCCATGTTGGAAAAGTTCTTTTCAGAACGTTAAAAATTAATTTAATCTTCAGCTTACATTGCTAGATGTAGAAAGTCGAGAGACTGTTTGGAAAGTCAGCAAAAATACAATAAGTGACGACAAATTGAAACAAATTTATATCGGTTATAGATATATAGTTCACGATTGTGTCATTCTGCAGCAGCTCAGTGCTGATTGTATGCAGAGAAATTTAATGCGTGTTGACTAATTTAATTCAGTTGCTTCTAGGACCTTGAATGTTTGGCTGCTTGAACAATGCACAAAAAGTTGTTTATCTGATTATTGTTTGTCTGTGTAGCTATGAGATACTTCCATTGTAATATTTTATTTAATAACATCCCTACTGGTTAGCCCTCTACACTCAAACAAACATGTCTATTGAATTTGCAAATTAAAAGAATCTATTCTTTCCAACATTACGTCAAAAACATAGAGATCTAGAATATAAACTGTTGTATTATATTTTATTGTCGTGGATTCGATTCCCACCTCGAGTCTGGGTGTATTATCCATATATATGTATATAAGGTTTAGTTTCATATTGTTTAGTGATTTATTATCAAAATATTAAATCTTATAATGCTGGTATACTAACGTGCCCGTGGTTGATCTGACCGCTTATCGGACAGATAAAAAGGAAAATCCACCTCCTGGAGCACAAAACTGCTGCAAGTTGAAAGAAAAAATAATTTACCTCAATATATTTTACGTTTTACATTGTAGAGTGTGGCAAATGAGATTCCGAAAACTCATCACGTGATTACAATAAATTGTCGTTTTTAATTTAAGTAGTAAATTACAGTCGGAACGAGAACGCACTGCTAAATGAAATCCTTCGTGAGTTATTTGAAGAAACTGTAATTAAAGGTATAGAGAATGTATACACAATTATACATAGATGGTTAAAGGTAGATAAGTACGTATATTCTTATAATATATATTTTTTAATTTCGTTACATATTATTGATGACTCTGCTGTGGTTAAATAAATATAATTGACGCCTATGCCTACAGCTAGTAATAAATAAGCAAACAAGATGTATGTAAAATGTACTAAAGGACACAGAAGATGATGACTCTTGACCCAAATGTCCTGAATGATTGACCTGAATGTTACCAAAACTAGAAGAGTAAAGATTTTCGGAGTCCTCTCCTAGACATGATATAGCTATAACGGCTCAAACATACTGTCGAGTTTGAATGACATTGGAGCCAATGCTGGAGTCCAATCTTCCAGCGTCTTGGTCTTCGAAAAATCCTGTAAATTTTAACGCCACGGAAATACAGAAAGAGGATTCGATAAAGAATCTAGCCTTGAAACTGTAGGTCACGGTTAGAAGTGCAAACGTTTGGCCCACTTTTCGTTGGCTAATTTATTTTAAGTGCCATTCCGGGTGTTTACAATTACAAGTGAGTTCCCTCGCGTGAGTAAATCTGAATGTTTTCATGTTTATACCGATCTATAAACATTTGAGTATTAGAGCTGGTTAGCCAGTGCATGCTAAACATGTGACGTGATTATAAATCGTGAGTCTACGTGAACTGTTGATGTTATGATTATATTTTTGAGTCACTTATTGGTTCTGAACATGAATTTTTATTTAGATTTTTGTATTATTGAAATTTTTTTATAAAAGAGGCAATCGCAGTTCATTTAATTTGTAGCCGCCGCTATTAAACGAGATGGCGATGATGTCGAGTGGAAAAATACTCCAAAGCAAACTAGATGGCACTATGCAGAAAGATCGACGAACGCGGTACAAATGTGGACGCGCACCATACAAAATCCAACTCACGCTAGCGAAGTTTCTACTTACGATCACTAAATAAAGACCTCCCGACGAACAAATGTCGATGAGGCGCGACCGTCCCGGTCAACTCCGGGGTGTGATGATATACAGCCTCTAGCCTTCCTTGATGAATGGGCTATCTGACACTGAAAGAATTTCTAAAATCAGAACAATAGTTCCGAAGATTAACGCGTTCGAACAAACAAACGAAAAAAACTACTCAACTTTATATATTATATAGATTAAATCACTCCATTATCACTAATCTTAGAAATGGTTAGCGAATTAGCAATTAAGAAACTTCTGCATTTTCCAGAAATATGAGGTAATTAAGTGCCTAATAAGAGAAAAAAAGAGGTAATCAGAAAATGGTACCAAGTTAATATCATCCATCATAACAATCTCTTAACGTTTTTTTAAGGAAATCCTTTTATCGTAATAATTATAATCTTAAATAAGAAATAACTTTACCGCAATGCATCTTTATATTTAGTATATCCAATGTACAGCAGCATTCTTAATATATTGAAAATTATAAAGTTAATTTAAGTTTTGCCACTACGGGAGGATTCGTATATCCGGTATAATCTGGTTTGAATTCGAATGAGGAAATTAATTCCCTCGCTTTAGACTTCATTATAAGTTTTCAGGTTTTAAAGAAAAGTTTTTGGTACCTTATATGTTTCTTGGAATAAATTCCGTAGCATGCATATTCCACGGTATTGAATCATAATAAGAATATTAAGTTTGCACTAGATTTTTTTTTATATGCTAATCTAGCATATTAAAAAAAACTATAATATAATAGCGCCTGTACCCCGCGATATGTTAGCTGTACCCCGAGATATACTAGCTGTACCCTGCAATATACTAGCTGTATCCAGCGATATGTTAGCTGTACCCCGTGACTTTGTCTGCGTGGTCCACTTTTATCGCTTAGGGGCTGAAAAATTAGGTTACGACTGATATTCACACTATCAAACAGGCACAAAAATTTTCATAAGAATCTGTCACTGTTTCTGCGGAGTTTAGTAACAAACACTCACACGAGAATTTTAGATATACGTACATAAATAGGTACTTAATTTCTTGCTGTCTTTAAATAACCTTTATTCCTTTAAAAAAGAAGTAAAAAAGAAACTTGTCTTTTATTATACTTTGGCAGCCCTAAACTATATCTTAGATATATGCGCAAAGTAAGTTTAGTGCATTTACTAAGTATAAAAGGTTATTTGCGCCACTCGACCCTCACGTGAAATCGCAAAAGTGATAATTAAGTCCGCAACGAACTAATTCACCAGTGCCAAACGATTTACACACACATGTATAGATTTTATTATAGGATGGCTTAGATTGCAGAGGATGTGGCTATGGGGCGAGTTAAAATGACTGATCGCCATCTAACGTCACTGTCGGAATTCCCACAATCTCTACAATCTCAAGACTAATATCACCCAGTGAGACTAATCGGGGCCCAATGTTTTATGTGCCTTCCTAAATACGAAGGGGGTCAGATATTTGAAAAACCAGGATTATAATTGGTCACCCATCTATCATTCGTCCGCGGTAATAGCCACTTAACCTAGCAATCGACTGGCCTATCGACCATTCATTATAAAATTTAACAAATGTAATTAATGAAATACAATAATACATAACATTTTAACAAAAAAAAAACCGACTTCAAATGATCAGTACTGGACCAAATGGAAATAGGAACATACGGGAAGTAACGTTTTGCAAATAAAAAAGAATCATCAAACCCGGTCCACGCAGTCGAAAGTCATAAGGTAACAAACATGAAAAAAAAACAGTCAATTTGACAACCTTCTCCTTTTTTAAAGTCAGGTAAAAGAATTAAATTATTTCATAATAGATATCAAATGATAATGTGATGAAACCCTTGTTATCCCATATATATTTTGGACACTGCGAACATATAGTGCGAATCCTACTAACATTATAAACACGAAAGTTTGTACACATGGATGTATGGATGTATGATTGACGCTCTTTCACGGAAAAGCTACTGAATGGATCTTAATAAAACTATACAACGATATAGTTTATACATCAAGATACCACATAGGCTATAAATTATAAAGATATTTTGTGTATTGTCCAAAATATAACGTTATATGTCAATTAAGTAGGATGAAATTCTGCCATCTGCGAGCTATTTTGGCGTGCGCAGCAAAAACCGTTAGTTACACGTATATAGTGTATGAGGAAAGTGTTAATCTTGAATAGTTCTACAAAAAAGCCCGCGACAGCATATCTATCTTTCATGTTAAAGCCAGTAAAGCCAAAATAGTGAAGCATTATGGAACGGGAACGAAAAAAGGACAGCAAATGGGAATAGGGGCAATATTATAACAGGATAAAAGAATGTAGTAAATAGTAAGTAACACAACGTTCGGGCAGGACAGCATCTGCCTGGTGCGCTAGTTAATTATACCATTAAAATGATTCAATAATTAATAGGAGTGTACGTGTTTTCCTTAACATAAGGAGTTTTATAACGACGCATTCTGTATAGTGTAAACGCAAGTAAAGGACGTATTCCATAAATTTCACCATGAATTTAATTATAAAGTGGTTCCCAATAGTGGTCACTTTATTTGTCTTTAGTGAATTCGCACAGTGCAAAAGGACATCACGGACTGCGATAAAACGTTCAACCCACAAAAGTGTTCATTACTTGACACGCGATGAATACTTTGCAAAAGTTTCAAGGTACGTTCACAAATTGAACGTCCTTTTAAAGATATCTTGCGAGGACAACGCGGAATGGACTACAGAAAGTTATTTGCAAAACGCCTACAGAGTATCATATCTCCTCGACGATTTAGACGAAGACTCGATCGAGGTGAACGTCGAGAATGGAGTGCTGTTCACGGTTATTAAGCAAATTGACGATACGGAAGATTTTGTTGACGTTAAGTTATTGCCAAGGATTTTGAACTTGGCCAAAGCCAAGTGGCATATTAAAGATAAAGTTCTGAACATAGATATACCATATAAAGGAAAAATGACTGAAGAGATGCATGATGATTGTGATTATGAGGACAATGCGTTTGAAATTTCTGAAGTATTTAGAAGTATTCGAAACGAAGACATTGATGGTATTGCTGGACCATAAAAATATTGATTATTTTTATCAAGTTGTCATCTCATATTTTATGTATTAGTTAAGTTTATATTGTACTAAAGTAATATATGCGAGCCAATCTCGCCGTTGAATTTTTCTATAACATGAAGACAACCCTCAGGGGTTTTATTATGCTATTCTTTTAAAACTTATTGTAAAATGCCTTGTTAAAATGTTAAATAAATAATTAAAATAAGTAATTGAACTATACATATGCAATGATACGAACCGAAAGTAATATGTAAAGTACTGTGGAAGTTTGTGTTTTCTGTACGTCTTAATAAATGTTTAAAATTAGTTAACAACTCGTGTAAACATGTACATGTTTTTGCATACATTTAGTGATTGACAATAAAGTTTTATTTTTATATTTAAATATTCCATTACGTAGTGTATATTTCTTGTAGTAACTGGCTTTTATTTCTGCTATATTGTGAGGAAAAATCGAGACAAAGTATAGTATAATACTACGGCTTGAGCCCTGACTTAAATAAAGTTCAGTTTCGAAAGTTACGTAGTGCTCGTTCAAGATTTTTAAATATTAACAGAGAGCCTCTCTTCAGATCCTCTTAAAATTTTAGCGCCTTTAAATTTTCTCGAGCTGGGCCTCTGGTCCTTTATAAATTCATTGCCAGATAAACGTTTTTGCTTGAAATCGTATCACCATATTAGGGTGCATTTCCTGAATGGATTCGAGGTTGGTGAGTTAAACCGTTGCAGAAGAAGGAACCATAGCAGTGCCCGGGACTTTTGACCCAAGTGTAGGTTTAAGAGCGCGCTCTTTATAGTGATCACTAACACTCACCTTCAATGGCAGTGTTCCCTCCCCTGCCTAGCCAAATCTGGTATGATCCTATCAGTGCGGCTTTAGATGCCCTTTCTAGTAATGAACTTATGATAGTTCTTGACAAGCCAAGGTCTTTTAGTAGGTTGTGTAGGAATTTTGCTGGTATATATATGATTATAAAGAAAATTCCGAATCAGAAATACAATTAACATCAAAATGTAATTTATAATAACCAAAAACTATTAGCCCTCTATTCTTTAATTCGAATTTAAAGGGCATAAAATCAACGTTCACAAAAATCAACGTTTATAGCTTCCATAAATGATTAAACACCTTGGACCCCAACATCAAATGGCGAATAAGTATGACACCAATTTTCGTTAACGACACTTAAAAGGCGAAGTTTGGTAAACGGTGCGTGCCTGAGCGTGAGGCGGCGGTTTAAATTTTTATCAAATTTATCCCCCTAAATTGTTTTACCTCGCTGCCTGTTTGGAAGTGTCAAATCTGATTTATTTATGACGGATTAGCTCCGCACCACCTGCCGCGATTTAACACCTTGAGTTGGTTGGTTCTAATGCAACTAGCCTTCACCTGTGGATTCGTTCGTGTTGATTTCGAATTTACTATTCATAGATGAACAGTACCTTAGGTGCTGATCTGACATTCTGTATTTAAAATTACAATATGATGTTCAATTGAACAGGTATGACATAATAACGTAACGCATAAACTAGATTTCGGCGTACCTAGAGCTAAAATTGGACAAACCGAGGTTAGACTTTAATTCGAGTCACAAATTCTATCGTTGCGCTATTGAGGCTAAGATTTACCCCTTTTTTAATGTTATATTAATTAGGGAATTTGTTATATATATATCATCCCCCCAACCCTTATTGCTGTCAAACATTTTTATAATCCGCTTAAAAGCGAACCATTAATCTATGATTATATAGGTCCGCTGCCCTTTTTTTATTAATACGTTGTATTATCGCTTTTAACTCATAAATTAATTGGTTTGCTTGTTTTGTTTCGCGTGCCATATGACGCTCACTTTTTATAACAGAGGTAAGGGAACAACTTTTTATATATTTAACAAAAGGGATGGTGGTATAGTCGATCAAGAAAGTGCTTTACCATTTTGGATGACAGTTCCTAATTAAAGAAAATTTTCGTCGACTATACATCTTATAATAAGTGACTACTGGCATGCATGGGTAACTAAGCTACGAGAAGATTTACAAAGGCGTTTAAAAAATACGCTCTTTTCTCTTAAATGTTATATAAAGATTACCAATGGGATCATGTCCTTATGGCTAACGAGTTCCTTGCTGATTCTTCTCATGGCTCGACTTTTCCGAATCAGTGGTAGCTTTTAAAATATTTGACGATTCAGAAGAGCTTCTAAAAGTCTACTTCAATAAAATATCATTTGAATTTGTTCCTAATTAGAAAAAGCATTTTTTCTTATCCATAGTTATACGTCAAGCAAAAACCTTTGGTACCATTTTTCATATTGATTGTCAATCTAAAAATTTGTGGCTGAATTTCTACGATCTCTAATAAATATTAAATCCAAAACGTTCCTCCATAATTTCGTTATATCTTAGAAGTGAAATTTTAAAGTGCTTATGTCGATATAATTCGAAGTTCTAGCCACAAAGTTCTCACTAAGCAACTGTCATACCTTTAATCATAGGAATCATTTCACGTCTGAGTAAAGTGACTTTAATTTGAAGTTGAGAGACATTATTTATTGACAGACTTGTAAAAGAAGATTATCAATTCGACTGACTTTTATTCTGTTTTTTGTATATTCATTCCAAAAGATATTTATGCAATATATATATTTTTATACACTTTTCTACAATTTTCACTTACAACAATTAATTATTATCTTGGTTATCTATGCATTCCTCTCATAGTCTTTATATTATTAGTTACAACTATATACACTCATGAGCAAAAAAATCAACTCAAGTCGCACTCCGGTCAAAAATCTCTAGCAAAAATTATGTAGCTTTCATTCTATTTCTGATTTTAACATCTCAAAAGTGTTAGCGTTATTTATAAATGTGTGTATATATGTATATGTTATAGATACATCGTATTGTTAGTTAAATATGATTCTCGTATAATTGTGTCGGTATTCACATTTATTTAATGCTTCTGCTCGGAAACATTGGTAACTTCATAAAAAGGTATAAATACCGACTCTCGATCGGAAACCACACCCGGAGCTTCGCGAACGGCTGAGCTTCGGCTCGCCCCAACACCCCGCCCGTTGACGCTGTGAAGGGCACTCTGACCAACAGCATTACACGTTCAGAAAAAAAACCACTATCTATTTTTCATACTCCTAAGTGATAAGGAGAGCCCGCGCGGACGAACTCGCGGGGTACAGCTAGTCTATATTGTCATGGATTTCCGCAAAGTAACGCCTGATTCTATGTTATATACGAAACTTGTATTTCCAAGAGAAGAAATATAGGTGTTGTTATTAAAAATCGCATATTCGGTCATTTTAACGAACATTTTACTACCTCACTGGTGTAATAATAAAGTTGCGAACTCAAACAACTTGCGGTTCAACTTTATCTTTTGCCCCAGAATTGCATTTTTTAAATAACGGAGTACAAAGTTGCAATTTAAAGTAATTAACAAATTTTATTTTACGCTCTAATTTTTACTAATTACAAATATTACCCTTTTATTTAGATTATTAAATTGTTTCAAGTAATGTTTAAATAAACTGAAAATAAATAACTTACATAAATTATAACCACAAACTTGAAAACAAAAATTTTGACGAAATCATTTTATGGCGGATCCACGTTAGTGACGTGAAGCTCCGTTAACAGGCGTGAACAATAATGTGGCCGGTTTTCGCCAGTTTCGCGTTCACTTCAACTCCCCAATCAGAGTAGGTATTTTATCCCGCGACAAATGGTTCGCGACTGAATACACGACGTGAATTCACGGCAATGATGTGGAGCCACCATTACATATTTGTCTTCATATGACTCTGACTGTAAAAACTTTTTTATATCGCTTTCCTGTTGAAATGAAGCCAAACCACAACGACCGACACCAAAGCAAATCCTAAGCATATTACATCGCTGTATCAATTTAAAATGCTTTAACAAAAAATACCAAACAAAAATATTATACAAAATATAGCTCCGCTATTTAAACTATACGGGATAACTGGTGAAACACTTACCCTACTCGAGGACCTGATATGTGATGTAAAAAAATGACATTAAACGTAAATATTAATTAACTACTACGCGAGATTAAAAAGTTGTCTAATTATGTACTGAACGCAGGGACATACTAGCGTGGACACACGATGATGGTCCGTTTTTCCTTCATACTTTAATCCTGGCCTGTTTTAAACAGGCAAAAATACCAAGACACCTATTTCACTCATTCGAATCATTAATTTGTTTAATAAGTACAGCCAAACATACATCAAAATGAACTGAATTATAATTTATTTCGACTATCTCTATTCGACTGACAGCTGGCATTAAATCTTTTTTATAATTTATAAGTTTTTTTACGCTGGGAAATACATTTAAGGGATAACTTTTTCGAACAGCTAATTAACCTCACAACATAAGGTCAAACTTAGTCTAATTTTAAGGAAATTTGGTTAGAATTAAGTACCTACTTTTCTTACATAATTATAAGGAGGGTTGAGTACTGAATATTCCTTAAGTACCTATTGTAAGTGTCACGCCAGTCACCCTGTTACCAAGGTAAAAATCTCATGTCACATGACATTTCATCTTATTATAAGATTAATATAAATTGTAATTATAGCGGAGAGTAAAAGCTTGGAATGTACGTCTAAGGTATTTTGTAAATTCAATATCAAAAAGAAGAAATATGAAATACTTTTAGGAAAGAGAAAACTTTTACACATTCTTCATTTTGTAGTGCCAAGCGCTACAAATCACGGTGGATATCCCAAAAATGAAATTGAGATACCGGGAAAGCATTGTTCAGTGAGAATATATCTTTTGATATTCTCAGCCCGAGACGGTCGACGTCGCACGAATATTGCGATTACGTTACGTCATTCCTACTGTAAAAATACCGTATTTTATTAAATTTTTCTACAACTTTTATTTAAATTACATCGAAGATTAATAGTAAATCATCATTGCTCATAGACGATCAACAGTTGAAAAGACTGAAATTCAAAAAGTGCTCGGTTCAAATATCGAACACTCTGGCTTGTCGCCGTATCCTCTTTGATATAGTGTATGTTATGCCGGAGCCAGATATAGCTTCATTTGAATTATCATTTCAATAATCGTGTAGTGTGGCTGGGGACTTTGTATAACTGTAAGTAGTACTTTGTGGACTTCAAGGACAAAAATGTAAAAACACTTTGAGCTAAGTCTGGCTCCGGTATTAGAATTGTGTATATTAAGTAATTATAAGCTAGGCTAGGGTAGCATATTTGCTAGACCGAGCTTAATGGGTCGTTGTACAATTAAGCATACTCATTCCCTTAATTGGTTATTGCCTTCTAGTCAGCATCGTGTCGGAGCGTTAAATCATTATAAACTAAGAGACTACTGCATGCCATTCCAGACTTTTTCTTTTTGAAATTTAATGTCAATGCTTATATAATATATGAATCCTATTTGGTGAATTTTATAGTATTCTTTATTTGCTTAGAGATAGTGCCACACTTGTAGCCGAATTGGACCGGCACGTCCGGGTACCAGTACCTCTTTCCCACATGAGATCGGTGTGAAGTGGCGGCAATGCTGTCACGTCGAATGATGGTATTGTTGTCGCGTTTCGTTTGAAATGTGTCTGTCTTTTTTGGCTTGGCAGAGGAGGGAACACTGGTAGTGAAGGTGAGGGTTAGTGGCCACTAAAAATATGTCCTCCTAAACCCACACCTGACTTGCCACTTCCAGGCACCAATATGGTAACTTCCTCTACAAACGTACAGGTGCAGAGTTCATCGCCCAATACTACACTGAATCCGTGGAATACTAAGAATTTTATCTCTCTGGTAGATGCTACTAAATTTTCAAATATCCATTGCCCTTTCAAAGCTTTGATTTTTCCAGAAAGTTGAAATAAGGTTCAGTATTGACGACTAATTGCAACAATTAATGTGAAATGACTGAATTTCACCACTATTTATACACTTGTATATGTATTAACTCTCTACCAGCCAGGAGTCTCAATATACACAGCCCTAGTGTTAATAAGAGTTCAAATATGGCAGGTAAATGATATATTTATCTGTATTACAGACAATATTTGATATAAAAGCTATTTTTCAAGTATTTTTGGTTTGTGTATAATGTATCACGTACCTTTTCCAATTTGGACTCAGTACGACAGATGTATGATATTCATCATAGAATTATTTACCGTTAAATTTTTAACAATGTGTACATTTTAAAACTGACAAAAGATGAAGATAAGTCTTTCGGCTTGTTAGTCACACACTTATAATGAACCTCTTGCAGCAGTCGTCAAGTGACATGACGTCATCCGATAGATAACTGCTCTTAAAAGTCAAGGTCCAGCATTGTTTAGTTAAGTTATTATAACATCTCCTTATGTATAAAAATTTGTCTACTTATTATTTTATATTTCATTCGTAATTATTTTAATTAATATTGTTATTACCTTTTTGTATAATATAACTATTTCCAACTGCCCACTTCTACTTTCCATGATGAACTCAATGATGTTATCCAATTTCAATGTTTTTTTATTTTTATGAAGAAACTCATTTTATCTTTATAAGAGAACAAATTTGTACAAATATAGAAAAAATACTAAAAAAGTAGTCTAGTTGTTCTCTAGTTATGATATCTTTAATGACAGCAAGTAATGTTATTTTAAAATGTTTAACTCTGGATTTTATATCCATATGTACAGTGTGCGGTACAGTACTTCCTTATTTTGAACATTGTTAAAATTTAAAGTATTGGAGATAGTTTTACATTTCTTTATTAAATATACAGCGGTACATTGGAAGTTGTTTTTACATTATTTTTAGAATATCACATCTTGAAGGTTATTTGTTATATAACACGGCACGGGCAAACAGGCAGGCGGGTCACTTGAGTGACTATCGACGCCCATGGACAACTGTAACACCAGAGAGCTCACAGATGCGTTGCCGGCCTTTAAGAAAGGAGTATACTCTTTTCTTGAAGATCCCTAAGTCGTATCGGTACGGAAATGTGGCCCCGATTCTGCTCAATACACTGAGAGATTTGATACCCCAATAAAAAAAATCACAGGGCGCTAAATCTTACAAGCGCGCTGGCCCATCTAGATGACCACTTAAAGAAGTGAGACGTTCGAGTAAATTTTTACGCAAAAGAGACGTAAATTTGCGAAAGGAATCTATACTCTATACTAATATATATAAAGCTGAAGAGCTTGTTTGTTTGCTTGAAGGTGCTAATCTCAGGAACAATTGGTACGATTTGAAAAATTATTTCAATGTTACATAGCTCCTTAACCTAGCAAGGCTGTAGGCTATATATTATCACGCTAAAATTATATCTATTTTTTTTATCTAATTTTACGCGGACGAATCGCGAGCACAGCTAGCTATTACATAATTGTGCGATTACTGTGTTAAGCCAGGCCTTAAGTCGCGAATAGATATAAAATAAATATTAATCATCAAATCAACTATCAATATGCATTTTCGTAATCAAAAGCTAAACCAACTTAAGGAGCAACGTGACAACGAGTGATTAGGCTTATCTTCGTAAGGTTTTTAACTGATAAGTAGATTAATTAACGTAAGCTAGGAAAAACCATAATAAAATATACAATATATAGCAGCTGGGCATATCTAAGACGATGGACTAAACGACTCGTCGATCTAGCAGCGCCAAAATACTTATGGAAGGATAAAACACTCTTTGTCTAGATAAAATTTTGTTAATGAACTTGTCTATGGGGCTTGGCAATCACTTACCATTGGACAATCCGCGTTCCTATTTAACAAATTTTCATCTAATAACAGTAATAGAGATAATTATATCATAGGCAATGTGTATCCTGTATGACCCGTATAATGTAATGATAATTATGTTGTTGCCCACACAAATTACTGTCCTTTGACCCTTATTTATTTTGACACGGGCCTCCCAAAATTACAATCGTTATTGGCATTTTTTTTTATAAAACGTCACATAGACCACAGATTGAAGAACTCATGCTGTTCTGACGAGCTCAAATAAGCCCTTTATCTCTTGGTCCTAGTCCAGTCTATCAGTTAGATCTTTCTAACACCACTGTGTTAATTTTCCGCCCGCCCGGGGGGGGGGGGAGGGGGGGGGGGGGGGGGGGGGGGGGTCGAAACAAACCTCTTTGACCCTCCCACAGTAGCAGAATTCTCAAATTCAGGTGATTCGTATTAAGACCCAACCTGCGGGGATACAGTCTCTTAATTTTCAATATTTTAAGTTGGGTTGTACGCTTTTGGCTAAGTTGCAAATTGGGTCAACTGAACATTGTACGTCCATTAGGAAGGGAAGAGGTATTCTAACCCCTCTTTAATGAGGGGGGTACGTGGAATCTAGTAGGTACATATGAAAATTTGGAAAGTTTTCTGTATACATACTTGCCTAGTTGGAAAAAATGAACGGGTGTGTTTAGATTAATATTCTGGAAGGTCCTTTGAATTTAAGCAAACAAAATAACAACATGGCTGAGACCTATCTTTTTCAAAAAAATTACTTGGACACTCCTAAACATCGATGTGATGCTTAATTTTGACATTGTTGTAAGTCTTGATGTGTTGTTTACTTTTATAATACTCGATTATCTGATTTACTCATCGCTCCCACCTCTACAAGGTAGAGGTTGAACTTTGTGACAAAAATAGAATATTGCGGGTAAAAACACCTTTAAAGGTTGTGTGTGAGAGCCTCTATTAGTGAAAAAAAATCTCACTTCCACATACAATAATGAACAGTTTAGCAGATGTTTGATTTTCTTTTTTGTATAGTTTTAAGTATTTTTGCTGTATGATGCATTACACCCATAAGTTTTCTTTGTCATCTGCAACAATCTCCAGCATACTCGTAATATAGAGACTAGAACACACCATGCTTGTGCATTCAAAGGGAAATTTTAAAATTTTGGCACCACTTTATAAATTTTGTGCACACATTTTTTGCTCATTTAATACGGCATGGAATCTCAAATTCATAGTCCTTGGATTGGTCAATCACAGTTCCTAAGTATACACATTGGCCATTGTCTAAGTGATTATGGTTCAGTTAGATTGATGCCCTGTGGATGCATGTTAAGCTTATAATTATTTTTAGTCTTTTTACAGTTCATATTGATGACAATGCCACAAGAGGTGCTGCAGAGCAGACAACTTTCAGTAGAGACAGTAACCCTTCATGATTGTCAGATCAAGATGGTATCAGCTGTATATAAAATTGATGGTTCCTAATTGTTTCAAACCACATTTTTCCCATGTTTGCTTTTAACCGACTTCAAAACAACGAGGAGGTTATCAATTCAACCCATATGTTTTTACCGCATGTTTTTTTTCATTTTTGTTACTGCAGCACTGCATTTTTGGACTGGGTGCACCAATCTTGATGATTCTTATGTCATTTGAAAACTGGTGCTTCCCGATTGGTCCAAAAATTTAATCTAGGTCTGATAAAGGTTTCGATTAGAAAACAATGAAATTCTAAATTATAATTAAATATGTGTGTGACAAATTGTCGAAATCTCAATATCACGATAACCGATTTCGATGATTCTTTTTTTATTTGTAAGATTGTACTTTAAGGGCACTTTGACGAGATTTTGGTTACGTTCTGAATTCAGGATCCATGGTAAAGTAACGGAACTCTTCAATTCTTAGGAGTAAATGAACGATACTCTGCCGAATCTTTTATAGGCTCTCCGGATGTTTGAGTCACCTACCGTAACGTCATTTTGGTCAAGTAATAGCTGTCGTAGTCGAATATGATATCAATGAAACTCCTTAACGTCTTACTGTTCGGCTGAACAGTACCAAGTTGTACGTCGATTTGAAACTTGTTTTTTTTTTCACTAATAGATATCACTAATAGAAGCCCACAAACAAACTTTCACCACGCGGAAATGGCTATATGCGCCAAAAAAATTTAGAGTTAGAAATTTCTTTGTTGCTAAAAATTAAGCAGCATTGAATATATGTATCTGTTTTTGGTGTCGTAAGTCTCAAACGAACGGACCGATTTCAATGGGGTTTTTCTCATTTGATAATTGGTCCAGCAGTTTGAAGAGTATCAGCTCATTTCTAATATGTAAGGCATTTTTGGCCTATAATTGAATTATCATGCTGTTATTTGAAAGATTTCTCAGTTGAGTTTTTAAGCCTATGTTTGAAAAAGATTGATTTAGCCGTTAACTAGCTGGTGGTGGAAGAAGAGATAAATAAACGACAGGAAGCGAATATATATGAGTGGGGTATGAAAAAAAAAACATATCATATATAGACAAAATACATCTACTTTCCACTAAAAATTTAAAAATAAATTATTTTTAAATAAAAGGAAAACGGCCTTCAAAAACAAAAAGGCGACTAACTAAAAAGCAACAAATAAATAGTACTTTCATACAATTTAGTAGACACTTACTGATGTGCTGAAGTCGGTGCCATCTGCATTAATTTAGCGGAAAACCTTTTTGTCTTGGTACTGACTTCAGTACATCAGTAAGTGTCTACTAAATCGTATGAAAGTACTATTTATTTTTTGCTTTTTAGTTCCTCGCCTTTTTGTTTTTATGCAGTTTGTATGCAGGAAACTTAAACTAAGGAGCGCAGGCGTCACGTGCGAACTCCCGGGGCGAACTGAGGGAGAAGCGGGGTGTCGCTAGAGGTATATCGGCGAGTAAGGGCGTCTTGGAATAGTTATTTGTGCAACAGTGAGCGTGAGCATATTTGTTTTTTGCTGCGAGTGCTGATTTTGAGTCCCGAGCAAGCGAGGGATTCCAAAATTGAATCACGAGCGTAGCGGATGATTCTAATACAGAATCCTGAGCCTGGTGAGGGACTCGAATGCACGAGATGCAAAGGGCCTGCGCGTCCGGGTACCAGTACCTCTTTCCTACATAAGATCGGCGTGAAGTGGCGGCAATGCTGTCACACCAAGCGATGGTATTGTTGTCGCGTTTCGTTCGGTTTGTAAGACTTCCCGGTGGCCTAAACTCGTCATTAAGGCTGGCAACGCATCTGCTTGCCTCCTGGTCGTGCAGATGTCCATGGGCGTCAGTAAGCACTTAGCTGCCTGCTGCCTGCCCTTTTGCCCCTTGTAACATTAAAAAAAAACGCTGATTCAACTCTTGTCGTGTTAAAATACTGTCTTCGTCGCTACTATCGCTCAACTTTTATGATTACTTTTATATTTTTAATCTTATTCGACACTTTACAGTACCAGTTTAAAACAGCGAAATTTTATTCCCGCTATTTTTTAACGTGCGGTAAGAAACAGCGTCCGTGAAGTTTTATTTTTCAAATGTTGAAAATAAAAATAATTATATATATTTATTCATTAAGTATTACTTATAAATACTCATGCATAACGTATTTTCGTTTACAATAATATATTAAATAATTTAAATAAAAAACATGGTTTTCCATTTAACAAATATTTGTCCAATTTAGTTTATTTACGTGTTTTCGGGCGAGTTTTCTTTGACATCTAATTTCGAAATTGGACCGTCTTGGACTTGTGTTTTTCACTCGCTCTTTTTAAGGGCGGCACAGAGACAGAGTGCAGTGAAGTTGGTACTCTTTATTGAAAAAAATAAAAAGTTACTTTGTCCCACGCACTGTTTTACGCAGCGAAACTTACATGTTTGAGCTGCTGAAGTGAAAAAACTATTTTTAGACCTCGAAGTGATAACGAGTGGCACACGCGAACGAAGTCGTGGGGTACAGCTAGTGAAGGTATAAATAGGTAACGTTCTTTATTTAGTTATTTATTGACATCATTATTATTTATATTTTACTTTTATATATTTATTATTTAATTTTAGTTGCATGTATATACTACATAATTATTTTATCTTGGGTGGCCCTGCGTTGGGAGTTACTATTATCATATGATTTGGAATAAAGCCCATTTGAACACGGAAATTCAGTCGAAAGGTCTATTTTCAATTAAAATTTTACAAGCTTGGTTCATATGAGATATTTTCTACTTACGTATCTGTTATAAGTTTTTTATCTACTATTGAAGTTAATTAACCTTTATCGCAAATCAGATTTGGAACCCTTTGGAACATATAAGCGTGTCTTAACTAGCTCTTGGCCATTTTATTTCTTCATAATAACGTAGTGTTGTATGATGGGCATGATCGAATACGATGTTTTAATTGAGCGTAGTAACGTAATATTATATGCTTAACCCTAGAAAGATAACGTACGCCTTGGAGGCGCTCGTGAAACACTAAAATCGCTGTCTTTTATTTTAACTATCGCGCGTATATTCTTGCGTTCCCACGCCTCTCCACGCTACTCTGTTGCTACTTAGACCTCCCCTCAGACGGTTCACTGGAGTGATTACAGACGCCCATGGACATTTGGAATATCAAGGGGTTCACAGATGCGTTGTCGGCCTCTGAGAAATAAGTATGCTTTGTTTAAATGGTAAAAGATACAGAGTGAACCGAAGGCTCGAGCTGGGTCGCCGACAATTCGGCCCGCTCTGCGTTGAACGTGATCAGATGCAGCAGATGATATTGGGGGGCTCTGCCCAAAGGTCACTGCAGTACCTTCTCCGCGTGAGGCTGGACTAGCGCCTTATGCAGTTGCAAGAGTCGAACCCGCATGAAGTACCGCTTGAAGCCTTGTTGAGGATGCCAAGCTTCTGGGAGGCTATATGTAGAAAACATTCTGCTTCAACAGAATCGCGACGTTCTTCAGGATGATATTGAAGAACGCCCGACTAAGATTCTTTAATATTGCAGCCATTGTACTATGAAAAGAAAATAATTTCAAATATGATATGCGCCAAATAAGATATGCGCCAAATGTACGAAAACGAACATAAGAAAGGTGATTGCCACAATTGTACACATGTAATATAGATTTTTTCAGTAATTGAGACTTATTTTATAATTATTTGTTATTCAATAATAGAAAATTTCATTGATGTTAGCTGTTTTATAAATTTCTAGCTAAATATACTTCCTAATGCAAGTACCTCTAATGTTTGTTAATTTTTTCTAAGGTTTCGTAAAGACACAATTTTTCTTATAACAAAAGTATAATAACATATAGTATTGTTTTATTTACTTTTGAATAATTGATCATTTCAGTACAAATTTCTAAAAGTAATATTAGTATATTTTAATTTCTTTAAAATCGTGCGTCCCTGAGGCGTATCTTTTCAGTACTAAGAAATAATGATTTCAAAAGTGAATATTTCAACTAATTTTGTCTAGTATCGGCCTGTTTCAGCTCGTTTCGACTAATTATGACTGGTTTCGGCTGAGTTCGACTCGAGCTCGACTGCGCTGAACTTACTTCGACTGAGTTCGATCGTATTCTGACGTCACCGTTTCTAAACCCATTGGCGATTTGATTTCACTTCTATTGGAACTCCCGGAGTGTTCCTTTTTTAGGGTTCTGTATTTAATATCATTGCACTCCTCAATTGTACTATTTTTCATGAAACTTTAAATAGGCTAGGCTATTAATGTTGTAAGATGCCCTCTACCATCGCTAATTTATATATGAATATGATGTGTATAAATTTTACAAAACTAGTTATCTTTTTTAAATCTTGGTTTTATTATTCCTGATTTATTTTATGTTAATTTCATACTGTCAACCATCGATATTTATGTACTATACACTATTGTTCACTATTGAAGTGCCGTACCACACAAATATCTAATAAAAATTGCTTACGTTTGGCACGATGGAGACGCATGGCACGCGCACTCTGTAGCTTTTTGTATACGCTAAGCCTAAGGGGTCATTGAAGTTGGCCCCTCAAAAATGACTTTTTTTTCTATTTTGGACTTTTCGGCTCTTAAGTCGTTTGTTCATCGTTTTTGTCTATTTTAGGTTCTATGTTAGGTTCAGGTTAGGGGGGCTATTGCAATTTTTAATATTTTTCCATCAGTATTGACTTGTAATTATAGATTTTTATTGTTTATGCAGAAATAACTTCTGCTCTATTTCCAAATTGCTTATTTTCTTTTTAATAAATAATTTTAATTAGTGGAAGATAATATATTCATAATATAAGATATGTACGCAAAATACATATGTTCAGTGCGCATGCGTCAACTATTCGCTTAAACTTTGACGTGGTTTAAATCGTGAAAAAAATTTTTTTTTTACTTAAAAAGAAAAACAAATAATAAAATATCATTAAAATAATATTTCAATATCATTAATCGCTTAGTTTACTATTATTAAGATACATAATTTCTTGCTATAATGTTGCATTTATCGAATTATAAGCGGATTAAGTCATAATTGACTAAGGCATTTTTGCGATTTCCCAAAACGCAGCTTTCTTGAGTAGTAACTTAAGAAAACTAATATCTATGTATATCGCCCGTTTAGTCATAAACTGACCTTTCTGGGATTGGAAAAATATATGTAACATTTTACGTCTGAGGATTCCAAAAACACAAATATTGCATTTTGTGTTTATGTATGTCTATTGTCTATTCCCCACGCTAGAAAGTATGTATTCTGTGGTCTATACTCTATTGTCTGATCGAAAAGAGCATGGAACTGTGGTTAAAGTAGTAGTAGATTTTATTCATATTCCTTTAAACTATTGAAATATTTTCTTGTAACTTTTACCATGTTTAAAAAATAAAATAATATATTAAAAATGGCAAATCACTATGAAGTGCCGAACTGGTAAGTTTTACCTATACTTTTCGAATTTTGGTAATATTTTACTATGCCGATAGCAAATGATTGGCGTTAGCTTTAAGCTATAAAACTTAGCAGCTAACTTAGTTAAACTTTAATTAGAACGTAGTTTTTAGACTTAAAAATCTTCTAAAAAGTGCCAAAACTCCATAGTGAGCTCTCCTATAATATCGTTATCAAAACATATTATCTTAAAGTAAATTTTATTTTAGTTCAGACAATACAAAATATTTATATCTACAATTCCCCTGTTACGCTAAAGTGTTAATGTTTTTTTTTTAAATAATAAAGGGTATATTGAAATAGATTATTTAATGTTTGTTATTTTAAGTGTGGCTACTGTAGAAACAAAATCCGAATTCTCTAGTCGTGTTTATACTGTTTCATATTCTAATAACTTGGCAGTATTGTTAAAACAATAAAGTTTTGATTAGCAAATACCTACTCACAGTTATTTAAGCTTGAATTTTTTTTGAAATGAAATTGCTAGGAATTGTACTTAAATGTCAAAGCTATTAAAATATATAAATATTTAATTTATATATTTTTATATAAACAAATTTTGCTTGTAGGGCTGGAAAACCACCAACGGGACTTCACCTGGACGTGTTGAAGGGGGACAAACTGATTCAAAAACTAATGATAGATGAAAAGAAATGCTACCTCTTTGGTCGAAACCCCCAAATGAATGATTTCTGCATCGACCACGCCAGCTGCTCCCGGGTACATGCAGCTTTTGTGTATCACAAACATCTGAACAGAGCCTTTCTGGTTGATTTAGGCAGTAGTGAGTATTGTATAAAATTTTGTTCACAATAAGAATTGTTTAACCTCTGGTTGTAGAAATAGAAATAAATAAGATAAATAAAGTTTAAAAAATATATACCTTTAAAATGTTACAAAATTGATGTATTCATACAATATTTGTGAGAAAAGCTAGTCAGCAATGTAGCTGATAGTATTGTCTTACTAAGGATGCCTTTTATTTGTAAACTAGCATCTTGGAGGGATTTTGTACTGTCAAAAGTTAATTTTTATATTTCATTCTCTTGATTCAAACTTTGTTTATACCTCAAGAATCATACAAACAAAATTAGCCTAATAGCTCGAGCCCTTGTCAAGTTTTGCACTTAGCAACATTCATTTTTATTTATATACATACATAACCTGTGCATGTATTGATGTACAATCTATTTCTACCAATCGCAGCCATTACTATTACAAAGAAATTACTAAAGTTACATAGCCATCAAA
>JANCMC010042188.1:2480890-2588680 GCA_024363005.1 Charaxes varanes | reverse complement strand
ATTGATGTACAATCTATTTCTACCAATCGCAGCCATTACTATTACAAAGAAATTACTAAAGTTACATAGCCATCAAATATTTTAGAAATTAGTAATAATATGTACAAAAGATCTAAAAGAATGGAAGTGAATGGCATAAGATGATCATATACGTATTGATAAGACAATGCAATTTTATTAAATTTTCGAAGTTATTGGAATAATAGTATAGGAATGCATAGTAGCCAAAGATGGATTGAAAGTATATTCTTCCTTCCTTACATATAAATTAATTCGCATGTAAATCAAAATTGATACAATTCTTAAGATAACATTAGAAGTGAAATCAAAAAGTTGTAATCGGTCTGACCTGGTTAAAAAATCATTTGAGGCGATTTTCAGGTCAATTGTAAGTTTTATCATAGAGTAGTTCAGGTAAAAATTTTGGATTACACAATTATCAATTAAAAATATACCAATACATTTTTCCCTAAGAGCCAGCATTTTTCAGAAAACTTCTGATTCAAAAAGTTGAAACAATTGTAACAAGTTCAGTGATTTTGTTAAATGTTGGTGGTTGTTTTTTGTAGGGATTCCTAATTATTGTTCTAAAAGAAAAGTACCCCATGTTATTCTTTGTAATATTTACTATTTGCCAGTGAAAGTTGAAATTGGCCCCGTTCAGAAGTAACCCGATTTAGACAGACTAACAGATAAAGATGTTGTTTTTAATAGGAATCATATATATAATCATATGCAATTAGTAATTTTACATGTAACGCACACACTTTTGTTTATATGTAATGATTACAACTTTAATTAACTTATATTGCAGAAACTTTGGAAAAAAGTATTGATACTTTTATATAGATAATTATGAGATAACAATTTCTACCCAAATTACTTCATGATAAAACATACCAAAAGTTTATCGACTTTATATTTTATGCGTAACTTGGACAACTCTAATCAGCATGCTCCCTCTAATCGGAACCGGATCTAATAACAGCGATGTTCGACCGATCAAAATACATGTATTTCATTGCAGTATCGCTGAGTTGTTTTACATAAAAGCCCAGTATAAAAGCGTCAATGCAATGTGATCAATTGAAATATTGTTATGCGTAGTTTGTAGCAGAAATTTAGATTATTTCATTTTTTTGAGTTTTTAGCTAAATTGGAAGGAAATAGATGTATTTACAAGTGGTAAGTTATGCCATCCTTCGAGTTTGTTTTCAGTTCAATTCTATTTCGATACATAGTAATTGCACAGGCTGGCATTTTGTGAAAATTCGCACACGTCGCCGCCGTGGCAAATTCGCGACTAACGTTGTTCGACAGCTGAACTGAGCTTTCGGTCTCTTAGTTGCAGCTCGAGCCATGCCCCTTTTGCACATCTAACTATTTTTCTATGATCTGTGATTGAGACAATGGTAATTTAAAAATTAGGCCAATAAATTTTAGAGATCATTATTTTAAATCTTACAATATGGCTATTTAAGTATGAGATTTCCATACCTGTACCACAACTTTATAATTTTTGACAAGTATTTTTTTTATTGTCGTCATGAGCATATATTTATAGTAAAATGAGTACTAAAGGAGAAATAAATAATTGTATTTAGGCGCCATTTTTATAATATGGCGGTGCAAGCGGCAAAAATATGAGGTCGCAAATCGAAATTCGTAAAGACCATATCAAAATCCATAAAATTGTCAAGGCTGAAACTCCTGGAAAACTTTCCAGGTAACTAAATAATTGGACTATAAAAATTTGTACGGAAACTTATAAAACTTCGAATTCGAAATCGTAGACGGACGGACTTTGCAATTATATTTATAGCTCATATATAATGTATAATTCCATTAAAGCACAGCGGGGTGAGGCCCACACTAAATGAGAAATAATAGCCTTGACGTGGTAACTTCAGAGTTCCTTGCGGCTAGCATCAGGGGCCATTCCACATTTAGTTACTGTTAAATAACATAGAGTATTTTTTCTCAAACATGCATGGAAGTATTGTCATTATTTCAAAAAAAGAATACGCGTAAGTATCGAAACGATTACGGGCAAAGAAAACCAAACTCATTGCTGAAAGTAAGTTGCATATTACCTATATTTCATTTAAGGGGTTTGTGTCTGTTTTACCCATGATAGATATCTTTTTATTAGTTATTTCCACATTATGAAGAATTTAGAACAATTATTGCAATCAGAGGTCCTAGCACGAACATTTCGAGCCGTTTGAAGTTGATGAGTCGATTTTCTTTAAGATAAAAATGTTCGTACTAGGTCTACAGAAGACAAGTCTTTATCATGTCACGCTTTTAATCAATGCTAATGCAACTCACGTTGATATTATGAAGGGTCAGCTGTGAGCCTAGCACGAGTATTTCCATCCTAAATAAAATTGTCTCGTCAACTTCGTACGGTTCGAAATGTTCGTGCTAGGGCCTCAGTTCTGTTATAACTAGTCAATTCCGAACTAATACAACAAACAATTTAATGAAGTTTCATTAATTATTCTTTGAATATAGTCCCACAACCTCACAAAACCTAGACCCTGTGAGCCCATTCACGCTTGGCCGGTTTTTTCTTAAACAATGTCACATTACCTTTTAACGTTTATAGATATGGGTCTCCGTAATGTATTTTGGGTGAATTATTTTTCCCAACCATAATTGTCAACTTTTAGACGTGTTCTGTGCAAATTCGACATTGTAGGAGCTTGGTGTTTTTATATGAAGATTGAAGTTATTGTTTGAAGTCGATACCAAATTGTCTTCCCCGCTACAACCCGCGCGTGTATTGCTATTTAGATATATATTACAAGGGGCAAACGAACAGGCGGTTCATCACCTAAGTAACTGCCGACACCCATGGACATTTGCACCGACAGAAGGCTCGCAGATACGTAGCTGGCCTTTAAAGAGGAGTTAAGGCCCCAGGAAACTCTCAAATCCGAACGAAACGCGATAACAATGCCAACACTTGACTTGAAGCATTGCCACTACTTCACGCCGATCTTATGTGAGAAAGAGGTACTGGTACCCGACACGCCGGCTCAAGACGGATGCAGCCTGCAGACCAAAAGGACTGCAAGCGGAGCGCTACCTCTAATTAGAATGTGTTATTAAATATGTATTCTTTATTATTTATGGGTTTGACACGACGATTTGTGAACCTCATCCATTTTGAAATCGGTTAATAAAATCAATATGGTTCTATCGATCCTTGGCCTTTGTTAGAAGCCGCCACTCCCTTAGCTTCCTGTAACAAATTAGTAGTAATGTTAACATTGCAAATGATAATGATGTTTGGAGTGTATAAATAAGGAGCGGTAAGTAATCAGGCTTATGAATATACACATTTTTATATTTGACGATATGAATGACGTGGAACTATACTAATAAATTCGTTTGTTTGCTTGAAAGCGCTAATCTCAGCAACTACTGGTTCGATTTGAAAAATCTTTTTAGTTTTAGATAGCCCATTTATCGAGAAAGACTAAATATATCCTTTATATCATCATGATAAAGTTGAATCTATTCTTTCACCTGATTTTACGCGAACGAAGTGGCGGGTAACAACTAGTAATATATAACGCTGTAAACTTAAAAGAAAACTAAAGATAGAAGTTTCACAATTGAGCTACAGACACTTTAATTTATTAATATGTATAAATTACGATTCGGCGCATTTGATGAAGCATCTGCCGGTTGTTTTCTTTTCTCCGTTCAAAAATATTCAAGACAGAACTAAAATAAGAACAAATATGTTGTTTCAATAAATTGATAAAACGGGTCATGGTGATATAAAGATTAAAGAGCGAATTACACATCTATTTATTGAATACTAGGGGACCGAGCAGACGCTGTCCTGTCCGAACGTTGGGTTACTTACTATTCAGTACATTCTATTATGCTATAGTATTGTAACTGATAAAATCAGGCGTTACTTTGCGGAAATCCATGAAAACTAAATTACTTTGCTTTAATCCGCGAATGAATACGAGGGAAAATCGGTGTAATGCTGCAACCCGAAAGCTATACCACCGAATCAATTAATATTAAGTAGAAAGCCAATTGTCTAGGTCATCTGTCATAACATTTACCATAGTCTTAACATTCTCAACAATATTCAATATAAACAGTTTTCCGCTAGCCCAGACCTGTTATCTCTACGAGGGATAATTTTCCTATTTTCCAGTACATAGCGCACAGCTTCTATAATGTGCCCGACGTTTTAATCCCCAGTAGCGGCATTAGCTTTGAATTTTTCTTCAAAGAAAACATTTTAAACGTAGGATTTATAAATCATTATATAGATGTAAATGTAAAATATACTTTTTTTTTGTTATTCCCGTTTTTTGAAGCAAATGGAGTGATCAAAAAAAAGTAAATTTTATTCGTTCGTAGCCAAAACCTTCAACGCTTCATAATGCAATGCATCGCACCGCTCCGCAATGCACCGTACTGCCCCGCATCGTACCGTACCGTCCCGCATTCGACACCGTTCCGCCTCGCATTGCACCGAATCGCCCCCCATCGCACCCTACAATAATACTGCCAATAGTATGAAATTTACCTAATACAATTAGCGTGCATCACAATGACGTATAATAATTGCAGCCAGTAAAAATAATTTAACAATAATACAGATGGGTCGCTAATTTCATGTTATTTAATTACAAAATACACAACAAAATTTTAGTCTATAAAAGCGAATCAATTCGGAATTAACGAATTTTTGTGTAAGCTGTCAAAATTGCACACTAAGTACCTAATATCAAAGTATCTAATATCACGAGTAAAATTGTTTAAATATATTATTCCTTATATCAACTCGCACACTCAAGCGAACCAACTTCTAAAACACAGGGCTTAATTAAAAGAAAATCAACGCAACCGCTACGCGAAAATTAAGAAAACGTGGTGCTTTTTAAGGGACAAGCTTCCTTTAAAAAGCGGCAAAAAGCTGTCTGAAAAGGCTCCTTTGAAAGGCACGTCTGAACACGCCTTTGTGTGGTTGATGATTTTTTAGACCGTCCATTGCATGTGGGGGTGCATTAATGAGAGATATAACAATGTTTCTACTTAATTAAATATCACGAGACGGAGTAAAGGATAAAGGCGTGTGTAAATGTAACTTGTTGAGGTGGATGTATAGATTACTAGCTGTTACCGGCCACTTCGACCTCGTAAAATTAGATGAAGTTGCTTAACATTTTAATAGATTCAAGTTTTTAGCGAACATCTACTAATTACTTGTGTCAAGTTTATTTTTAATATATAGTTCAAAAATATTGTGTCTAGTTTCTAAATTCAAAAATGACCGACTTTTACAAAGTTTCTACCCTTTACAAATTTAATTAAGTCACCAAAAAGCAGCCTGTGTTCATCTTTAAGGTCTGATCTATCTCTATACCAAAATTCATAAAAATTGGTTTAGCAGTTTAGGCGTGAAAACGTAACAGATAGAATTACGTTTAAATTTATAATATTAATGAGTTTGCTTTTTTGTACTCCACACCATTTCATTCTTATATTCTAAAATACATATACCTAGAGCTACAATTTAGATGAATTGTAAAATATATTATATATTTTAGAATAAGTTCTAGTTGCCTAGTTGTACTTCTATACAGAACTATCCGCTTCAGAGTTTACTGTGCACAGAAAAAACAACTGTTATTTTGTTGCACTGAGCAAATTTTTTAAGCAAAATTTTCTTCAAATAATATTTAAATAAATAAATAAAATAATTTATTGTTATATTATTACGGAAAACATAGTAACAAATGGACTTGTCTTTTTTATTATCATACGGTATACATCTCGGATTCGGGTCGAGGGTCAACACATAAATTGTAACCCGGCCAGCAATCGATGCGTTATAATTCATTTGGTTTACCCGTTGGCGCAGGTGGCAGAATTACACTGCCTTTCGCACCGGGGTTGAGGCGTCGATTCCTACCTTAAGTCTTTGTTATATTATACTACGTAAATTATGTATAAATTTATCTAAAATATGTATCAATGTTTATGTTCCAATATACACTGCGAGCACTGTAAGCTGTGACGTCAATTTTGTATACTGTAAAGGTGTTCCTTTTTCGTTTGCAATACTAGTTACCTACAGTTTAAAACGGAACGCGGTCCAGTATACAGACAACTTCGTTCAATTTTTCGATTTTAACTTTTTCAATTTTACAAAACCACGATTTGTCTTCACCTACGATTTTTTAATAATATAATACTATTAAATTTAACTGTTAGTTTTTTTTTAACAGGAGCCCCTCTGTTTTTGATTGATCACGTGATCAAAGTACGACCAGCACTGTTGCTCGCAAGCGAAAGTGCTTACAGTACAAAAATGGCACAATTTATGACTTCATATATTTCGATTGGGTACTGCGGCAGTATACTGGCAGTGTATAACGGAACAATTTTATCACCAGCGCAAGCACTAAGCAGTGCTCGCAGTTTATATCGGACCATACCCATTATGTAGTTTGCTAGTAAAAAAAAAATTGCCTCCCTTTAAAAAAAGAAGAAGAAGATGATAGAAGCCATAATAATTAATTGATCGCACTTACCTCATGTTTAAATTTAAATTTGATATCCGACCTCCTCCGTCTTTCGGAAGGCACGTAATACAGTGGGACCCGATTAATATCACAGTGATATTAGTCGTTAGGTTGCAGAGATCGTGGGGGTCCCGAAGATGACGTCAGATGGCAATCGGTCATCTTAACTCGCCCAACAGCCGCATCCTCTGCAATCCACGCGGACCCTGGTATTAAACCGGGATAACGCTAGGAAATAGACGAACACTTACCTCATGTTTAAAATGCAAGTGTGATGCTTTTTCTTAAGACACGGCTTCCTAGCTGTAAACAAGGTTTATGTAAAAATCTTGCGGTTTATAAAAGTATACTTAATCTTTTTATGTATATGATAGTAAATCTATACTAACAAATACAGTTGAAGAGTTTATTTGTTTACTGAACGCGATAATCTCTGTAACTACTGGCCCGATTTGAAATATTCTTTCAGCCAAAGTAAAATGACAAAAAAATAATAAAATGTTATTAAAATACCATACTAATATCACTTCATTAACAATTATTAAAATAAGTAATTTGTTACTTCAATGCCGTTTTTATCGAATTATAAGCGGAATAAGTCATAAATGACAAAACGTTTTTTGTTATTTCCCAAAAATCAGCTTTTTTGAGTTAGGTCAGTTTGTGACTAAGCTGGTAATATTATACCTATATTCACCTATAACTTCAGTCAATTATACCACGTTGACACAAAAAAAAAGCGTTAACAAAATCCCTTTAGGGCATCGCGGATTATTCCCACAAAAATTAAACGAAATTAACTTATTTCTTTAATTAAGCGTAAACACAACCAATCGTCGAGATATCCACGTTAATTTAGAGTAATATGACCTTCAGATGGTCCGATAGTAGGAAACGCCCTCTACACACGTGTCGATAAATCGCTGCGATAAAAGTGTGCAGTTAAATCGCACTGCTTTAACGATACGTGCGTACAAAAAAATGTTAACGATTAACCTGCACAGCGTTATCGTTGCGTTTGGTTAGCGATCACTTATTTCCTCAGTTTTTCACGGAGCTTGCATCAACGTTCAAATTAACTGCACAATTAAATCGCAACGATTTATAGATACGTGTGAAGCGGCTATAAGTCTGTCAGTTTTTATTTATATACATTTATTTGGAGGTTAAATCGTATCGTAGTTTAATACGCGGTGAACGAATAGATACGAATAAAAACAAACAGGAATGAATAACTTTTAAGTGCCAGTCGTGTTCTGAGGTCTTATTATAAATAAATATGAAAAGTCTTTCTTTTTGTGTATGATACATTCTTTCTTTCATTTTTTGTACACAATTTTAGATGTTAATTAATTATCTTTATTAAAGCTATCCTAGCTAGTATAATTGCTTATATTAGAGGAGTTTTATTTATATTAAAGTGACATAAAATTGAAATGTTAGTAAATGTGTTACAAAAGATTTATTATGGTTAGTAATTTATTTAATAATCCTATTTGAATAAAGGTATTAACAGATAATATCTATATCTATACTTAATATAGAAAGGTGAAGAGTTTGTTTGTTTGCTAGAACGCGTTAATCTTAGGAATTACTGGTCCGGTTTGAAAAATTCTTTCAGTGTTAAATAGCCCATTTATCGTGGAAGCTTAAAGGCTATATATCATCACGCTAAGACCAATAAGAATGTTATGTTATTGCCAATGTTTTATTGTTTGTGAAGGTGTTTTTATATACACTGTATTAATCCTTATCTAAAAACTATTTTAAAAATCCCGAGTGATAAGAGCGGCCCACGCGGACGAACTCGTGGTGAGCAGCTAGTAATAACATATTTTATATCGTCGATTAGAGGTATATGAATGTACCATATCAAGGTCTATTGTGATTTTTTAGTATTTAAGATTTAACTCTATAAACTTAACTTATATATTGATAAGGCGCAAAATTAAGATAAACTGCCGAAAAAGACACGAGAGTCTAGACAAGATAAACATTTATCTCGACCTTGACTTTTATACGAGAGTAAATTCAAGTGATTTTTTGTCGTATGGTACAGGTATACTGAAGTACCCATAGGTAAATATATAATTAAGTTGAGTAGAGATCACCGGCAGGTCGAAAATTGGCCAGATATTTAGATTTGGGTACGATATGAAGCTATGTATAGTCGACCAAGAAAGTGCTTTACCATTTTGGATGAGAGTTCCTTTAAAGAAAATGCATAACAAGCAAATATGAGCCTTTTAACTATTTGACGTGCAAACAACATTCATCCTTAGCGTGGCCAACTCATTTCTTGGTTGACTATACAATTTTTTATTATTAGTACAACGACATTTGACAAAATGTCATAATTAACAAAACAAATTCTTATTTTGTGACGGTTGTCATGATTCCGCTTTGATACCTTTCTATAGTAAAAAGTATACATGTGTGCGTAAATCGTTTCCCTCGATAAATGGGCTATCTAACACTGAAAGCATTTTTCAAATCGGACCAGTAGTTCCTGAGATTAGCGCGTTCAAGTAAACAAACAAACAAAATGTTCAGCTTTATATATAAGTATAGATAAGGGCACTATCAATTTAATTAAGTATGAGAAATGTGGTTATTTTTATAACGTCTATTGGTCATAAAAACGCATATCGATTTCACAAAGTAGGTTTATGACCTAGTAACTAGTTTGCTATAATAAAACTAGTATAGTGGTAATATATGTTATGGCTTTTATTTGACAAAGATATATTTAGTTTGTATATGTAAGATTTAGCACCAATATAAATGTTTTGTCACGTGTATACAGTGTATTTTTACTTTTCGATGGTTCCCATGTAAACTGTCTTAACTTGAAATTCCTAACTTCACAGTAGACCGTTACAAACAACTAAATTGTAATACAGTTCGTCACTACTTCATATATTTTTGTATACAATAATGTAATCGTCACTATTGAATATATATTTGTACCCAAAAATATATTAAACAGTGACGATTTCAATTTGCATATTTGTAACGGTCTACTGTGAAGTTGGGAAGTTGGAGTTACTACAAGTTACGTTGGAGCCATCGTTTTATTTTGATGAAGTACCGTATGTAACTGAGGCATTTTTACATGCTTTTATTTAGTTTCACATGTCCCGTTGTCTCTCAGTAATGAAAACTGGCAAGCTATATAAGATCTACTTCATGATTACATTAGAGAAATAAAGCAGGTGTAAAGTGCTTTGATATGCAAGAATTAGATTTTGATAGACGTATTTCTTATGAGATTTAAATTATTTATAATTAGTTAAATTTAGTAAAAAGCAATGAAAGCTTGTTATGAAAAAATCTTTTTTCTTTAGTTTAATTTCATTTTACAAGATTTAATTTTTTTTCATTGATAAAACTACAGTATCTTTTAAATTTGATTTATAATCCCGCCTGCTTTATTCCACAAGCGGCATTTTTTTAAATTTTTTATGTCAAATTTAATTAAACATAAGATCGCACTTAAGTGAATTATTGACCGAAATCGGACTTTTCAACACGCTCTAGGCCACCTTTAGCCCGTACTCAGCAGATTTCCTGTAACTTTCCTGTAGCTACACTTTTATCTAATTAGCAAAGGAAGATATATAAAATACTGCTTATTACAGAATTTACTCGCGTATTAGATACGACAAGAAAGACGCAAAGAGAGACCTAAGCCCTCTTACAAATACACGTATAACTCTTCAGATCAACTCTACTGCCATACTTGTGGTAGGGTATTTATGAATAAATTCGGGTTAGCGAGCCACATTAGAGCACATCAAAGATCTAATCGATGATTTCTTAGGTCGCCGTCATCGAAATCGATGTGGAGGACTATATATATATATATATATGAACCTTTTTATATAAGCGTGTCTTGACACGCTCTTAATTGATTTTTTTTACTTTCTTGTTTATTACAGAATTTACTCGTGTATTAGATACGGAACCCTTTTATATAAGCCTTTCTGGGTGGTTACCTTTTTTTTACTTTCCCAGACGTTTGCAGGCAAATTCGCCGTGCAATACTTTCGCTAAACGTGCGAGACATTTCAAATAACCTTACGTAAACATCCTTTGCCGGGCGCGGGCGTATACAGATTTCTTACAAATAAACTAGCGGTGATGTTGCCAGGACCCAGTGCCGGTCTGACCGGTTTGAGGCTGTGGGATCCAGTTCCATGCTCGGCCTGGCTTTCTTTGGCCAGTGCGCCTTTTTGATATCATATCAAAAAAATAACGCCTTTCAACTGACCGCGCGTAATGAAGTCTGACATTGGAATCTGTAATTATTTCTTATGTATCTATTGCTTTATATAATGTTAAATATTCCGTTATTGTATACTACAAAGTGGCGTTATATTTAAATGTAAACAAGATTGTATATACTAATATAATAAACAGGAAAGATTTGATTGTTTCTTTGCATTAAATAGGTTCTGAAATTAATGGACCGATTAAAAAATAAATCACCATTATTTCTGATGAACATAGGAGATACAATATTTTCAAAGAAGTGAGAGATCCGTAAGAAAAAAAACTCGCGCGGAGCCGGGCGAGATTTGTTACATATATATATTTTTCTAATTCTAAATACGGCGTATCTGATGTTTTCAGTAATGTAAATAAAGATGAAGGTTGATTAATAAATGTCCATACAACCTAATTGTAATAGTATACGATCGTATTTATTTAAAAAAAAATAATTGTTTGTAAAAGTAACTACCTAAGTATAGAAAACTAGATGTATTCCGCAACTTCGTCCGGATAAATTTGCGCGAGCTCTGAGACCTCCTTAATCCGGCCCTGTCGCAAAATGCGTTCTTAGCGATTGTCCAAATTACATCTGTGGTAGTTAGTTAGTTACATCAGTGTTATATGTACACATAATTGGTATATGTGATGATGCAATGTGACTGCGGAGGCATAAGAAGGACCGGGTTCTCGGGCGGATAGATTCGATGTGTCGAAATCGATTCGTCTCTGAAATGGTAGTCTGTCTCTGTCGTAAATTTTCAACCTATCCGACAATACTGAGGGATACTCTGTGGTTATTTGGTGTCTTTGATTCCACGTGGAAATGGTTGTGTCGGTGAAGTCGCTCATGCTTGACCTTACGGAAGACCTCGGCGATAGCCTAGCTTGTCTCATGTAATCCGGGTTATAGTCTTTGATAGGTCGTCCGATGACTTTACCCCCTGCGCACAAACCGCCTCGTTAATGTCATAGGCTGTTGTTTTTTTTTTTTTTGGTACATTTCAGTTTATTTCTCACCCGGTCTTCGCTCATCATGCCGGGAGCCATCACCGTTAGCACAGAAAACACAAACTTTTTTTTTTCTAATAAAAAAACACGGCAAGCGCGGTATGCCGATATACGAACCGTTCTTAATATTTTTTTCGCAAATATAAATAATAAAAAGACAAATGCACAACAGCTATAAGGAACACAAACACCGGAAAGGAGGAAAGGGTTGGGGGATAAAATAAACTGAAATGTATATAATATTAAGGTACCAAAAAATAATATTCCGCATTAACTCGTGTTAGGAATAGGAGTCCTAGCTACTATGTTAACATAAAAAAACTATATACCTTATTAATTCGGTTCCTTTATCAAAACGTTCGGTATCCGTTAAAATACAAGAAATCTTTCGGAATCCTAGTAAATAAGCGATAACGAGCATATTTACTGTGACGAAATAGATTTGACCATTCGTAACCGATCGTTTCGACCAAGGAAATGGACAGGACAGTGTATTTTTATTGAAAAATATATGTTACTTATATATCATGCAAAAAATAAAAAAATAAACATAAATATTTATATGTCGTCATGCAAGAGGTGTCTAGGTAACGTTTTTCATTTTTTTTAAATTCATATACTATAATTTAATAAAAATACACTTTGCTATTGAAAAAAAAAACTAATAATACATACCAGTAGTGTCGATTTCTTCCTGTGGTCTGGTCGGTTTTGCGATGCTCTTTCTCTTAGACGGCGAGTGTTTCAGTGCTGTGAAATTTACCATTTTTATACTTACACCGCTCTGACACATGATTACTATAAGTATTATTGTGGTTTTTCTGTTTACAATTTAAATGTATTTCATTTTTTATTTATTTACTACATTCATGATTTTTTTATACACATATCGCATACTAAATAGTAAACTGACCTAATTCAAAAAAGCTGATTCTAGGGAAATCGCAAGAAACGTTCATTCCACTTATAATTCTATAAAAACGACATTATAGTAAAAAAAATATTCATTTTTATTATAGTTAATGAAGTGATGAATGCTATTGAAATGTTATTTTAATTATATTTTATTATTTGTCTTTTTAACAAAAATCTGTTTTGGTAAAAAAAAAAATAGCTTTATATCAGTATCGGATTCCAAAATAATTCTCAGATTCGCTGACAGAGTGTTGCCAGTATCATTAAATCAATTTAGACCTAAATCGTAATCGGTCAGTTTACCACTAAGCATGCGATATCTTTTACGTTATTCACATCTTCTATTTTTTATTTTTCCTTTGCATCCCAAATGACTGATAGAATAGACGACAGTCTATTTATATTCTGTTTAAAACCGTTAATCCTTTTTAAATTCTTTTTATTTATTTTAACTACGACTTCTCAAACATATATAGAACATCACAATAATACTTTTCTATGTGCATTAATATAAATTTGTGATGTACAAGTAAGCGGTTTACGAAAAAAAAGCTTCAGAAAGTTTTCTCGTGAAATAAAACGCAAAATATGGTTTAAAGCTTAATCTAAGATTAAGAAAAAAAAATTAAGTGATAAGTAAAGAAATAGGAAGAAAAAAATAAGTTCGCCAGAGAAGATGAAAATCATGCGGAAAGATCGAGATAAATCTGACTTAGTTTCGTTGAGATAGTTGAGAGGTGCGAAAATTTTGTAGATCTAAAGTCGCGGCTAAATGATCATGTTGAGAGATGAGATTTTAAAACAAGAACTGGCGATTCAGGTTACTTTTCGTATAGAAACTTTAAAAATAGGTCGAAAAGGTTTTTCTTTTCACACAACTGATTTTAAATAGCTGTACAATAGCCTCGTTGCTACTTGGTCGTGTTGAGGAATGAGATTTTAGAAAGAAAAAAAATATTTAAAACAACAATTTTTGCCTTTTTCATTTTTTAGATATACAAATACGTTTCCTAGCATCATTATCAGCGATCATTCACTCAAATTTGTCCCTTAAACTCATGAATAACAAAACATCGACACTCAGAAATACACGAAACTGGAAGTCACAATACAGTATGTTCCAAAATCCACTCAAAAATAATTTTCGAAAATTAATACAAATGCATGAGAAACTAAACTACTTTGCTTTAATCCGCGAATGAATACGAGGGAAAATCGGTGTAATGCTGCAACCGTTCTACATGACCAGCATCTTCAACGCTTCGGGTACCAGTCTAAAAGCTGACTATGCAACCATGATCATTGGAGCCGCCCTGTTATGTTCAATCTATTTATTACTTTGAGATCCGCCAATGCGATATATATGGCGATTTGAACACATGACTGGCCCGTTGGCTCAGTTGGCAATTACCCTGTTCTCCGCTCTGGGGTTGTGGGTTCGATTCTCGCCTCGTATCGTGGGCGTATTATCTACATATGAATTTATATATTTACACCAACAATAATGATAATAACAGGCTGTTTCAGGCGCTAAGTTGTCTACGTTAGGAACAGATGTCTGCGTATAATAGTTATTTATATGTATGTATACACTTACGGCTGGCCGAGGACAGTAGGTCGGGCAAGTAGGGCAGCTTTTTGATGAGGATGATGCTGTCGAAGCAGGAGGGCTGGAGCAGCGCGGCCGTAGCGTTGGCCGCAAGCACGGCCGCTATGATGGGCAGCAAGTGCGTTACCTGGAGGCAGCGTTGAAATGTTGACGCCATTGCCATCAAATTCTGAGATAGATATGCATTCTACATAGGCGTGCAATAACATTTAAAACATTATCACCTGTCCTGTCATCTCGATGCATATCACTATCGTGGAGACCGTGTGCGTCACAGCTCCTGTAAACGCCGCCGCGCCCACTGTTGCGTAGCCACCTAAAAATAAAATCCTGGGTATTAGGAGGCGTTCAACTATTACGAATTACGAATCAATTCTTAATCGAAGCTGACGGCAGTGACTGACCCGGCAGGATCTTCTGCACGTGTCCGCCGTAGGCTACGCCGAGGGGGCAGAAGTGGTGCATGACCTCGCCCGTGAAGCGCCCCAGCGCCGCGCCCATCTTGAACGCCGGCACGAAGATGCCGGCCGGCACGGGCAGCGTGCACGACACCATGCTCAGGAAGAACTGGGAACAAATACATATATAGGACCGGCGGATCCATACGTTGTGCCAACTGCAGCGCCATCTGCCGAACTGATTTGTGAATCTACGCCATCCAAACGCATACAAAAAAATATTCAAATCCGTCCAGCCGTACAGAAATTCAGTGACATATACACGTACAGTGGAATTATATACATAGAGTCTACTATTTTACACACTAAGTCTGTTCCCAAGGTAGACAACTTAATGCCCGTTTCATACATATCAGTCGCCTGGCTTACGCAAATATTTTTTTATATAAATACGTTTAAACTAAAGGTAGCTTCACAACCTCTTTTGAGAACTGTCTACTATTATTATTGTAGCGACAAGGATTATTCGACATTCCCCCACTCGGACGCAATCTCGAGTGCTTGTAATTATTCTACGCCAACCTTTACAAATCATTGAATAATAATAATCATAGAAAGAAATATAACGACTATCACCACGACGATGCTCAAAAGTAGGATATCATTAGATAGGACATTATCGTGGGTCGTGGTTTCACTGTCAAGCAAGCACTAGTACTTGGAAGCGTGCAGCTGGGTCGCATCTACTAATGAAAATCATGTCCGGCATCGGGACAACAGTCCCAAAAAGTGCATCAATTATATGTTAATGCCACTGTTATTGCAAAATGATTCGTCTGAACGAATACGCACTGAGCCGACGACGCTTTGGGTAAGTGAGACTCACGACGGAGAAGAAGTATATGATGAGGCAGGCGCAGAGGCCGACCTCCGGGGTGCGCCCGTGGTCCACCACGGCGGCCTGCTCCGCGCTCAGCGAGTCGGACCAGGTGAAGTTGGCAAACAGCGACAGCACCTGCGCACCACCACAGGTAAATAGCCAAAAAATAAACAATATTTTTGGAGTCACTGACGATGTGCAACATATTTTGATGGAACGTGGACGGAACAAAGACGAGCGTCGTGGCCTTCTTATCTCGTATTGTGATTTTGGTGTTTGTTGGTGCAATAGCTTCTCCGGCCCATCATCAGTGCAGGCCAAGATCATATGTGCATTATTATTTTCTGTAACTTAAACTGTGTGTGAATTTCGTATTTGATACGTATCTGCGTAATTAATAATTATAGGGGCGACGTTATTATTAAGTGATCAACTCCCTTTCAATAAAGATCAAAAGAAAAAGTAATAAAATTTAGGTATGTTTAAGATTCTCATTTCCCCTCCTACTAAGCTTAAATAAAAAGGTTGAGCTAGGAGTGGATACATGGACATACAATGGATACATTTTACTGATCTCAATTTTAAAATAATGCATTCCGGAAAGCATAACCGGAAAGTTAAACCAGCAACACAAAAATAGCGGAAAATTTTCTGTCGTGCCCTAACGCATGTTTCGCTTTAAAACCCAAACATCATCAGAAGATAGAATGTACAAAGTGTATTCATAAAACAATTAGTAAAATCTAGATAAGAAAATTCATTAATGCATGGTGTAAAGGCATAATTTTATGAAATTTCCTCACTTGCTCCTGGTTGCCGAGATCTGCCGCCATGTATTTATTGTAGAATTGGACCGGCGAGTCCTGGTACCAGTAGTTTCTTACATAAAATCGGCGTGCACTGACGGCAATACTATCACTTCAAATGATGCTATTGTTGTCGCGTTTCGTTCGGATTATGAGACTTCCCGGTGGCCTACAATCGTCACTAAGGCCTGCAACGCATCTGCTTGCCTCCTGGTCGTGCAGATGTCCATGGGCGTCAGTAGGCACTTAGCTGCCAGCTGCCTGCTCGTTTGCCCCTTGTAACATAAAAAAAAATTGTCATGATAAATCTTTCAATCCTGTTCTTTAATTTACAGGTTCGAGAAGAGTAGAGAGCGAGGATCAATTTGTACGAGGATTTTCGCCTGGAGACAAAACAATATGCTTATCACCAGGGAAAATGGCTTTAGCGTTCTGCGTTTTAGGAGTCATTTTCCTCTGCGCTATTGCTGTTGCTTTCGCCTCCTTGGTGCGAGCCAGGCGACGCATAGTTCGGGAGCCAATCCATACTTCTCTATCTTTCTATACTGGCAGCAAGAGTATGTTCTCTTCTAGTGGTAGCAGTAGTTCGGGGTTGAGTGGAAGCAAACTTTTGCTAACTGATAGTCCGTACTTAGACCACCATTCTTCTGCGAGCAACAACTGGCCATATACAAGGGCTTTTTAATTTATAATATTATTTTAAACAATAACGTGTCATTTCATACAAACTTTAGTTGAAGAAAACTAAGTTTAAAAGTTGCATAAGTTAAGACATTTAACACTATGGGCTAATCTGTAAATGACGTCACGTCGCTTTCCTCCTGTCTTTGTCAAAAGTTGTCACATTTTCTAACATTTTGGTGACATCATATAATAGAGAAAACAGCAGTTTCTTTTAATTAGTTTGTGTACGTTCCGGTATATACTGCAAGCCCTGTAAGCTGTGACGTCAATTTTGTATACTGTAAAGATGTTCCTTTTCGTTTGCTATACTGGTTACAGTTTAAAACGGAACGCGGTCCAGTTACTGACATCCCCATTCAATTTTTCCATTTGGACTTTTTCAATTTTTTTCATTCACGATTTTTTAATAATGTAATACTGTTAGATTTAATTGTTTTTTTTTTTTACCAAGAGCCGCTCTGTTTTTGGTTGGTCACGTGACCAAAGTACTGAGAGCACTGAAGCTCGAAAGCGGCGGTGCTCACAGTACAAATATGACGACTGTTTATGACGTCATATATTTCCATGGGCTATTGCGGTAGTATATTGGCAATGTATTACTATATCACCAGTGTGAGCACTGAGCAGTGCTCGCAGTGTACATCGGAACATACCCTTTATGTAGTGTGTGAATAAAGGACAAAAAATGTAAATTTTGACATGTACTATCACACATTTTTTGTTCGTTGTCTCACACATTGGCACATTTTGGCGATACCTTCCCCTATTTTCGAAAAATTATGTTTTTGTAAAGACAGTAAATGATTTTATTTAAATCAGTTTGACTCAGATTATAACAGCTATGGTTCTATACTCTGAGAATTTATAATGATGATTGAATTTTAGGTAATAAAAATAGTGTTGACAAGTGACTAATGTCATTTTTAATATGTTTTGACATGAAGGTGATTGTTTTTCTGACTTTAAACTACCATATTGAGGCTCAATAGCTTTTTTAGTAAATTATTGTGTTGACATATTATTGCTTCACACCATCCAATTAAATAATTTAGAAACTATTTATTTAAATAATAAAGTTAATATAATATATCATGGAAGTAATTAGTAAGTTAAACTATTATCATGGTGACTTTAATGAGGGGTAACATAATTTATCTCTATATTAAAAATGTTCGTCGAAATGCGTAAATAAGGGGGGCGCCACATTAGCATCTTGGTTAATTTTATAGATTATTAGTGGTCAATTCATCAAATATTGCCACGTTCATTGTACTGTTCTGTATATGATTAGAAATGTTACACATTATTAAAGTCTCCATTACTATTATATAAAGAATCACGACTGATAGTATCAAGTATTACAAAAATTAAAACCTATTTAGTGTTGCTAGTGGTTAATTTATTTTTAATGCAGTTGTATACAAGTAATCTGCCTGATATTTCACATCTTCGAAAAATTACTAGTAGCAATATAATTATGGATTTTAAAGATGATTTACACATGCAAATAAATAATTCGTGTGTATATAGCAACTGACGGTACTCTCATTATCTCTTTTGATATATACATTCAATTCTCCTCTCTCTATATGACTCTACGCTCACCTTCTGAAGAGCTTAAATAATAATCGAAAAACTAAGACTGGAAGGCCAGGATGTTATTATATTAAGAGTGCTCTTTAAAGTGGCCACTAAAACTCACCTTCACTGCCAGTGTTACCTTCCCTGTCCAACCAGTTTCGGTATGATCTTCTCTTGTAATGATAAATCTTATATTTTCGATCATTATTCTAGGTCTTGAGAAGGTGAGCGTAGAGTTATAGGGGAGGAGAATTAAGAAGGCAAGCAGATACGTTGCCGGCTTTTAATAACGAGTTTAAGCCACCGGGAAGTCCGACAAACCAAACGTAATGCGACAACAATACCATCACTTGACGTCACAGCATTGCCGCCACTTCACGCCGATCCTTTGTATGAAAGAGGTACTGGTATCCGGACGCGCCAGCCCAATTCGGCCACAAGCATGGTGCTACCTCTCATTAGAAAGATAGGATTAAGGATAATGGTTGCAGTAAAAGGATATAAAGGTAGATGAAGAGGAAAGAAAGGATACGGATACAACTGTCACGGACGGTATAGAAGGAGTGACAGTAGCAGCTAGGGTGCTCCGGGGTCACGTACCCGTAGTGCATCTGACCAGCTGTCGGACAGATAAAAGAAGATTCAACTCCTGGGAGTGATTTTACCGTGTTATTTAAAATTTATACTTTTCATAAGGTATCTTTTAATTTAATAAAGTTGCCGCAGTTTTCTTATGGTGAAACTACACAGTTATCCATTTTTTTCCTGCACTTGTACTTCAAGACATAGCTGCTTGCTAAATTTCATGATTCTAGATCAACCGGATGTACCCTACAGGTTTTTGTTCTCTTTGCAAATATATGGGATATGTGACATAAACGGCCTTATCTTTTGAATGCAGATACTTATAGAGTTGATTTTTTTACAGCTTCAAGGGACTGTAAATTTCACTAGCCTGTATTAATTACAACTGAGTAGCTCTAAGCGTTCCTGAGAAAAAGGGTCTTGATTGACAGACGTACGGACAAGAAAGTAATCCTATAAGGGTTCCGTTTTTCTTTTACGAGGACGGAACTCTAAAAATGCAAAATTAATTATTATTATTTTAATATATCATTTCTCCGAGTATGGGCTGCGACCCGCTGGTAAGTGAAAGTGGGTTGGACCCAATTTTTACCTACTGTGTGTGTGTGCGTGCGTGCGTGCGTGTATGTGTGTGTGTGTGTGTGTGCGCGTGCGTGCGTGCGTGCGTGCGTGTGTGTGTGAAAAATGTGACTATGAATTCAAAAAAGAGGAAGTTTTTAATTTAACTGCACCTTTTTATGTTTGTTACCTCAGAACCTTAAATTAGGTGAACCGATTTTGATGATCCTTGTTTTATTTGAAAGGTGCTACATCCTGTGTGGTTCTTTTTCAATTTGTTAATAGAAGAAGTTTGCATTATCTTATATTTTTCGCTCATAGGTACAGGAAGTCCTGAACCGGCTTAAAACCTTCAAAGTAGCTGTGCATCCCCGTATCCGTCTCTTCTATCAACTCCTCAAGAAAAGCATGTCCGAATATTCGCATCGTACTGCCGATTCTCTCTACAACCCCAGCACTTATAAGAAAGAGAGTGATAATGCAGTATAAAGAAAGCATAACTTTATTATATACATTTATTTATACATCCAGGAAGGATCCTGAATAAAGGGGCTATGTAAAACTGAAAGAATTTTTAAAATTGGACCAGTAGTTTCAGAGATTAGGGCGTTCAAGTAAACAAACAAACTCTTCAGCTTTATATATTATATTAGTACAAATATAGTTTCGGCGGCAGACAAGCAATTTTTGTACTTGATGTAATAACTTTTAAATTTAATTTATTTAAACATATAAACAACGGGTGTTAAAACATAAATAATTACCGTATCCGTATCGTATATAATACAATAAATATTGTTTCATTAATACGCAAAGTATTAAGAAAACAACTCCTTTTATTTTTCCTGTAATGGTAGAGATTTTTGCTTACCATTTTAATCGGTGTGGGGGGGGGGGGGTAATTTATATATGTATTACAAATAAAATGTCTCCTTAATTAACTCTGTTTATTGGTGATAACCGCATAAAATCCATAACATGGTATAGAAGATCTACGCGTACAGGAGCAGGTATGATTCTTACAAACAGCGCATTATAATATTCAATTTTGATTAATAAAAACGTTATTAAATGTAAACGTAAAAACGAGCTGTAGTTATTATTATTTCCTTTTTGGAACATTAAAGAGTTAAAAATGAATTCCCCGAAAACTCATTATATCTGAAACCTGATCTTTCCAGTTTCGATGAATCGTTGGATTTACAATAATAATTGGAACAGTTACTTACAATTTAAATTTCTGTATAATCTTACAATTGAAACTTGTGTAAAATTAATTTTGAACTGTCATTAAAGTTCCAACCAAATCTAAATAGTTGCTTTTAAAATTGATTATGGAAAAGGCACACGGAAAATGGAGTGGAATGACCCAAATGCTCTTGCCTGCAAGAAAAAACCTCAATTGCTCAACGGTATAGGCATAAACTAAAATCCATGACATGCTTAGTTAAAACACTATCCTACTATCATCGTGGTCTTCAGAAGCAAACCTTCAAAAAGGCATAACTGGAGTTGGGTTCAGTACATATTTAGATATCCCTTATTGTATAAACTCCGTCTGATAACGGCACAAACAGAGTAGGGAAGATGAGTTTTTTATTTATATGAACCCCACGATCCTCACGACTAATATCACTCAGTGACGTTAATCGGGTCCCACTGTTTTACGTGCCTTCCGAAACACGGAGGAGATCGGATATTAAATATGAACCTGTGTTAGAATTAATCACCCATCTATCACCGGGTCGCAGCAAGAGCTATTTTATCTGGCGATCGACTCACTATAAATTCTAAAAAATAATGATCCGTAGAATTAAAGTAAAAGTAATTAGTATTATCGACTGCATAATTAATATTCGATCCTTTGCAGAATATCTAACTAATATATTAATCCGGATAAGTGAATATTCCAAAGGATTAAATGGTTGGACGAATGTCAAATCAAGGCTTGTATTGGGGCTTATATAGAGGGTCACGTTTGGTGTAACTAATCGTTGGGGTAAAGGGTAAAAGGTAAGGGTAAAGTTCACCAACGTCTTACACTCTGTGCGATAATATTTTATGTATAGTATTTCAGGGAACACAGATGGACGAAAGGTATTGAACTCACCGATCCATAGAACATGTTTGCTACGCAGGGCATAATTAAACTATTTTGCATAAAACCACGATTTAAATGGGTAGTTTGTATGCTAAATCGTATGCTAAATCGATTTTAATTCAGGTTTTTTCAGTCACTACAGATCTAAGGGCCTAGCACGAACTTTCTCGATAGTTTTGCTTACTTTTACGTTTGAAACGAAACGTCAAAGGAAGGTTCGTGCTTCCATTTTCAACAACCCACATGTTTAACGTCGTGGATTCGATACGTGCGTGTTCTGATTTCTTTCGCGTTAGCATTATTTATCGATTAAGTTGTGTAAAACAGAAGCATTCATGTTTCATATGACTTTCGGTTTCCAATGTAGAAGGCAGTTAAACTATCGATAATGTACGTGCAAGGCCATCTGATTGAAATAACGTAAAAGTAAAATTAAGGCCACTATGTGTATGTATCATCAGGATTTTTTATTTGATATGGTCTACGGGCCGTATTAAAAATACGGCTCATACAACTTTATGAAAAACGTATATGAAACGTTTATTTTATTTGGTTAAATGTGTAGGTGAGTTAAGGTACATTCGAAGAAATGTTTCTTGCGAAATTAAATTGAGGTTTTTGGTTTTAAACTTAGGCATGAGCTCTTTGGAACGTGCTATAAAAGAGCGGCCAAAATGACTAACATATTTTTAGCGGTCTCTTGCAAATAAAAGATATTTGAGGTTTTCCTTTTCAAACAGCCACGTGCTATGTAGCATAAAGTTCAGGGGTTGCAAAAGGGTGGTCCGGTTTACACATGAACTGTTGCAGTCATAATTCTTAACCCCTGTAACGCTTTGACATAATTTTAACGACCACTGATACCCCATGATATTTGATAATAATGTTTTGTCAAATTATATCTCTTCCTTTTAACTGATTTTGGTGCAATCCCGTCTCGCTATTAAGAGGTAATTGTGTGTTGAAAATTTATTAAACAGTCTAAAAATGTAACTTAGTAGTAAAGATGATAGCACGAACTTTAGTCGTTTTTATCTTTATTCATCTTTACCCATTCCTACTAGGATCCTTTTAAATTGCAGAGGATGCTGCTTTGGGGCGAGTTTTGATGTTCGACTGACGTCTGATTTCATTCTCGGAACCCCCACGATCTCTAAACCCTCACGACTAATATCACTTAGTGTCCTTAATCGGGTCCCATAGTTTTAAGTGTCTTCTGAATCACACGTCACTATCGGGTCCGCTAATACATTATAAAACCTCAAACTAATAACGTATAATGATTATATAATAGTAGTTATGTATATCACTTTCAACGATACAATATACGATACCGCATCCAACAAAATGATGTTATATTCCACTATCAGGATCACACTATACATGCAAATTTTACGAGTGCAAAAGCTGAATATGTAACAGATAATTCTAACAGAGAACCGAAGCTGCTAATTTATTCACTTATTTTACCCCCTTGTGGCTAGGCCTTACCCTCCTACCCTTGTAACAATTATTGGATTTTCTGATGCCGATGATCCAGGGTATACAACTTAGGGTGAGAAAAAAATGAAGATAAGGATTGGTACGCCCGCCAAAAAGCTAAGGGTAAAACAATTCCCTTACCCTAGTTCTTCTCTTTACCAATGACTGGACTGCCTTAGGTCAGTAATCAAGGATGAAGGAGACATTGTTACGATATTTACTATAATATCTCAGCACTATGTGTATGTATATGTACGTATACGTATGATATTATAAGTGAGCACAATGTGCTTAGATAGATGTTACCTGGTCGACGGTTGTAACCCAATCCACTCCGTTCCCGCAAAGGCGTCCAAGTCGTCGCTCCACCTCTTCCTTGGCCTACCTGGTCTTCGGCGGCCATTGGTGGGAGTCCTTTGACCCTGGTCCTGGATTCCTTTCCTGGAGTTCTTTCCTGGTCCATTGACCCTTTCGTACCACATTCCCAACCCATTCCCACTTGAGCTTAGCTAACTTCTTTCCCAAATCCATTACTGCAACGCAGGGTGGTGTACGGAACCCTAAAAAATTAAAAACTCTGTCTACTTTAATGATTTTGTCATACAATGTATGTTACGCTATATTATTAAAATCTGTATAAAATTATAATTTTATGCCCGTCCTCATGGGAAAGGAAAAGCTAAATTGTTAAGTATGTTGCACAGCTTCTATCGTCCATTTACATAATTGGAAATTCTGCCACTGGGTTTATATAACTAGACATGTGTAATTTATAATTAATGAGACTAGTTAAGACCCGTTTCAGGTTGATATTTCATTTCATTGTCATAATGTAATTTTTTTTTTCAAAGAGAATCTTCTTTTATCTTGCGTTATCCAAGTGTAGTACCAGGAACCGCTTAAATTGCAAAGGATGTGGCTGCAAAGTGAGTTAAAATGACGGACTGACGTCTGACGTCATCCCCGGAGCCCTCAAAATCTAGATATTGTAGACAATCTCACGACTAAGATAATTTAGTGACATTAATCGGAATCCACTCTTTTACGTGCCTTCCGAAACAGGGATGTAGGTCGATTTGAAAACCAGTGCTAGAATGGGTTACCCATCTATCACCCGGCCATGGTAAGAAATGCTTAACCAAGCGATCGGCTCAAATGCCGGTCACAGACTAAGTAAGGATTATTAGGACTATTTTGAGATGTGCCTGTTACTTACTTATATATACTTAGTATTTAGTTTATTATAACAGCTGACATAAGTATATAAATGCCAGACATGGTGGTTGTTATTCTGAAAAATTCGTTAGAACAAAAATTCGTAAAAAGTATATGAAAGTCCTAAAATTCTGTACCCACATCACAGCCGACGATAGGGATGAGATGATATATTTTCGTTGTTTCATAAAGATGTCTTCAAAATTCACGAAACGTTAACATAAATTTTTTATTAAAATTCAGAGAGGCACACGTAAGTTGGATTACCTAGTTTTTTACTTTCCGCCTTTCTAAAGTATTTCAAACTTTCACAAAAGATGTTTTTCGCTTAACATTCAAAATATATTACAATATATAAGGCTGTATTCAAATTGAACATATTATCAAGCATTTTATAGATAAAATTACAGTTTGAAATAATTAAAATTGTAATTGCTTTTGAATTGTGTAAGACTGAAGCACGCCTTTATGGGTAAAATGTAACTGTACACTCTATATGAGACATACTGTGGATGATGTGGCTGTGAGGCGAGTTAAGATGCCCAACTGCAGTCTGACGTTATCCCCGGAATCCCCACAATTTCACAATTCATATCATTAAGTGACATTGATTGGGACCCACTTACGAGCCTTCCGAAGCACGGAGGTCGGATATTTGAAAATCAGTGTCAGAGTTGGCTACATCTATTACCCGCAATAAGCCGCAATAAGAGCTATTTAACCTAGTGATCGCTTAGAATGCCGGCCATTAAGCAAGCTACGTCCTCCTAATCTATATTTTACCGACATTTGGCAAATAAATCTAACTATCAGCCCAATGTAAACGCTACACGGTTAGTAAACTGAAAAACAATAGTTTTTCTATTCATATTCAACTTTTGTTCACACCGAATACGCAACGAATCACGCATTTGATTTTTTTTCACATCGAATACGCAACGAATCAAGTACTCAACACTGTAGCGATAGACCACCTAATATATTCACAGTATCAGACGGTTCGGTTTGTAATATTTTCTTAAACGACAAAATATCTCCATCCTCATGTTCAACTTCGTCAATGTTACATACCTTTCGATTATTCCCTTCATTTGAATCGATGCTACGAGTTCGTAATCGATTTACGACTAAACATCACTTTTTTATGTAATATTGTTGCGGATTTTTCGGTCAAAACTCGACGTTGTAAGTGACAACATTCATTTACCGTCTATTTGTATTGCATTAATAAACACCGCGGAGGATGATTGTCTACGTAGATTAACTTAATATTATAATGGACTAGCTGTACCCTGCGTCGTCGTCCGCGTAAAATTAAACTTGCCCTTATACATCCCTAATCTGGGCCTATCGAAAAGTACCTCCCTGCCAAATTTCATCTTAGTACGTCCCGCAGTTCTCGAAATTTCGTATTACGTGACCTTTTGCGTTTATGGTGGACTTCAACACAGCCACACTCAGATCACCTCCTATTTATGTGAAATTACGTCAGCTGTCAGAAGACGCATCCAGTGTAAACGTAAACAAACAGACTCTTTTATATGAGCCACTATTATAGCAGTTTGCTAGATTTGTATTGTTAGCGTGGTATGATCAACAATGTTCAATTGTTCACGTTTACACTAATGTGAACTTCAATAAACAGACTCTTTTTTCCGTGCCGTTGGCGTATAGTACGCTAGAGCGTTCTGTTGACGTGGTTATGAACAAAAATGTTCACGTTTACAGTTAAACCTGCTCACAGTTGGCGGTTAATAATACGGTTAGTATGTACATAGCCTAAGAAATCTTGAATAGTGCTGGAGCATCGTTAAAGGAAGGAATTCGCCGCCATATGATACCCTATTTGTAGGTGTCATATAACATAGTATTGGCGTGGGAATTGTATATGACAACGCTGCGACGCCTTATGTGAGCGATATTATTATCTAAACTGGCTGTTACCCGTACGTACATATGAATACCTTGTACCATAAAGAGCTTGGTCAGGGCCGGACTGTGAGTTTAGGGGGCCCTGGGCTAACATTACTTAGGGACCCGACAGATTACACAAAGTATAGGAAAAAATAAGACGGAAAAATATTTGATTTATACAGTTTATAGAGATCGAATGAATGTGTAATAGCTGCCGAACATTTTAACTGTCAGTTCGAAGTACCAACACCTGAACGTATACTTCAATTAAATGGGTTTCATTAAGCGCAGGAAAACCTAGTTCTGACAACCTTATAATCTGTTTAATTTAATAAAATATATATTTTTTCGCGTTATCGTCTATTTGAGAAGTAGCTGAGGGCCTCTGGAGTTCATAGGGGCCCAAAGAGCCATATGATAGGTCCGGCCCTGGCTTATGTAGTTCCTTTTAGAATTGTATTTATAAATACACATTGAAAATTTTACAGGCATGTAACCTACATTTGCCTCTTGTTCGTATATCCTCTTTCGAATGGAGGTAAATAAATTTTCCAATTGAATGCCCTCGTAGCGTCAGGAATCCTCCCGAGGCCTGGAATCTCGATGCAATCTTATACATTAGTAATAATATATCTTCATGATAACATCGCAGCTTTGTATTTTCTTTGTATGCTATCACTGCTTTCATTCTTTTTCTTTTTTTTAAACAATATTTTGAGACTGACTGTTTTTTTTTAAAGCTTGTGTTAGGAGTAACCATTGTCCAGCGGGGTTTCACGATCATTATTTTTCTTTACTATACTACTACTATGACTGGCCCGTTGGCGCAGTTTGCAGTGACCCTGCCTTCCGCTCCGGGAGTCGTGGGTTCTATTCCCACCTCGAGTCTAGGTGCATTACCTATATGTATGTATTTATATATTTAAGAAAAATATATATTTGTGTATAACAGGTGTCTGTTACCTATAACACAGGCATTAAGTTATCTACCTTAGGAACAGACGTCCGTGTGTCATATAGTCCTGTATATATTTGTATATATATTTACTACATTGTCTATTTTCAACTGATCTGATCGTCGCTTATTAATGCGAGGATGTGAGTGTTTGTGTATTTGTTTGTTTGTGTTTGCATGCGTGTGTGTGTGTGTCTGAGAGTGAGTGAGTGAGAGTGTGTATGATGCGAGCGCTTCCTTTGATCAATTAATTCGTCGTGAATCCGAACTTTTCTTGAATTCGAAATCCGAAACCAATGTAGGAGATCTTCTCAATGCTTTTCGGATATTTTAGTAGTTATTGTATATGAATATTGATCAATTTTTTTTCTTTTAATTAAGAAAATAAAAAAGAATTTACCAAACACAAATATTCGTGCTCGCGTAAAGCCAGAAAAGTCCTTATATATCCATTTATGAGAACGTAGCACTTGGCTCAAACTCATTTTGATGGGTAGCCGAGCGGCAACTTTTCTCCTATAATCCATTAGGAAGCCACACAGCTACCACTAGCAATATTAACAAAAGAGTCAATCTGACTGCACTGCAAAATAGCCTTTATTAATGTAGCGTGTGGGCTATATTAGTATAGCATTATTTGCTTGGGACGAGATAACTTTTATAAAACGTGCCTGTCAGAGCGTTAAGTATGCCATACCGACGTAGCGCGTTCTTAATTCGGCTGATCAGCTTACAAAGAATATAAGAGTGTTCAACTTCAAATACGCATAGGTAAATATATAAATATATAGGACTATATGACATATGGACGTCTGTTCCTAAGGTAGACAACTGAATGCCTGTGTTATAGGTAACAGACGCATGTTATACTCAAATATTTTTTTCTGTACAAATATATAAATACATACATATGGATAATACACACAGACTCGAGGCGGAAATTGAACCTACAACCCCCTTAGCGGCCCCTTATGCTGCAGATGTCCATGGGCGACGGTAACCACTTACGATCAGGTGTACTTTCTGCCCGTTTGCCCCCTTTCATTCTATAAAAAAAAACAAGTCTTGCAACTCAGTTCTTCTACTGTTAAAAGTTGTGAGATCCGTGTAATGCCAATTCGGTTAATCGTGGTTCTTGCTTAACAACATCCTGGGAATCCTCGTAGTGGGTCGTCGGCGTCGAGGATTAAGACAGAAGACCTCCTTCAGGTAGGGACTAAATAAATTAACGGACTTTTGTTTTTGATGGCATCTCATTTTTAAAAGCAGGTTATTTTAATTTTTCTTTACTATTCCATTATAGTTCATACATATAATACAGGTACACTAATTGATTCACTGCAAATGAAACTTTGTAATCCTATATATTTATATGGGATTACAAAGTTATGTATGTAGTTGGTGTATCCAGAAACTAGAAACGAAATTGCAAAATATTTTTTTTTTCTTTGATTTATAAACTAAAAACTATGATATTCTAAATTTTCAGCTTCTATAATATCTGCTAGCTTGCGTTAGAATTTTGATGATCGGGCAGTCAGTGACTGGCAAAACTAGACATTCCTATGTCAAATCGCTTCCCAACTTACTACAGGTTTATTTCACTTTCTGCAGCGCCAGCGTCTGGAGTAAAGGTATACAGTACAAGAATAAAACTTGGAAATAATTTGCTACCAGAAGAATTCCGCTATATATGATAACATCTTTGCTCTCCTCCCCATCTACATTTATATCCCTTTTCGCTATCCCTTTCCCCTGCACCTATCTTTCTAATTAGAGGTAGCGCCATGCTTGTAACCGAATTGGGCCAGCGCTCCGGGTACCAGTACCTCTTTTTGACATGAGATCGGCGTGAATTGGCGGCAATGCTGTCACGTCAATTGATGGTATTGTTGTCGCGTTTCGTTCGGTATGTGAGACTTCCCGGTGGCCAAATCTCGTCATTAAAGTCCGGCAACGCATCTGAGAGCCATCTGGTGGCGTAGATAGTTTCTTAGATGATAAACCGCCTGCTCGTATGGCCTTTGTAGTATTACAAAAATGTAACACAGATGACTATTGAATTTGATTTTCTGTTATACAATAGTTTTCATAGTAACGGAACGGCTAAGACACATTTTTTGACCAAGATGTAGAGTTTGTGAAGTTAAGACTTGTAGAGTAAAAAACTTGGCTCTCCATGAGATCTGTTTTGACAAAGTCTCTCTCTAATCTTTTTCTAATTTTACATGAATTTGCTGGGATAAGTTTTTCTATCTTATCTTTCATCTATTTATACTGAAAGTCCCTAAGTCGTATTTGAACATGGTAACCCTATACAACTTCATATGATTAATTTCTACCGTATGTATGGAAACGTCGGTTCACGTACGAAAATACGCCCGAAATAGAAATTGCGAATTGCAGAACCGGTAATTAATTGATTTTATCAAAACGGGTACAGTAATTAGTTTTAAATTTCATAGTGATTTATGTTTTCATTCTTATATTTAACTGTATTTTGATATAAATTGTTAATAAACGTATGTACATATTAAGAGAGTGAAGAGAAAGGGGCAGAGTCATTCCTCAATGGCCGGCAACACAACTGCGGTCTGGTCATGCAGTAATCCCTGGGCGTTGGTAGTTACTCTGGTGAACCACCTGCCCGTTGCTTCTTTTTTAAAGAAACCTTATTAATTTAACTGAGTCAAACATGGGTCTTCCAATAGCGGGTCAACTTCCACACCACTAAACCAAAGGTGTCCAAGTTTTTGTGTAAATTTGTTGCCATACAAAAATTACACATTTATTGCCTTCAATTTCAACATGGCGTGATTCGTGAGCTAAACAGTTATAGCGTTTTAGGGATCCGTAAGTAAATATACAAAACCTTCTAAAGATGAAGAAAGCAGGGAGACCTTCTTTAAAGAACAAAGGAAGCACAAATCTTTAGATTTGCAAAATTTTAATTAATTTTACAATAATATTGTTATATTTGACAATTAAATACATACCATATCTGATCGCCATGACCACACTATGACACAATACTGTAGTAAAATGTATACATGTGTGCATAAATCGTTTTGCATTGGTGTGCGTGAGGTTTTCTTTTAATAAGCTAATGTATTAATAATGCCTCTATACTTGTTATATAAAGCTGTTTGTTTGTTTGTTTGCTTGATTGCATGAACACGATAGTCTCGGAAACTACTGGTACGATTTGAAAAATTATTTCAGTGTTAAATAGTCCGTTTATCGAGGAAGGTGAAATTGAAAATGTAAACTTGATCGAGCAGGCGGCATTCACATAAGTGCCTACTGACGCCCATGGACATCTGCACGACAGGAAGGCTAGCAGATGCGTTGCCGGCCTCTAATAACGTGTTTAGGTCACCGGGAAGTCTCACAAGCTGAACGAAACGCGACAACAATACCATCACTTGACGTGACAGTGACTAATCCGACTGGGACTACCTAGTTTAGGGGCCAGGGTTATAATGAACTATGTAATATGATTTATATAATAAAAAATACTATTACTATTACTAGATTAGTCATAAAATGACCAATTACGTTTTAGGTCTAAAGTGAGTTAATGATTTAGGCAGGTACCATTCAACGTCCTGTATCAAAGAATTATTCAATATCTCCACCCAACACAGAGATACAGCTATTTTTGTATATTTAACTAAAATAAGTTTTTAGTTTAAAAGACAGACAAGTAATAAAATATCGTCAACTTTTATTGAAATACATAATTTGCTGCAACAATAAGTCGTTATTATGGAATTATAAGCGAAACGACTCGTAAATGACAAGACTTTTTTTTTTATATTTCCCAAAAATCTGCTTTTTTGACTTAGGTCAGTTTATGACTAAACTTGCAATATCTCCTGAAGAACTAACACACTTTAGGGTAAAGGAGTCGTTGAGTAAAGACCAAACTACTCGACACTAAACTATTTTTTTCTTGTTTTTTGATACATAATTATGTATTCTTTACTCACTTGCAAAGCAGTGTGCCGTCCTTAAGCACTTCATAGAAGTTGTCCATGTCACCCGAGGTATTGTCGGGCTCGCCAACGATCTGACGGATCCATTCCAGACACTCTTCGGCCAGTTCCTCGCTGTATTTGCTGTTGATCTGTAAATGAGAGAAAGTACTGTTTATTTTAATGTATTTTGTAAAGATGTAGTAACATTAATACCACATTCAGAATACTATATTCCGAGCAATTTACATTTTTAGTATTTGTCTATCATCTACATCCTAGCGTTTTCCCGGTATAGTACCAGGATCCGGTTAGAATACAGCAAGTAAAGACGCAGTCGTCTTCACAGATAAACCCCAAGTGTTTTTGCACCTTATCATAAAAAAATATACTGATCTGGCCTTGGTTAGGAAACTTCTCAGTAGTTAAGTTGCCAACTTGCCATAAGGATTATCTAGGACAAGACGTATTGCGTAATGACAAAGCTATTCAATGTGCAAGTGCTAATGATATATTTATGTGCGGGCACCATTGCAGATTTACAACCAGCATGTTGTAATATCGTCTTTATATGATCGCCAATGTAATATCATAGATGTTACTTATAAACACGTAAACCGTCATTACTGTTTATAAGCAACCTGTCCTTTTGCCTCTTCATCATCATCTTTTTTAACCTATATTGACCAACTGTTGGGTGAAGGTTTGCCTCTTGGCAATTAAAAAAAAGTTTTTAATCCATGGCCAAATTTCCATGAAGCTTTTTCTAGATAAATAAATCTCATCAAAAACATAAATGAGAAATGAAAGCCAAGTTTCTTGGCAGCCGACTTCAACGACAAAAGAAGTGAGATCTAAATGGGTGCCAAGTTCAATGGTCAGTCCAGAAATTTATTTGAATAACAACTTAATACATATTATAAATTAGGATAATATACTGAAGCCGAAGGTTCGACTTGGCTAGTTCTCACATAAGAATTATTATTAAGCGTATAATAAAATAACAACTTAAAATATCATTTCTTTTTATTATTTAGGATAATATACCGGAGCCCAAGGTCCGATTGGCTAGTTCTCATATATGAATTATTACTAAGTGTCTACTAAAACAGTCATGGAGAAGCCCTATTTTCGATGGCTAGTTTCTACCAGCAAGCCTAATTACAGAAGAATAAAATAAGAAGTTACACCTCTGGAAGTCGCGAATGCTATAATGCTATAAATACCCACGGCACGGCTCGCCAGTTATGTTTGCGGGAACTTGGCTATACCGCCCCACAGGTCTTGAAACTGAATCGTCAGTTGGCAGCACTCGAAAAAAAATTCATGTACTAAATACGTATATCACGGCAAAAGGCAATTTCATCGAAACAATAATTAAAAACAATTCTGTCTGCCTGTGCATTTATCTGACTGAATACTTAACCGTCTGTTTGTGCCATTAAAAAAACAAAAAAGGCAAACGCAGGCACACTAGTCTGCATCTGATGGTAACTATGTAAAGGGCTGTATTGCAAATTCATAAGTCTCTAGTAGTATTGAGTTACTATGACGTCTGCACAATATGGTATTCATGTATTCGTGAAACTCGAAACTTCAACGAGCTTTAGTGCGGTCGCTGTTTGAGCATCTCATTAAAACAGAACCCAACTAAATTATTTACGGCCTTGTTATCTCGCATATTGCGCTGCGTACAATGATGGGGTTGAAATTTATTTCGAAGTGAGATCACATTCAAAATTTTCATAGTAATGACACTTATATTTCACCTAGGGGTGTAAAAAATTGGTTATGTATAAGGATCAATATCATGTTTGCAATTCGGCTGGCCCGTTGGCAAAGTGGGCAGTGACCCTGCCTTCTGTTCCAGGAGTCGTGGGTTCGATTCCCACCTCGAGTGTGGGTGTATTATCCATATGTATGTATTTATATATTTCTAAAAATATATAAATACATACATATGTAAAATTGTAAGGTTGTAGAGATCGTGGGGGTTCCGAGGATGACGTCAGATGGCAATCGGTTATCTTAACTCACCCCACAGCCAAATCCTCTGCAATCTAAGCGGACCCTGGCATTTAACCTGGACAATGCTAGGAAATTAATATTATTTTCCATTCAACCTCTTGTATTGAGATGTATTAATATAGAGTTTCTTTGGGAAAGCCGAATAGTTAATAGGATACCAATGACCAGCTACTGTGCCGTCACACCTTTTAAAAACACTTCGAGGGTTCCCTCCCTGTTAGATACAATAGTTAATTCCTCCAAGTGATATAATTTACGTTCATTTAACAACAGCTTCGTTACATAATTCATGTGGGTAATAAAATTGTATCTAACATCGGAGCAACGTTAGTGGGAAGTAAAATAGATAGCACGTGAAAAGATGTTAAAGCAAACTTTCAGGCTGGTAGTTGTAAAGGCTCTATAAAGTCGACGAGGCTCTTAAACACGGAAACAATTTATGGTTATTTCGATAAGATGCGTGGAACACATGCTCCGCGAGGCTCGATCGCGATAGCAGAAAAAATCCATTCCGTTCGCGCCGCGACGCATAAATTATTGCCACTCTGAACAACTCACTTCGGTTGCCATGTCTTTTTAGAATATACGACACCGTTTTCAAGTGACTGGTGTAAATTATAATTCTTAAGCATGTTGTGATGTCCCATAATTATTAGTAGGACATATTATATGTAATAATTTTCTATTTTTAATTGTATCTTAAAATTTTTATTACTGACGGTTATCCTGAAATAAATAAATAGATTTATTTTTCTTTTATTTTATTTAGGAGTTCAGCGAGATTTAGCTGACATTGATTCACCTGATATACCTAGCGGTTGGCCCGCTATCATTAATTTGTCATTGAACATTAATTTGTTTTATAGATGACTAGCGGTGCTCGCGATTTTGTCCGCGTAAAATTCGGTAAAAAAGTTTGATTTCATTTTAGCGTAATGATAAAGGCCTATAGCCTATAAAGGCGCAAGTGCGGCCTCACATGGAGTACTGTTGTTACCCTAGGCCGGGGGCTCCATAATATCAGCTTCTTCTATTTGACCTCATTCAAGATAGTGCGGCTTAAATCGTCAACGACTCAGCTCCTTCCGTTCAGCTCGATCCTCTGGCTATGCGGAGAGATGTGGCTTCACTCTGCATCTTTTATCGCATGTATCATGGAGTGTTCCAAGGAGTTGTTTGGATTAATACCGGCAGCTGTATTCCACCACAGGACATCTCGCCAGTATTTGAAATTTCACCCTTACGACCTTGATGTCCTAAAATGCACAACCGTGCGATTCTCAAGAAACTTCTTACCTCGCACAATTCCTCTGTGGAATCACTTACCAGCGTCTGTATTTCCGAACCGATACAAATTAGGCACCTTCAAGAAAAGAAAAGTATACTCATTTCTCAAAGGCTAACGCATCTGCGAGCCCTTAGGTGTTGCAGATGTCTATGGGCGTCGGTAGTCACTTAGGTGAAACGCCTGCCTGTTTGCCTCTTGTTCTATAAAAAAAAGCCTTCCTCGATAAATGGGCTATCTAACACTGAAAGAATTTTTCTAAGGAACCAAGGATAACTAATTACATTTTCCAAGTTTTATGTACCAAATTACGAGTATATTGTGAATTTAAAATGATTTATTATAACTTGACTAATATGTTGTCTTATCAACCCAATTAAGAGCATGGGTGTTTTTAATCTCGCAAATAAATTGTCGTGTCGTACCCTTGTCGTGTCGTGACGTATAAACAGACTTTTGTAAGGATTCTGTTGGTCCTGAAAAGTGAATGATGATCGTTTGTTTTACTAAATTTTATTATCCCGCGCTTGCAGTAACAAACAGCTCTGTCAAGAAGTTTGTATGTGAGAAATGCCTATTTGCCTAAACTTGGAAACGAGGAAATTTTATGGCGTAAAAGCAAGAGAATTAATAGAAATCTATTTTTGTAAACGAATATATTACAATAAGAACTTAAAGCCTTGATAGAGAGGTTTATGAAATACTAGGATCAGCCTCTGCCGAGTCTGCCAGTAGTAAATATTATACGACAAGCTACAAACCACGACTTTGCTTTGTTTTCTTTCACTTTTATACAAATTATGCAACCATATGGTGGATGGACGATACCGTCATTCAATACATCATCTCTTTCAAAGTCCTAAAATTGCTTATGTTTTTCTCCAAGGTGCAATCTGTCTCCATACACACATTCATCAAAATTGATTTAGCGGTTTTGGTTTGAAAACGTAACAGACAGAGTTATTTTCACATTAATAATTTTATTAAGAAGGTAATACATAGCCATCTGGAAGGCCAGCGACGCATCTACAACTTGTGCGTTGTGTTGTTTGTTTGTTTATAAGTGTGGGCAAGGCACACCAAGGTGAGAGGCTTTTCGGCGAGGAATGAAAGGTGGGAGCGAAGGTCGATATGCTCAACCACCGCAACTATATAAAGATAATACCGTCATCATGTCTCCGTTTTAACACAATCTTATAGTAAAATGTACACATGCAGTAAAAAGGTTCGGACCAACGCGCCGGGAACTCACACAAACGCGACAACAATACCACCACTGGAGATGACAATATTTCCGCCACTTCAGGCCAATCTTATGAGAGGATGAGGTACTGGTTTTCGGCCTAACTAATTCGGCTTAATTAGATAATAGATAGGAATAAAGGAAAGGGATGGAGTAAAAGTATATAAAGGTAGATGGAAAAAGGGGACAAAGGATCTGATAGAGTAGTGACACTATAGCAGCTGGGGTAATCCGGAGGCGAATACTTGTGGTGGATCTGACCACTTATTGAACAGATAATTACTGACGTTCCCAAATAAAAAGTTTATTCAAATATGCATTCGTTTGTATACGTTTTACATTGGCCATGACCCTGGATACTTTGACATCGGAAAATGGATAGATTTTTCTTGGCGAATGGCACAGAATCCGATTAGACAAGGGAGAGAATACTGGCGGTGAAGGCGAACTGTAAGGTGCATAGTATTAATTAAAACGTCTCTTATTTCGCTGTGTGGGTACCTTCCTTGTAAGGATCCATGGAATGGCTAGAGCGACTTGGATAAAAATTTTGTTAATAAGTATTATGTATATATGTTAAATTAATATATATACCAAGGGCATCATAGGGTTCTTCTTGAACCTAAAGGGGTACGGGCCACGAGGAGAACCTCCTTGCCCGGGCTAGTGTCTCAAGAGTAGCTGTAACGGCCCGGTGATCTGTTTTACTTATAAGACTCAACCTTGACGGTAATCTCCTAGGCGTGGAGGGACTGTGTAAAGGGCAGCCCTGCCATAAAGGTGCCAGTCTGGTAGGGTCATATCCATGTTTATTCCAAGGGGTTCGTAAATGGTTTGAAAAGACAATTGGACCTGGAAGGTGACGCTTCTGTCGGTTAGGTTTGGTTAGGTAAACCTTAATTGTGTATCTCTCGCTATAACTAAAAAACGGCTGGGCCTATTTGACCCCATTTTCTTTATTCGCTTCATTTATGGGAAGGTTTAAGAAAGGAAGCAAAACTCAAAAGCACATTAAAAAATATACTAAAAGTTTTTTTCTTTAAGTAGAGTTGGACGCAACTTCGGAATACTTCCAATAGATGGCATTTATAAGGGACCCTCCGTCTGACCATAAATCGGGGAAGACAACGTCTTCCGTTTCCGCAAGTGAAGTATAAATTATATAGGTCGTTATAAATACTTATCTTTAATTTTTAACTCGGTATTATACTTTATAGGGGCGAATAGATACCGGCAGGCGCGCGATAGCCCCATACCGCACCATCCGATAAGGATGGAGTTAACGGGTAGTACTACGAGCAGTATGCTATAAAAAACGAACAAAACACTATTTCTTTTTCTCTTTCTCGCACATGTTAAATCTAATACCTATCCTGATCTCTCGCTCTTTACTATAATAAAGTAATTGTGAATTGGCATACAATTCTCTAAATCTGTTCATTTTTCATTCAGACTTCCTTTCTTTAAGTTTTAGATTTTTAGGTATTCGTAATAACGTGCCTGAAAGAATTATTTAGGCCCTAAAATTAGTGTGCATATATAAATAAAACAATAAAATAGATAAAGATGTATATAAGTATTTCAAACAGAGAAATGTTGTCACTGGTTATTCCAGTGAGGTATTTAGGGAAACAAAAATTTCAGTGTATTTTCTATAATTAATTAATAGACATTTTTGTATTGGATTCAATAAAAAGATGTTCTATTAAAAAGAGTTGTACAATCCCTTTCAAGTCGTCAACTATTTTAAAATCTACCACTGATTCAGAAAAGTTAATCCGCCAGAAGAACCAGCAAGAATCTGATTGAAGTTAATTTAGACCAGACCAGTGCTCATTCTACCGCTGCTCTATCAAATTCTTTTAGTTTAAACAGACGTTGAACATTCTTTCGATGTTCCGTCTACGCTCACAAAGACTCTTAGTCTAGTTTTATGCTCGTTGATATTATGGTGTAAACTCTAAAGACGAGCTTTAATTTACACTAAAAGATCGAGAAATAATGTCCTCGTTCTAGCTCTAGCTCTATGTTCGTTCGGTCTAAGCCCACCATTAGCTTAAAACATCAACATCCAATACGAACAGAACGCAGTATGCGGCAATAAAGTATTTTACAAGTTACAAGTGATACAAGAACGTAGTACAATCGGTGAGCGAGATCTCCCGCCGCTTTAACTTTATAAATACGGCGCTATTTATTTCTGGAAATCAGCCGGCTCTCATCAATATGGGTCTGGGTGTTCGCTCCGGTGAATTGTTGGCCTTGTTCGTTGGATTGCCGAATGCACAACATTTGTATTAGAATTTCCTTAATCTATATGGTTTAAAAATATTTTTAAACCAATAAAAAATAATAAATAATTTAAAGAAACCGGTAAATATCTTTTTCAACATAAACGCAGCCAGAGCAACTTAACTTAGCGATCGACTCAAATGCCAACCACTGATTAGGCCACGACCTCCTCAAAGTATGCTGTTTTCTTTTTCATTAAAGCTCATGCGGATGACCGTAAATAGATTGTCTCTACTTTGGCGTCAGTGGAATGAACCCTATCTAATATACAGGGTTATTGATAATTCGACGTATTCCGTTAGGAAGTGTGACTATGTGCAATAGTTTTTATCCCCATAAGCCTTATGCAAAGGGGAAACATATTTTAGTTATCACGTTTGTAAGTTTTTTTTAAATAAGTCAACTTCAACAACTTTCTTTAAAAAAAGAATCAATTTTAATCTCATTTCTGATTTATAATAACGATGAAATTGTGGCTATTTGTCAATATTAAAAGAACAATTATCGATACAAATTTAAAAATGCGAGACGGAAAACGTACAGCTCTATTTCAATTGTGTAGTATACACCTCCGAAATGAGTTATTATTATTTTAAGATGCCTAATATAAAATGTATACACTATATACATAACTATCTATACGTATCTGATTTCATGTTGCTATTGTGAAAGTTAGTTAGGGCAGGCAGACGGACGGATGAACGGATAGACAGAGCGAAACTATAAAAGTTCCTCTTAGGACTACGGAGCCCTGAAAAACAGCAATTCGAAATACTCGAGGGCGACTGTTTTTTTTTTTTTTAAGGAAATCCTTTAAGGACTACGGAGAAAATATAATCTGATTTTCCCTAGGTAATGTAGCTAAAACCATCCGTAAGCTCCAGGCGATATTGACATATAACCTTTTAGAACATTCAAATTCAAAATTTACCCACTCAGGTTTTTGCAAACACTTGTGAAAGTCATTTTTTAGCGTGCATATGCATATTTTTTTAAAGATGTGAGCTTCTGAGATACATTTTTTTAAAAGATGATATTTTCCTTATCTATATACACACATAGCCTTTTTTTGTTTTTTCACCTAATCTAAGTCATATAATAAATCTCTATAACGCTTTAGTGACTACAAATTTAACAGCACATTCACCGCTGCTATTATAATTCAGGAAGGGGTTTACTGATTTTAATCTGTTATAACAATATCCAATATACTGTCACAACAGGTGACTGCACCGACGCTTTACCAACGTCAATAGCTCCATGTATCGGACCGGTTTATGCATAAAAGAACTAATTTAAGTCCTATAGTTTCACAACCCACTCGCGTAAATAAAATTGAAGTGCCTGTCTTTGACGTCGAATTTATTATTTTCTACTTATTGTAAGTGATCATAATATATACGATACGATTCTCGTTACAGTCACCTGGTAACGGAGGGTCGTTACCTATTGCTTTTAAGCTTGGGCTGAGAGTGTGCGCAAACAAAACCCCAGCGGCGTCGGAGTTCAAACCGGGCGCCTTGGGGTTTTCTGTCCATACCATCTACCGTTGAGTTGTTGAGGCCCTACCAGTCGCTTCTTTCCTTAGCAACCGCCAAGATTGATATAGGTTATTGGTGGTTTTTGTACCTTATAATAATACTGTAAACCCCTTCTATAACACGATGCTCTTAGCAACATACAAATCAGTTATACCGCGCTTAACGCTGTATTAGCATTAATATTATTCTATAAAATATATTTTTTTTTAATATAGATAATATTATATTATGCACATTCGGGCCATAGAAGCGCGTTGTACGAGAATAATCCTAAACGCGTTTTCTTATAATGTGGAACGAACCTACCGTGTTATAGGGGGGATTACAGTATTTAAAATTTAGATTATAGATAACAAAATAACAAATAGATTTTAGTGATAGAGTGTCAAACCTGACAACGCTATATTCGAATTATACACGGTGCTAAAGTTATTTTTAGTTTATGGTGCATTTGCTCGTCCATGTATTGGGAGGTGCTTGGTCCGTGGTGGTCCGTGGTAGCACCAATTGAAGCTAGGTCTTGTCTGAAAATCAGCGCAGCGAGCTTAACTTGCATAAACATGCTGAGGCCAGAACCTACTTGGTCGATATAGTTTAGAGTTATGTTAGAATGATAGACTTTTGACTAGCCTGTTGACACAGTGGGCAGTGACCCTGCCTTCCACCCCCGGGTCGTGGGTTCGATTCCCACCTCAAGTCTGGATGTATTATCTATATGTATATAATTATATATTTCTACAAAAACTATATATTTGTATATAACAGGCGTCTGTTACATATAACATAGGCACTAAGTTCTCTACCTTAGGAACAGAGGTCCGTGTGTCATATAGTCCTGTATATATATTTATTTTTATAAGTATTTTTTTCAACACACTTGCTCATAAAGTAGTTCTAAGTTTCAATGCAATTAGGCACATAATGACACCTGAAATCAAACTGTGACTTTTTCATTCCTATTATTCACAAGTGAGATATATATTTACGGTCTATCATTTATTAAATACACTTATTCTAAATACATTTTTAAATATTAGTATAAAAATAAAAACATTGCGTTATGTTGCGGTCTCATACGGCCCGGTGAGATGCGATGCGATGCGTTGCGTTGCGGTGCGGTGCGGTGCGATGCGATGCGATGCAGATTATAATGGTGCGATACCCAGCGGAGCGAAACGGTACGCTTCGTTGAAATGATTAAAATATAAAATCATAAATATTAACTAGCTGTAAAGGTTGCACAATAATTTTAAAATTTCATACATCCATCATTGCGCTGAGTTTTAATTACGATGATCAATCAAAACATCCACTCAATGAGGTAATTAGGTGATAAAAATGAACTTATGGGGATTTATATCTAAAATTAATTAGATATGTATATTTTTTATTAGTGCAGTTTACTTAATTAAAGGTTTATAAAAACACTTTAATTAATTTTGTTTAATCTTAAATCAATCATGTTCAGGTGACATTAACAAGAGTTGCATTTCCGTATTGGATAGTTAAAATAAGTACAAATAGGTTTTGAAGGCCTCTGAATATACAAATAAAATCTGCAATTTCGCTATCGTTAAATTATATAATACGTCAAACGAGGATAGTTTTTAATTTTTTGCGTAGAACCCTAATTTTCTTATTCTTTCTACAGTAACCTTTCTCAGACTATAAAGAATATTTTCAAAACAAAAATCTTAAATGACTCCAATGTTCTGTATGTATTGGCATTTTATTCCTAGACGAAGTCCCCAAATAAAAATAATAAAAGGTGTGCACTTCAAAATTGCAATTTTCAAAGTACATTCAAGAACTTTCCGAGTAACAAAGTGCAGGCTCTCATATCCGACAAGCGTATGAATAAATCATGCACGCCCCTATGATAAAGTGGCAATGTTTATCGGAGCGGTCATTTATCACGCGCAGCCAGTGTTACCTGACCCCCCCCTGTCACTCATTTTTCATATACGCTTAGATCATACGAGCGTTATTTACTGGCCGTGCTGGCAAGGGTACGGAGTTATTGATGTTTAAATCGAAAACCTGCTTCGTAAGTAAAACTCCTAGCACGACGAATACCATCATGAATGTTAGAGTGCGTACAGTCTAAAAATGCACGCCCGCCTTAACCGCTTAACAGCAATACCGCAGAAAAACGAGCAGCTCGCGGAAAAAAATAATGAATTGGATTAAATAAAACGATATAAGAAAATTCTTGCCATGCAAGAAAGATAGAGGTGGCTTAAAAAAAAACCGCTTAACAGCTAAAACTTCGCTAAATCGTTCGCGCGATTGGTTAACCTTCAAGTGCCACATATAAGCAAGTGTTGCAATTAATATTTAGTTTCACACTTTAAGATAATGGATTTTAGTGGAGGGGCTTGCATTTTTAGACTGTACGCACCGTACTAATCTATTGCACAACAAATTAAAATTCGACATAGTTTCTGACACCTTCTGATTTTAATATTTATATATTATTGTGATTTTAATAACTAATTATGATAAGACAATTTAGATAATGTATGTATGTATTTGTCACTATGGCAGTGCCACGCCCTAACGGGGTGTCATGTTTGTATAATTGTTTGCAAATAATGGATAAAAGGAGTCAAATTAAAGTGGTAACGAGATCAAAAAAATTAATAAAACTATACTTTCCAAGCGTGAAATAAATGATAAAAGAATATCGATCTTCTCCGGTTTCATAATAAGATGCTTAACCAATAAAAATTATACCACGAAACTTAGCAATGTTAGTAATAAAAAAAATTGTATGGTCGGGAACTCCTTCCAGGAACGAAGTTCCTTACTTCCTCTTTCCTCCTTTCCCAATTTTCCCCTTTCCCCCGCAACTCCCGTTTCCCCTCGCCTTAACTTTCTACTCCTTTACTCCTTTACATAATCTTTATCCGCGTTAAAGAACTTCATTCCGAAAAGGGTCAGAGAGAGAGAGATGCGCACCCAGGTTGCTCGTGTGCATACACGCACACATGACAAACGGCATTTCGTTACGTGACGATATCTGTGAAATGGCATGACCCATAATTTTCGTAAGCCGCGTATAGCAACATACATTTCAAAATCCATATTTAACAATTCATGTAAATGTTTTTTTTACTACTACACAAAAAGGTCCCTGAGCCAAGACATGTAAACACTTAAATATTTAACCTGCAACATCGATAAAAACATTTTGATTGACATGTTTATTTATACTGATTTTGCGCGTCTTCTTTTATACGCCGCGTTGACTGTAGCCTGATAATTAATGAAATTTTATGAAGTACGTAGCCCATAGACGTTTGTAAGCACCATTACAAGGTGTCCAAAAGACTTTGGGTTGAATTATATTTCTTATTAAATACTGAAATAAACTTTTAATATTTTTGTTGCTTCTTCTTCTACCTAGCGTTATATTTACATTTTTTCTATATTACCAGGGTCCGCTTAGATTGTAGAGGATGTGGATGTGGGGCGAGTTAAGATAACCGATTGCCATCTGACGTAATCCTCGGAACCCCCACGATCTCTACAACCTTACGACTTGTGGATTCCGAGGATGGCATTATGCTCAACCACCGCAAAGGAAGAGCTTCGTGTCCGGGCTAGTTGGAGTCGCCCGGGGCGGCAGCGCCTCGCCGACAATTGTTCGTCGGAAGGTCTATATATAGTGATCGCAAGTAGAAACTTCGCTTGCGTGAGTGAGTTTTTGTACTGCGGTCGTCGTCATCCGTACAGCGCCATCTTGTTTGCTTCGGTGTAACCTTTTCCACTCGACATCATTGCCATCTTGTTATGTAGCGGTCGCTACACATGAATTGTATCAAAACGCAGTCTTGACAACGGAATAAATATATAAATGTAAAAAGGAGTAGATTATAATAATTTGTAGGCGAATTTCGACCATTAGGCGATTTCTAGTGTTAATAACTTCTTTAATGGCTGATTACGTTACTTTTCAGGTAGTTATGACATGTTTATACGTATATTCGGCGGTGATGTTTTCGGCACGGGTGACATGAAGTAAGCACTGCTCCTAGTATCTGGTATCGCTCATTCGGTCTAAATCTAATGTAACTGTTATATTACAGGTTAAGGATAGTCAATTTTAGAGTGAACACTTCTTTCGTAATGGGCCTCAGTGTTACATGGAACGGAATATTTCCGACCATACATGAGTGTCGCGTCAGCCTTGGATTAGACAGCTTTGAGGTATTTGTTTGCTTTATTATAGCTTATACTATTTTTTTTTATGTTACAAGGGGCAAACGAGCAGGCAGCAGGCACCTAAGTGTCTATCGACGCCCATAGACATCTGCACGACCAGAAGGCTAGCAGAAGCGCACCGGGAAGTTTCACAAACCGAACGAAAAACGATAAGCGATACCACCACTTGACGTGACAGCATTGCTGCCACTTTACGCCGATCTCAGAAACTAGTTACTAAATCTGGTTTAAAACTTCCTAAAATATTATTAGGGGAGTGGTTTTAAAATAGATTATGAGTTCAAGAATTTTAGTTAGCTCAACCGTAAAAGGTTGATCGAAGTATATTCCATCCCTTGAAATCCTTTCTAATAGAGAAATGTTAGATATAAGTATTGTTACAATCATAAGCATTTACTAATAGTAGATTATTGAACCGAGCGGTAAGTGAGTCATTACTGCACGAGTGAAAAGAAAACATTTTTTTCTAACTAAGCGGTAATGTTATCATTAATCACTACCAAACCGATGACAAAGGACATACTTTTTCCTTAGAAGCCAAAATGGTACAGAAATGTATGAAATCTCATTGTTGTACTGTTTTTCAATAATGCTCTGTTTTTTATTTTGATATAATTTTACCACAAAGGTTTAATGTCTCCCATTAAGTTTCATATAATGCAATATATGCATAAATACAAATTAAAAAAAAAACAAATGCCGCGCAACCTACACCTTTGTAAAACTTTGTTAAGGTTATACTTTGATTTGCAAGTATATTTCGCAAGAAAAGTTAAAATCTGGAAATATGTTTGAAAGAAAATCAGATAACGCACCTTGCAAGTGATTCATCAATTTACGAGTATTTACCAACATGACACTCGTGCATAGATTACTCACTTAGTGCTCGGTGCAATAACCTCCTATTTTCTACTACATTATCAAATAAAATCTAATCAAAAATAATTTATCAAAGAATTTATTATAAAGGGACACTTTAACTGTATTAATTATTTGTATAGATATAAATAAACTGATCATATCGTTTCAGCCCGCGATCACCGGAATGTTTAACAATGAAGCTAGCAGTCAATTCGTATCAATATTCTTGAGAAATTTGATCACAGAATTCTTTGAATTTTTTGAGGTGAGTGGCTGATACCTCTGTAAAAATATACATACACACATACACACACACACCATCACACATTACATTTTATAACATGAAGTGTACAAAATATAAAATTCATGTATAATGGATAAAAAACAACGAATAAAACGAGTATCTCTATTCATTAGCAATGATAAATAAAGAGAGAAAATCATTAGATTAGCGGTAATAATTGTGTACATAACCTTTAAGAAGAAGGTTAACTTCTACCGACTGCTTTGGGTTCCCACGCGCCCATTAAATTTTTAAATTCTTCGATTTTTTCACCATTTCAATATTTATGAAATTTCCTTTGGGGGCACTGAGTGCTCCCGCGTGTCGCCAACGGAATGTCCATGGTTATACATATTATATAATTTCAGAACGATATCACAAGGATCCTCAGCACGACCATACAGACAGTGTTAAACGAAATCCTACGCGATTTCAACATCGGCAATATATTTCCTCTTTCAACAGAATCGCAGGCAGCTGCACCAGAAGCATATTAATTCTTTACAGAAAGTCATTAATTTTATCGTAACGTATATATCTGTATAATAATAATAATAAAACTTTATTGTCTCAAAAAGTAAATCACTCGCTGTATGCAAAAACAAGTTATAATAAGTAGATACATAGAAAAATATTGAGCATCCGCTGCCGAACTAAGTAAACTTTTTGCTAGCCATCTGGTCGTGCAGATGTCCACGGGCGTCGGTAGGCACTTGGGTGCCTGCTGCCTGCTCGTTTGCCCCTTGTAACATAAAAAAGTCAAAAATTTAATTTATGTTATACCGTATAAGTATGTAGCTGGTATGACCGGTCATATACAAACATGAAGTTAAGCATGTTATAAAACGTTAGAAATAATAAATTAATAGAAGTCAGGCACGTCAATTTTATAAGATGTCTATAGATATTCGTAATAGCAAAGAATTAATAACTAAGTGTAGTTGGAAGACCTGTCGTAACTAAAAGTAGGGCACGCCAGCGTTTCAAGGACCGTTGCAATTAACGAGAGCCGAGCCTGGCTTGGGCAGCAGGTACTGATGGCAGCCGCGATTGGAAATATTCCTACTCCTCGATACAGCGATCTTTAAGCACTGGTTCAAATAGCAACTTAAAATATAGATAATAAATTCCCGTTTAAAATTTATTTGCTTATTTCAGTATGGTTATGTTACTAATCGAATAATTTCTGTTTCCTTAATACGTGCATTGGCTTCGTACAATGATAAATAAACAATATTGTACCTTAATTTAGATGAAAATAGAAAGCGAAAGGAAATCTCGAAAACAACAGCACGTGCAAAAATGAAATTTAGCAGGAAGGTAGCTTATAGTTAGTAGACATCCGCTGAGAGCAGATTTTTCGATAGAGCCACAATAAGAAGGTCCAATGGCAAGTAATTTGTATGCGAACGTAGTCGCGAGAAACAACTAGTAATTTAAATAATTAAAAAAATATATGTAATAAATTTTATCATTATTGTTTTTTTAAAATAAGAAATGTTACGTAATAATTTTAATTTTCCCTTTACCGTTCCACATAAGCTTCTTTTTTAAAGCTTTTGCTAGGTGTGGCTACAACAACAGCCATTTCCGATACGGACGGGAAAATACCTATGTATTATCCCGCTTTTCTACCAACAAGCAATCGGACTGAGGCAGACGCTGTTGCATCTGGAACTAGGCCGTGGCACTTCTTAAAGGACCCGTTTAATTAACGAGCAGAAAGAACTAGCACTCAAAACGAAGATGGCGATTAAAGTACGCCATTGTCGTCGGGGTTCCATAGTGGAATATCTCAACAAATAGAGGATTCTGATTAAGTTCTGTTTTGTATTTTTTATGCAAGTTAGATGACTAATGTACTCTCAGTAGTTCAACAGTCGAGCGAATGTTCTGAAATCTGCAAGCTACCCGTTTGAAGACCCGATGCAGCTTAGTTGGAACGATAACAGGGATATTAGACATGTCTAAAAAGTCTTTCTAGTATGCTTTAAAAAAATAATGATACTGACCCAGTAGTCTAGTCCTTAGTATCCTAATTTTAACGTAAAAACTTAAATTTAAAAACGCTCAAAACTTTAATCAGAAGCTTCTGGAGATTTTAAGTAAAAGTTATATATGCTGGCGAACCATTTCATTAAACCTATTTTCATTTAAAGCATTAAAAGAAATGTTCCGAATTTTATTGCTATTTTTTACAAGTTTTCGAAATTGCGCTAATTTTCCACTGATAGATAAAAGTCAAACAACGCTGGTCTGTCGACATTTTTTATAGACTTTTTCATTATATAACTAGATTCAGTTTACTACTTTTCTTTAAAAAAAAAACTATCGCTACGAAAATATAAAATTGTTTTACTCAAAAGAATCCGTGCTTTGTAGGAGCCGAGAGCGTCCTGAGATATTTGCCCCCAGATATTAAGTACAGCCAACTGGATGGATTTAATATCTGTAAGGAAATTTCAAATATGTTCACTTCTTCGTTGCTCTAAAAATTGAATAATGGAAGATCCTCCAAGGAATATACCGTTAGAATCAAATTTTGATCGTATTTTACCACATCTTCTAAACGTAGTAGCTTATAAAAATAAATACAATAATAAATTCTACTTGTAACGTCAAAATTAAATTATCTTCATATGGGTTCACTAAGATAATTCGTTAAATAAATAGGCCAAGACACGCTTATATAGAAGGATTCCGTATCTGATAGGCGATAAAGGTATGTGTTAAATAACTCCAAAGGTTATTGTCAATTTTCATTCAAAATAATGTTCGTAATGAGTTTTTGCATGAATTATTCATATAGAAAATATGAAATCACTACATTTAATAGTTTGAAGTCCTTGGAGTGAGACCACCGTGCAAAACACTTTGGAGGCCAATTATTTCAAAATGGTACCAATGATGCAAAAACTGTGTATAAAACCATGCCTGTATTTTAAAAGAGCTATTCAACAATACCATATACGACGGGGTTGAGTAACAAAAAAATCAACCCTATTTCACATGTATGGGAGCAACCTCTAAAAAGTAAAATTATTATTAATTTATAATGCCAAACATAAAATCTATACGTAATGCATAACTGTACCTAATATCGTGCATTTCCGTTCATAATTGTAGACGTAGAACATGATCGGACAGACGGACGGATATTTAAAAAAAAAATAGTTATTTGCCAATCCGTAAATTACCAGCAACCGGATATTTACAAAAAAAATATGTATTTGTACAACGACAGCGTCCAATACCGCTATTTCTTGTGGCCGTAACCGCAACCCAATGATACAGAAAGATAATAATCGATAAGTTGGTAACGTTAAACCGAACAATGGCAGTTTCGATTGAGATGCGCGCGATTACGGTCTTTTGCTGTTTTATATTAGAGGAGTTCGATTTTTGAAATTGTTCGGTGACAAATTAGTGATGTTATATTGTATTAATACTTTATTGCTGGGTTAGTATTTCTGTTATATAGTGTTTATTAATTAATGATAATATTTAGTTTTTGGGGCGAAACGTGCGTTAAGGGAACATCAGTGCAATAAGATGTGTGTAGCATAATGTCTAGGCAATTTAGTCATGTTACCATAGGAAGTTGATTGAGGAGGTCGTAGCTAAATGAAACGCCGGCATTTTAGTAGACTGCTAGGATAAGCAATTCTGAACGCTGCCAGGTGATAGATGGGCGATCCATTCTATTTTCGATTCAGAAGATACGTAAAATGGTGGGTCCCGATTAATGTCACTGAGTGATATTAGTCATGAAATTGTAGAGATTACGGGAGTTCCAGAGATGACGTCAGACGATAGTCACCTTATCTCGCTCCACAGCCACATCCTCTACTATTTAAAGCGGTCCTGGAGTTAGAGTGGAATAAAGATAGGATAAAGAAGACAATAGGAACTGGATAGAGTCACATGAGACATTAGGAATGACACGAGTCAGACCTTGTATTTGAGCTTTTGTCATTCGAAAACTTTAGTCATGTTGTGAAAATTTTCTCATGTGATTTATAAAAACGCGGCGAAATCTTTATAATGAAAGCGATAAATCACAAAATACGAAATCTCGTAAACTGCGGGATGTACAATGATGAAATTTACAAAGAAGGTAGTTTACATTTAGTAGACGATACGGCCAGATTAAGGAGGTTTAAGGGCTCCCAAGTTTACGCGGGCGAAGTCGCGGCAAACAGCTAGTACACAATATAAAGTTTAAAGTAACACAATATATCTTATAAGATTGATGCAAATCTATTCACGCCGCTGTATAAAATATATCAACACATTAATCAAAGAGATATTTATGGATAACATAAACGCTCTTCAACTAAGTGGAACATGACAAATCGACGGCCATTCATGACTGATATACTTTATATTCCTACAGTCAAAGATGTTCAATAAAATATTAAGAGTTATTCTCTCGGATTCTACATTATATTACTATGTGTAAATATTGTAATAAGATGAGCCGGTTTTTTATATTACAACGAGCAAACGGGCCTACCGACGCCCATGGACAACTGCACCACCAGAAGGCTTGCAAACGCGTTGCCAGCCTTTAAAGAACGATTTAGGCCACCGGGAATTCTCACAAACCGAGCAAATCCCGACACTTGACGCGACAGAATTGGCGCCACTTCATGCCGATCTTATGTGAGAAAGAGGTACTGATACCCGAACGCGCCTGCATAATTCGGCTGCTAAGCAAAAGGACCGCAAGCGTGGCTACCTCTAATTAGATATATAGATAGGAGTATAGGAAGGGATGGATTAAAAGGATATAAAGGTAGATGGAAAGGAGAAAAAGGATGTTATAAAGAGAGAGCAGGGCAGTCCGGAGTCGCGTACCCGTAGTGAATCTGACCAGCTGTTGGACGGATAAAAAGGAAGATTCGAGCCCTGGACTCCCATTCTATTACCTGTTTGCTTCCTGAAATTATATAAAATATGTGTTTGTTTAGTTAAAGTTTACTTCTTATATAACGCGTAACGTAACATTTTACTCCTTATAAATTTTTATGCCCCGGGCCTAATGTAATGACCGGGCAATACAACAGGTGTGAAAATTGATTATTAACGCGTACTAAACTCCAAAAATTGGATACTTTTGTTTAATTGTTCTATAGTTATGCGCCGCGTGTAAGGTTTCGTTGACATCGGTTAACTCTTATCAGTAGTAAACTCTTATCGCTGGTCTATTATATGTAGTTCCCTTCCTTACACGTGCTTTACGCTTGGCTGGAGGGAAAACGAGATGAAATAGATTTAAAAATGGTTTTATTAATGACCATGTTTCAATCACTAAGCTTTATTTATGTTCTATTTGACTAGTGGATCCAGCAGAATTCCTGTCCGAAAATTGGCTCACTCTTGTTATCGAGTATCTATGTAATATAGCGCCATCTATTGGTCGCTTCCCCCACTAACATTTCTGCCCCCGCATTTTAAATCTCTTATATTTAGATATTTTAATGACATGCTATAAAGGGCAATTGTGATCTGCATAAAATGTACAACGTATGTAGCATAATTAACTCGATATACTTTAAAATAGCTTTATAAATAATTAGATAGGTATAATAAGGATAGATATAAATAAAACAGAAACACAATTTAAATTTTAAAACAGTAACAGTGGCCTAAATCCCTCTTAAAGACCGGAAACATTTACTAGTCTTCTGGCGGTGCATATATCCGTGGCCGTCGATAGTCACTTAGGCGATGAACCGTCTGCTCGTTTGCTCCTTGTAATAAAAAAAGTATTTCCCATATAAGCTTTAGTAGAGCAAAGTCAGCATCTGTAGATAACGTACGTAGATAAGATCGCATAATTACCGTATAAGGTTTAACACCGCTACGAGCTACGGTACGAAGGTAATCATCTTTTACGAGTTTTACGACCAATTGCATGTATAATTACATCCAAGAGAATGTTATCTCTCTCCCTATACTTTATTCTTCTATATACAAATATATATGAGAATTAATCGATGTCTGAACCATTCAGAACTCAGTTTGTTTTCTTTTACTTTCCTTATTTCAGAGAAGGTTAAAAGAAAAGAAATAAAGAAAAAGTTTTATTTCATAATATGTTCAGACAGTGTCACGTTTTATTGAAAAGACATAAAGGAGATTGGTTAATTATCTAATAGCAGACGAGCTAAGTTTCAGGCCCAAGAACTTCTGCCGGGGCCACTATTATACTAGCTGTACCCCACGATTTCCTCTACTTGTTTAAACAAAACGAAACTTCTAGACCGATAGTATATGCTGAGAACTGGGAATTTTTAATTTTTTAAGGACATACGGGCAAGACAAGCATTCGCAGTGTCCGGTAGTAAATTAATATAATTTCAGTTAAAAATGCCCAATAAAGCAGTAGAGCATTATCCTGCAGCATTCTGCGAATTTTCCGCAATCTTGATTTTTAATTATGCTCTCCAGCAATGTGTCGGGAATTTCTCGGATCTCTTGTTCCAAGAATACAAAAGGTTGAGTTATATCCAGCTTTTGCTATATTTAAATATCTTAAATAGTCTAATAAATCCAAAGCTGCATGAATCATAATTCATTTTTAGTTTATTTATTTAATTAACTAGTTACTTTAAGAGAGTTACTTTAACAGAACTTTTAGAGTACAATTTGTTATAAGTGTATATACTAAAACATATTTGAATCATGTCATTATATGACCCTAACTTCCAGGATTTCCAGGAACATTGAGCGGATTAAAAATTAAAAAGGGAAAGAAAATGTAAACATAAAAATTAAAGGCTAAATTAAGGCTAAAATACGGTTCTTTCTGATACCTTACCTAAGGAATCTTTAAAAGAAGTTACTTAATCAATCATTTTTTCCTTAATAAATCATCTTAGTTGTAAAGGTTGACAGTAATAATTTTTTTTTCATTATGTAATAAAAACCTACTTTAGCACTTACCCTATTTTTCAAGAAAAACTTGCCTATTTTTCAAATTCTATGATTTACATACATGAAATATTATTAATTGTTATTGATATTATCAAGTTTATAATCAGGAGAACCGCGGTTTTCCATTTATCATATGTAAAAATATATGATATTTTTTTTATCATTGTACTCAACGTTTGTTTTGTGAAACGAAATATGAAATAATAATTCACCAGCGAAGTTAAAAATAAACGATTCAAGGCTTTTTCCATGTAGATTTTTTGCAAAATAAATACGGCAAATGAAAATTTGGGTCGAATTCGTTACTTAACCATCAGTAGAGGTTCCCAAATATTTGAATCGCAACCCTTTTTCAAATAATAAATAATTTATGGTGCCGTAAAATAAACGAAACCTTCTTTTATTACTACTATATACGATGTTGTAAAAAAGGGACTGAGTGTTTTTGACACATAGCACACCTGGTACCGTGGTAACTGAGATTCAGGGTTCTTTTAGTATTTATTAGCAGATCAGGATAATGTCCTAAGTATGTATTGCCTATTAATATATTATTAAGGGCACTTAGATTTTCTTAATAAGGCTTTATCAAAAAATCCGCTCTTGGCGGATTAACAATAATATATCTCCTTATCAATTTTCTACTTTGTTCGTCTCGTGGTTTTCGAAATTTCATGATAGGTGACCTTTCGCTTTTATATATATTCGCTTTTATGTATTTTGCTTTTATATATAGGTCTAAGATTTGAAGCCTCGATCCCCCAACGATAGAAGGATGAACTGATATCCATGGGGTGCTCGATTCAAACCCCACTATATAATGTCTACATGTATAAATTAGCAGAACTAGCTTAAATTTACCCCATAACATGTTTTTATTGAGTAAATAGTACGTCTACAGTAAAGGAATATCTGTCGCCGAAGGCACACAATTTGCTCGAAACGTGTTGACGTTTTGATTGGTTACTCAACAGATCGTTTTGACTAATATTTCAGACAGCAAATGACGATTTACAACGAATCGATAAGACTATACGATACGGCTGTACGACCTGTACAAAATCTGGTAATGCAAATGCGACTTAGGAGCTTTTTTAATTGTTCATGGGCGAGTTGAGATGACGTCATCCTCGGAACCCCCACGATCTCTACAACCTTACGATTAATATCACAAAGTGACATTAACCGGGTCCCGCAATTACAAATTAATCAAGGGTTTAGACTTAATCTTGACATACAATACTATTTTGATATACATACTAATTTATGATGGGAGGGACACATTTTTTCGTATGATGCACTTGAGATACGCTAAAACACTTTAAGTTGGTTTATTACTCAAATTATAACAATCTCAAGTTTTCTGATATATCTATACTCTATATTTTTTTAAGAAATAAAGCTGAAGATTTTGTTTGTTTGCTTGAACGAGCTTATCTCAGGAACTACTGGTCCGATTTGAAAAATTATTTCAGTGTTAGACAGCCCATCTATCGAGGAAGGCTATAAATCATCACGGTAAAATTGAGTCTATTTTTACACGGGCTAAGTCGCGGGTAACAGCTAGTCTATCGTAAATCTTTCCTTTACTGAGAATTCGGATACATTTGAATTAGGGAAGTCAGAAGGCATACCTCAAGGGTTCTACATTCATCTCGTTTAGTTCCAGGCATTTTAGCTCACTAGAATAATGGTCTAAGTAGCATCTCTACCTTTATTAGTTTTAAATAGTGTTAATTAGTCACCTCGGTAGCATTCGGTTAAGAAGCTGCTCGGTCTTCTTCTTTTCCATATCCAGTTGTTCTGTTCGTTCTTTTATTAATTCTTCTAAATTATTGCTATACTTTTCCAACATCTCAAACATAGAATCAACGATATTCGTTTTTCTGGAAATTTAATAAACGTAAATTTAATAAACTCGTCAATTGAATAAACATTCCAAATTAGTATTTGGAAGAGGAAGTTAGTACTTCATCTTCACTTGAGGTTTCAATAAAGTTGGAGCGTTTATTTAGAAATCACGATGCCACAGACAGATACACAAATACACTGGATGCACAGATACGTCAATCTTATAACAACCATATTTTTTGCCGTTGAAGGTTACAAACAGCCGCGGTGAGAGACAGACGCGGATCCACGGTGGTGGTTACTATGGGCATGCCGAACACCCTAACGGACTTGTGACGTCACACTTTCACGATCTCCTGAGATCAAAATCCTGATGATATTGTATCCATTACCTTACTTACAAGAAACATTGTTTCAACACCATATATTTCATAGACATATCCTTTGTTGGAATACACTATATTGATCATAATCAAGTTCATTCGCCAACTCGTATTTGGCTGTGTCCACAACCTTTTTTTAAAGGTTGGATCCGGGCCTGATAAGAGAAGGGAATTATCTGTTTAAAGAAGAATTCATTGTACCGTCCTCTGTGCATGTGACGGAAGACTTCGTAGAGCCGATTGAAGTCAGGTCTCAGGTCTGGTTGCTCACACCAGCACTGTCGCATCACGCTCACTGCCTCTGGTGGTGCTGCGCTCATAGACACTGACGGCCTTATCAATGGTGGTGGGTGTTTTAGTTTGTCCAAAATTTCTGTAAATTAATTATAATAAATTAAAAAGTGTGGTATAGGTAAATAAAGCTATAAAATAAAATTTTCCTCACCTTCTGGAGTAAGAGATAGCATACAATATGGTTCACCGCGCATTATAACTTCTTGCATAATTATTGCAAATGAAAACACATCCCCGGGTTGGGTACCGTTGGGCACTGTCGCAGAATTTGTCTCCCTTAGAAGCTCTGGAGCTGTCCACAGTAAATCTACAAGAGAGCGTACACCATAAGGTTGAATAGTAAAAAGGGACAGAAAAATATTTAACCATGAACATCTATTTTAAAAAGCGTTTAACAATTAATAGCAAGTCAGATAACATTCGAAACAATTAAAGCAACAAATTACCAACCCCGAGCAGCGCGGGGTGGATACGGCAGCGCCTGTACTGAAGTGAAGGTAGGGAGGCCATAGTCAGTAATGCGCAGTACCCAGCGAGAGTCAACGACACAGTTCCGCGATGTAAGTCGTGCATGCACGCGGATAGGAGACGAGTGCAGATAGCGCATGCCACGCACGAGGTCAGTGAGCAGAGAAAGCCGAAACGTCCAGTCCAAACGAATATCATCAGCGATCAGCACATCCTCGAGCGACCCGCGCCCGCAAACTTCGAACACCAGCGCGGGTCGGACTTCGGTTAAGCAACCTAAATACAACAGTTTCAACATTCAATTATGTAAACTTGTACTAATTCCACAGCATCGTTCAAAAGTTCTCACCAAAAGCACACACAAAAAAGTTAATTGCGCAATTTTATTTATACATTTTACGTAATTGAACGACGCGTACCGATAAATGGATTCAAATTTTCGTGACGAAGACTTTGCATGACCAATAATAAGTCAATCGTTTTACGACGCAGCTCCAAAGTCGCCGCTGGCAAATATTTCATATGGACAGGATCACCCTGAAATTAAAATAAAAAATGAGATCCTAATTCAGACGGCGAAAGCAAACCAACTTTGTATCGTACCTTATATCTTGTACGGTTATCGGGTGCAAGTTTTGTGACACTGCACGTAGAAGAAGGAGCCGATTGTCCGAGTGGTTCAGGCCTCTTTAATATGACGGGAGGACAACCCAAGGCCGAGTGTCATGGCGCCGTGGTACGAGCAGGGCCGACCCCAAAACCCGAAGAAGAAGAAGAATAAAACCTCACGTACACCAATGCCAAACGATTTACACACACATGTATACATTTTACTGTAAGATTTTGTCTAAGCGTAGTCCTGACGAACGTACGTGTGTAATTGTGAAATATAACAATGCGTTGTATAAAGAGTTAATCTTCATGCGTATGAGTGTAAAATCTCCTTAACACAACGGTAGGCTACATGTGTGCGCAAACGCACAAGTGTGTGCGATTACAATGATAGTAATTACATAATGATAAGTCATTTAAACGTTGCCTGCAGTGCGGGTGTAGTGGTTAGGATGTAGGGTCAGCATGATAGATTGTTCCAGCAACTTTAAATTTAAAAAAAACATTATTTACTAAATTTCGAACACGGCCTTTTAAAGTATGAGAAAATATTGGGACTTTTGTAATGTAAATTTTTAAATTTTTCTACTGATTCATGACCAAAATATGAAATTAAATTAATTTAAAATTATTTATATTCTGAGACTTCTTAGGTATTAGGGTTTTTGTGCAAAAATTGAAAGTCAAAATTGAACAAAGTGAATTTCTGCGTTTGCAGAAATTTCTATAGTCGACCAATAAAGTGGTTTTCCGCGCTAAGGTCGAAAGTCGTTTGCACGCCAATTATTTATAAGGCTTATTTTTGCTTGATATGCACTATGTTAATTTCTAACAATAACGCTTAGCAAAATATATTTTAACTAGGATATTTTGCTTAGCTGTCATCTAAAAGAGTAATGCAATTTCTTCGTCGACTATACAATCGCTTTATTATCGAATTGCGCAAATTCGTTCGATTTTCAACGTCAGTTGAAGTGGCTTCTTCTAATTCGAAATGTGCATGTGCTCGCACTCTTATTCCAGACCTTAAAAAACCCTTTCCATCAGTGCCAGTCCGTGGCAAATTTCATGTTGGTGCGAGATCCAATTACGGCGCCCCCTTACTTGCGCTGTTTATGTTTTAATATAAAATTTATTTAAAATAATCGCATATTTGGAGTCCTCCAAAAGGGAGGCGCCTTCTGGAACTCGGCCTGGAGTGGTCGATCCGTTTGCCCTATGGTAGGACCGGCCCTGCTTTCCATGCACAAGCTCTTTGAGATATTGTAAAGTAAAATCTCTCAGGTGTCGTCCTAAGAGAACTAGAATGCGCGATGTGAGCGCAATTAGTTCGTGCGAACGTGCGATCAAACATATTCATGCCTAAGAAGTGTCCCATTAGAAGTTGCCGCTTATGTACAATCCGCTTTATGCTCAAAACTATTTCTAATACACTCCGGGATAGCTGGAAGATGTGTTTTTAAGAGATAAGTCTATCCATTATCAACTTCTCTATGTCGCTTCGTCTTGGTCCTCGTCACTTTTAACATCGATTATAAAACCTGGGAGGCTCTTCTCGCTGTCTGGTCTGGTTTCATAGTTTAGCACAAAAACACGCTAAAAGACACTAACAGTAGGGTTCCTGATGAAGGGGACTCACATTACACTTGCCAGAAGTGTGGAGGAGTGTCCGGTTCAAGAATCGGCCCATTTAGTCACGAACGGCTTTGTGTCTCGAACACAAACGCTGCCTTAATCTTCTAAAAAGATGTCACTGGCCTTATGTTGATGATGTCTTCTCTATATAAAGTATTCTTCTACATATATTACTTTTGGTACATAAATGAAGCGTTCCATTTTTGTTTTTTTTTTTTTTATATCGTCACTGTGTACTCCACAGGCTAGAGCCATTGTTATCTTCGATTTTATTTATTATCTTCTAAGTGTTCCATTGAGTTCAAAGCGAAGTTCCTAATAAAAACAGTGGTCGAAAGAATTCGAGGCGTTTAGAAATTATCAATAATAGCTATAATTATAAAAACGGCGGGCCAGAATAATTTGCTGACGGTACCCGCGCGTTCGTGGAACGAATTCCGAAACATTTGTTTGATGCGGCATAATAAGGATCAATTATGAAAAAAAGGCGTGTGTTTGTGTTGATACACAGACGTACTTTCGGTTGTGTGGTTTGGTGGGTAGTTTTGTAATATATATATATTTTTAAGAATTGTTTTTATCGTTTTATTAGTAATCCTACAGCGTTACAAGTAAAGACAACAAGTTATACAAAATAAAACATAAATTACACTAAATAATATACATAAAAGAACAAAGTATTCGAAAAGAGAAAAAAGTAACAAACTAAGTAAAGATTAGCGAATTTATAATTAAATTAACAAATTAAATACTATCAACACTATATTCATTACGATATTCACGTTGTGTTTCTGTGTGTGTGAATGTGTGTTTTTACCACAATGTATGTTATGTAGGTATGTGTATAGGCGTCTTAGGAATACTTTTAAGGAATGTCTAATATTCCCTTTTCCCCTCCTACTAAGCTTAAATTAAAAGCTTGTATTAGGAATGGGATTAGTGGCAGTACACAAACCATATGAACAACAATCATCCCTCGCATCCTATTTATCAATGCAATGCTATTTCTTTGCAGTTGATGCCTAAGACTTACTTCAATAGCATATTTAGAAAAGTTATAATTGTACACCTACAAATTAAAGGGAGCCTATTTTTTTGGATTTACTGTAGATAGTCTAATTCTTTCAGCTTTTTTGGATTTTCACAGGAGGCTCAACGGAGACAGGTCCATACATCTACATCTCATACCGGAGCCAGACATAGCTCAAAGTGTTAGTACATTTCTGTCCTTGAAGTCCACAAAGTACTACAAAACTTTGTACAGTTCCATAAAGTCCTCGGCCACACTACATGATCATTGAAATGATCGTTCAAATGAAGCTATATCTGGCTCCGGCATCAGTAATACGTAGGGTTCTCATGCAAATGATAATCCCCAGAAAATATGCAATACTTCATAATTGCAGGGATTCAAGTAACAGAATGTATTTACCTAGCAATGCAAAAACAAGACCCAGAAATGTTACCTTTATTAATGATTTATTTATTTTAGTTAGATTATTGGAATGCCCTTATATGCATCTTTCGGTTATGGTTTTCATAAAATAGTAGGTCTAATTAAAGCTACATTAAAAAAAAATTTTACATTTCGCCCACATGCAAAAATTATTTGAGAAATATGGCTTGTTTGCAATTTCCTATCTTTACCCTATTCATTTCATCTTGAGACAAAAGGTAAACAAACATACCAATGTTTCCCAACCTTTTTGTCATAATTTAATCACATAATGAATATCTAGAACTAAATATTAAGCACAGATCGTATTATTTAACTAACTGAATTTATTGTTTCACAAGGGTATGTAGTACAATAAGAATAATACAGTGATATAAATAAAATATTCTAATGGCATACTGGCTAGCATAATAGCCTATTAGCTATATTCTATGAGAATATCTTTTAGTAAATGAAACGTTTGTTCTCTACATTGATGCGTTCCATGCCGATTTCGGCAACGGCGACCATCTTCTGTTTATTTTATTTTTTTTATATGCAAGTAATTAGTGCGCCCTCAAATGACTTATGTATCCAATTTTAGCAGTGAAAGTTTTTGAACAGGTGTTACATGTGAGGACGCCATTTACGTAATTATAATTTATATTTGAAGGCGGTTTGTTTTTAAGCTCTTCCCTTATCAGATCTAGATCGCGCCTTCGTTTAGTCTCAAATGTATTCACTTTTTTGTGAACATCTCTACTCCAGTCAGACCGACTAGCGGCCTGGCGTTCCCAGGTAGAGGGCTTAATCCCGCATCCCTTCATGTGCTTAAGAACATCTTTATATCGCAGAAATTGGCCTCCGCGTTTATGCCATTCTATTTTATGTTGTAGCAACATAAAATAGAATGGCATATTGCTTGTTTACCTTTTGTCTCATTATCCGTTACTGTGTACAATTTGTATATACTACATTAATTAAAAGTTTCCTAAACAGGTTGGAGACACAGCTAATGTGACGAGAGCTTCCATCATCTAAAGGTGAATGGTCAAGAAGAAAATACCCTGTTTGTTTCAACAAATTTTATTTTAATAAATAGCCTAAATATAGTGTGTTTTCTTATTTCAACTATATATTAATATATCCTATAAGAGAAACAATATTTAAAAATTTCATTATTTCTATTATTAACCTTGCAGGACAATTATAAACTGCACTGATTTCTTGAATTGTATGTACAATCTTCATGCATCATTTCTCATGAAATATTATTTTGAACTATATGTACCTAAATTATAATTTATATGAATGAAAATAGAATGTGGATCAAAAGCAAATGATCTAAAATAACAATGCAGATACTTTTTGTCAGTATTAAATTACATTTGATTACATGCCTTATCAAGAAATACACTTATTATTTTAATTTGGAATGTTACTATAATAACAAGTTACTTTAATACTGTTAATATATAATATATAAATAAAAATGTGGACTCTATTTTGTTTCTCAATAGCACTAAAAAAGACTAAAGTAGTTTGAAAAAAATCTATTTAATTTTATGGCAGAAGGGTTAAGGATGTAACATTTATACATGAAGAGATAGAGTATTTTGCAATTTAAGAATAACACATTCTTAAATTAATGTTCACTGCAAAATAAATTTAGATAAATCCCTATTTAATGATTTTTAGTGTTGACTCAGTTATTTTCTTAGTGATTTGCGGCCATCTTCAAGAAGTTGTAGTATCACTAGATACACTTCATCATATTTTGCCACTTGATTCTGTCTAACATGATTTTGATATCTTTGTAGAGCGCCCGCAACAAACTCCAATCTATCCCGTTCATTTCTATGACTATCTAACCATTGTATCAACCTTTGTATATTCCATCCAGCACATGTGTGAGGAGATAACAATTGCAGCCCTGCATGGGAAAATAAGAACATGGTCACCAAGGAATATGGCAGTAATGCTCCTTCATTACGTCTGTGCCTAAGGTAGACAACTTAATGCCGGTGTTATTATAGGTAACAGCCGCCTGTTATACACAAATTATTCTTTTAGAAATATATAAATATATACATTTGGATAATAGACCCAGACATAGTTATTAAAAATCTTTAAATAATCACATATATGGATAATAAACTCAAACTCGAGGCGGGAATCGAACTCAGGACCCCGGAGCAGAAAGCAGGGTCACTGCCCGCTGCGACAACGGGCCAGCCAAATTTTTAGATAGCCAAATTTAATAATATGCTGTAAAAGGCATTTTTAATGTGCATAAAATGAACATCGTATCCAGCGTATTCAAATAGATAAGGATTAATACGATATTCTTTAAAATAGCTTCGTAAGTATTATTGTAGTATGTAAAAATAAAAATGGTTACTGTGGATTATACATAGGAGATAAACATATGCCATCGCTGATTTCCTTATAGATCTTTTTATGATATACAATTCCGTAGTACATAGTTTTGACCTATCTCGTAACGTTTAGTCAGCGCACGCAATGTAAACGCATAAAAATTTATTGTAAATATATGTATTTACGACATCTCGCTACAAATCATTGAAATTCTCGGCTTTAATCTTCTATAACTTAAAAGTATTATAGATATTAAACCTTCTCCTTGAATCGATCTGTTTATTGGTGAAGCATTATTTTAATGCGGTTTTCACCCTTGCGTAGTTTGAAAGATCTGCGCTTACAATGCTGGGAAGCGACCTCATATTATTTATTTTTAATAAGATTCGAGCCTAGATTTGACCAATTGAACCTTTGATGCGTTTGCTAGTACTATATAATAATGATGATGTATATGAAAGAAAATTGTTTTAATTCTATACTTTAATAGTTTTAATAAAATGAATGTAATGTGTAATTAAATAATAATTTTGACCTGTATGCCTAAACATATCGATAAAATCTTGTATCTTGTATCTTGTATACTATGTAATGATAAAGATTGTCTAGTTACATGCTCTCATTAATAATCTATTTTAACTATAAATGGTGTTCCAAAAAGCGGTTAAAAGGGTTTTTAAAGGGCTAAACTGTAAGCTGGTAAGCCATCCGACAATAAAGCACTTGAGTCTGACGCACTACCGTACCTTATCATAAAAAAAAATTATATAAAAAGATTCATGATTCTGATTCTTTTCCATCGGAATCAGGCAAGCGGTAACAAAGCTATTTTTATTTTCACCCTTTTAAGTATTTCCCCTTAATTCCGTAATAGGGCTAGTAATACATTTGCTTAATTAATTGCTGTTATTTATGGAGCCGATAGTAACACTATTTTTTTTTCGGCAAAAACGCCGCAGGCCGTTCACCTGAGAAACTATGACTTCATTTGTTTGGTCATTGTACAAAATAATGAAAATAAAGTCTTAGCCCTCATTTATTCTCACGAGAGCTTCTTTACCGCGCGTTCAAAAAACGTTCAAATAGAACATATGAACGCTCAAGTTTTTGTTCATACGGCAGCGCTTTTATAACGCCACGCTCATTGTTCAAGCACTGTTCAATTTTGAACGCTATATATGTACGTATACGCTATATTTTGTATCGACGACGCTAAAAAAGCGCAAACGCCGAGATTTAACGCAACGCTTCTTTTAACGTGCGTTAAAAAAGCATTGAAATAGAAGATATGGATTCCCGAGTTTATGTTCACTCGATAGCGCTTTTATAACGCGACGATATTTTACCGAGCAATGTTCTATTTACAACGCTATGTATATACACATACGCTATATTTTTCGACGATGCTGAAAAATCGCCAACGCCGGGATTTAACGCAACGCTTTTTAAACTCTCGTGCGAATGAGGGCTTAGGGGCTCGACAATGTCTATGTTCAAATAAGGTTCCATATTGAATTTTGATGTCTTTACCACGAACCAAAGTAAGGACATCAAAGGATTCAATTTTCGCGAAGGTGACACCGGGTCGTCCTTTAAAGAGGATAAGCTGTACACAAAATTGAAATTCTTATATTCTTCACAAACTGAAGAAACAAGTATTTATTTAAACCTGTAAATAACGTATAATTGACGATAACCTCTATCCGATCCCAAAGGATACTATAATATTAGTAAAATTTGCATAGTATTTTCTGTATTCTAGATTATATGCTTATTGAATTACATTACAGAAATTGATTACAATATACGTATAGGTATTGAATAACTATTTCGTGTACTAGCTGTTTGCTGCGACTTCGTCCACATAAAATTCCACTCGTACTCGTACACAGTGCCTCTTTCTCTAAGATCGGCGTGAAGTGGAGGCAATGCTGTCACTTTAATGATGGTATTGTTGTAGCGTTTCGCTCGGTTTTTCGGTTCGGAGTTCCCGATGGCCTATACCCTCTTTCTTTTTTTTTTTTTTACTATATGACACACGGACGTCTGTTCCTAAGGTAGACAACTTAATGCCTGTGTTAAAGGTAACAGCCGCCTGTTATAGGTGTGAATGGTGTGAATGGTATATTATATGATGACAAAGCATAATTGTGGCAACCCTATGTTATATTAATTGTCTAATTTCATTTTTCTGTAAATATATGTATATATGTGTCGTTTATTGTCGTACAATATATGTCGTTGTATGCAAGAAGGTTTGTGGACGAATTTCTACCAGCCGGCGATCTCTAGTAGTAGTAGAGGTGCATATTAAAATAGATCACCTAGCACGAAATCTCCACCAGTGCGGCACGTACAGAGATGACATTTGGCAAAAAAGTAGTTTGTAGTTAGTAGACATTCGTTAAGAACATATTTCTCAATCGTACTGAATTAAGAAAGTCTAAAGGCACTCGCAATTTGACACGAACAAAGTCGCAGGAGACAGGCAGTAATATTATTAACTTTAATACCTTTAAAATATACATAAGATTGTATAATTAATAATAAGAAGTTGGATCTGTATGCCTAATCATATCAACAAAATCTTGCATCTTATATATATCGTTTGATTGAAATCAGCTTTAGATGTTTTTCTCTCTAATTTTAGCTAAGTAGTAATTTTTTTCAGACAAAATGCAACACTGTATCTTTTTAAAAATAAAATTATGTTTTTATGAAGTAGGCTTAAGTTCTTAAATGTCGTGTGTTTTATGTCTGAATAAAGTTATTTTATTCTATTCTAAGTCTCATAAAATTAGTTACGCATTTGAACAAGCGATCGAAAAATACCTTATGTTTATAGACAGCTGATAAATTATGCCCAGTTGGCAGAGAGAGACAAAAATCAAGAATGGATTTGAATGGGACTGCCTTGATGGCACATCTAAAGAGAATTGATTTTTTGTCATAAGGAACCCAACATTGAAGTAACAGACATTTTTGAAATTATTAAAATTACGTTTATTTAAAAAAATACGTGTTTTTTGTGTTTACTCGTACATTTAAAATTTTTTAGTTTGCGGCCAAATATTTTTAATTTCCTGTAACAGCGTGCAATAAAGAACCAGGTTTCTAAATCGCAGTATTTAATTACGAGGTCAGTATGTCTGTAACATGTCTGTATATGTAATTGCCTTAGTCAAGTATTACATTCTATTGCCATCGGATTACGCAGAAACATAATTTAATAAGGAAATAGGTCATATTCAATCACAAGTAGTCTTTCCAGCCTATAGTATGTATAGAAATACTGTTACTTATAAAGAATTGTATTTGCGAGCCAGCCCTGTAATAATAATAATAAGTTAATAGTAATAAGTTACTGTATTTCTATACATACTATATGTATAGAAATACAGTAACTTATAAATAATTGTATGAACGCGTGCTTATATTTTTATTTATAAAACTCAAGCTCACTTCAAACGCCAATGAAGTAATCAGCTCTTTGTCTAATCCTGAAATTCCAATAGTTTTTGCGCCGGTAAAAACTGATATTCCACAGAGCGTATATTGAGTTAATGTCGGCCGAGATTGTACAGCTATCTCTGTCTATCTAGTTGGGATGAGCGGGATGGAGTAGCTTCAGTCAGGGTAGGTTGAATCGCATTTTATGGTGAGTTGGCGGGTCGGCAGGTGTACGCAATGCACCTGCGACGCGGTCGGACGGGCCGTGAGATGCGAAGGACAACGAACTGGCCACTAAGGGCAAGCTGAGATGAGATCTTATAACAGATATTTTATGTTCTTTATGATGATTTTATGTATCCTGAACCTACACAAATATATTTACGTGTATTTGTGTTAGTATAGAAAATACATATTTATACATACATACAGAAAATACAGATTTAATGTATAGTCGGCAAAGAAAGTGCCTTACCATTTTGGATGACAGTTCCTACTTAAAGAAAATTTTGCTAAGGGTTATTGTTAGCAATTAACGTAATGTATAACAAGCGAAAATGAGCCTTTTAACTAATTGACGTGCAAACGATATTCGACCTTAGCGTGGCAAACCAATTTCTTGGTCGACTATACATATTATGCACATTTTTAAGAAAACAAAGACATTCTGATTATCACATACGAATTATTTTGCATTGTAAGTACGGTCAACAAAAGTGTCAAATATTTTTAGAATTATAGTTCAATATAAGAACTTAGAAGAGTAAACAAATAAAAATACAAAGTCATGTGTGTTTTATTTAAATAAATAAATAAATATATAAAACTATATGTCCCACGGACGTCTGTTCCTAAGGTGTTATAGGTAACGGCCGCCTGTTATACACATTTTTTTTGAAACATATAAATACATGTATATGGATAATACACCCAGACTCGATGTAGGAATCGAACCCACGACCTCCGGAGCGGAAGACAGGCCGCTGCCCACCACACAACCACTAACAACGGGCCAGTCATGTATTTTTTAGGGTTCCTTAGTACTACAATTATAATTTCGCTGTGTCCGTCCATTTGTCTGCCCGTAAGTTAGTCGCCCCCCCCCCCACCCTTTCCAAACACCTGGGGAGTCCGGAAACTCTCCCTTCACAAAAATTGGCTTTGGCTGGCCCCTTGGCGCAGTGGGCAGTGACCCTGCCTTCTGCTCCGGGGTTCGTGGGTTCGATTTCCACCTCGAGTTTGGTGTATTATCTATATGTATGTATTTATATATTTCTAAAAAGAAATATTTTTACATATACATATATACAGGACTATATGACACACGGACGTCGTCTTCCTAAGGTAACTTAATGCCTGTGTTATAGGTAACAGCCGCCTGTGATACACAAATATATATATATATATGTGTGTGTGTGTGTGTGTGTGTGTGTGTGTGTGTGTGTGTGTGTGTGTGTGCAGTATATGTTACTATACTATATTATACTTTTCGGACAGTTGTGAAAAAATGTGAGGAATTTTTAATTAAAATTTGTTTAGACGTTCCTGATATGAGTTTGTTAATTAATGGCGACACTTGTTCAAAAGCGTGACAATTTGCTGGAGCGGCTAAAGTTGCTTTAATGTCGCAAATATTTTAACAAACTTCTGCGACAACTTTATGTATAATAAATATATTTCAATTTTACGTTATACGTACAAGTGGCTTACCCATTTGTATTTTGTTTTTTTGATTATATACCTAGTATATTAACAAAATGTGCTCTTTATTATGTTTCTTATAATAATAGTGTTAAAATTGTTTAAGACTTTTTTGGTAAAATTTCGTTATAACTTTTTATTTTATAAAAGGTTTGTTTTCTTAGTATAATTGTATTTTATTTAACTGCACAGTCGCATTAGGTTTAACCTGTGAAGATTGTGTTAGAAATTTGAATAAACAAATTTAATTAAATAAAAATTAAATAAAATAACTTAAAGGAGCAGGCCGGTCAAATGTTATTTTCTTAAAGTAGACTTTTACAAGCTCTTTTGAATCGTCAAATATTTTAAAAGCTACCACTGATTCGGAATAGTCGAGCCATGAGAAGAATCAGCAGGAAACTCGATAGCCACTCTTTCAACACTCTATTGCTAGTTATTTACATACGGTCAAATTGTATACACTCTACATCTATATATATTAAAGCGGAAGGTGACCCATTACAAAATCTCGAAAACCGCGCGAGGTACAAAGATGAAATTTGGCAGGAAGATAGTTCGTAGTTAGTAGACATCCGCTAAGAACAGATTTATCGATAGGGCCATATTAAGGAGGGTTAATATGCGTATTAAAAAAGTGTCTAGTAAATAGAACTACTTGAGTATAAATTCTTGCCAGCTTAGCAATGTATTTCTTTATGCGAAAGAGACGTAAAGACAGTAAATTTGATAACTTCGAAAGATTTTTTTTCCTGGTTGCGAGGTCCATGTCTATACTAATACTATTTTTATTATATGAAGCTGAAGAGTTTGTTTGTCTGTTTGCTTGATCGCGCTAATCCCAGGAACGCGCTGATCCAAAAACCAAAATACAAATGGCCCGATTTGAAAAATTTTCCAGTGACAGATAAGCCAAAATATCGAGGAAGGCTGTAGGCTATATGTTATCACGTTAAAATTGAATCTATCTTTTCACCTAATTTTATGCGGTCGATGTCCCGGGTAACAGCTAGTCAAAATATAATAGATTCATTGGTTATGTACTTAAGTATGTGGTTATTATAGTACATGGATAATTATAATCTATTATTAATATTAGAAAAAAAATTATTAATATTAAAAATCTAGGATCTCGTGACAATTTGATTCTAGATACATCGTGTAAAGAATTCCCGGCCAGAACCATAAAACGGCTTAAAGTATGAAGATTATCAAAATATATTATACCAGCTATAACGTCATCTATTTCAATTCTGTCTACAAAGAAATAAAACTTAAAGAATTCCAAGTTCATAAAAATTCAATCAAACTTTTTCATATTAAATTGAAATGATGTCGAGGCGCGGATAAAATTATTCTGAGTAAGTTTTACTGCTCAGAGTGCAGTTCTGTGCACTTTGATTCTCGTAATGCCGGGGCCAGACGTAGCTCAAAGTGTTTGAACATTTTTGTCCTTGAAGACTACAAAGTTCTTCAAAACTTTACCTACTGAATTATTTTAATAAAACTTGACAACGATATAGCTTATACATCAGAATTACACAAAGGCTGTAAATAATAAAGATATTGTGTGAATTATCCAAAATATATCGATAAATGTCAAGTAAGTAGGTGAAGATTCTGCCATCTGTGAGCCATTCTAGCGTGCGTAGCAAAAACCGTTAGAGCTGCACGTATACAGTGTATGAAGGAAATGTTTATCTTAAACAGTCCTACAAAGCAATCAAGCCTGCGACTGTGTTTATCTATTTTTTAGGTTTAAGCCATTATCTCCAAAAATGTCAAAAGGACAAAGTTGCGGCTAACAGCTAATTAAATTACTATGTGGAAAGTCTTTCGGCGAGGAATGAAAGGTGGGAGCGAAGGTCGATGTGCTCAACCACCGCAAAGGAAGATCTTCGAGTCCGGGCTTGTTGGAGTCGCCCGGGGCGGCCGAACTAGGGTTTAAACTGAGCTCCTTTCGTTTGTCGGTTCGCATATCCTACCGCCGGTGTACTAAATATTATTCTAACTTAGTCTTATTTCAAAATTACTCAGATTAGTGACGGACAGTTAACATTGCTGTCAATTTTAATCAACATTCGTTTCGTGGCCATTCATGGAACTAGTTTGAGAAATAGACGACTGCATCAATCGTTGGGCGGATATAGACCGTTTACACCGGAAAATGCGCCGCTCTGTTGATGTCATAGCTCGTTTACACTCGAAGACAACGTTAGTTTAGTGGCCATTCGTGCGAGATGGAACTAGTTTGGCAAATAGGCGGCTGCATCAATCATTGAGCCGATACGTATCTTTCGCACGCGTATGCCGCGGGACGCCGAGCGCATCCGTGCCCCGTTTACACCTTACGACATAAGGTCCTGTTGAATTATAGCCCCTTTGCACCCGAAGAAACAACGCACTGTTGATGTTATAGCTAGTTTACACTCGAAGACATAATGCATTGTTGATACGAGTATCAAAACCCGTTAGAATTTGAAGAAATTCCTTTTAGAATTATAACCCGTTCACACTAGAAGACTTATTGCACTCTTAAATACTAAACATTTTTCATTAATTTTTTATCGTTCCTTTACAACGGACTGATATATAAAGCAGCATTTAACTTTTATTTGTCGTTACTAAATCTGATGTTATAAATGAACCTAAACAAAAATTCCGATATGATTTGTATATAATATACAAGTTCCTTAGCATACAAGTTTCTAGTTTATGTCGTCGATGTCACTGAGTTATAAGCGACTATTATATTTAAGGGTAGCAGCACACTCGACGCCAACAGTCTCGAAGAGGACGCAACCTTTTATAGTATGGATAATATAAATACAAATATTTCACATATTTAGACAAAAAAAAAACAAAAATATATTGCGATGTCACATCAAGGGGGATGGAGTTACGAACATATGAGAAAAAGAGGTGAAAACGAAATGCGTTTTAAGCCTTGTTTACTTTAGAAGTTATATTTCTCAGGTGGAAGTTGTGCTTCTTTTTAAACTTTATTTACACAATTAGCACTATTAATATCAATAATAAAAATAAAAATAAAATAAATTTTCAAATTTATTTCATTGCTGTTTTATTCAAATTTATGACATAGTAGTTTGTCCCTTTTTTGTATTACAAATGGCGTACGGGAAGGAGGTTAACCAATTGACTAACAAGGCCATGGACATGTGCACCGCTAGGAGGCTTGAAGATGAGCTGCCGGTCTTTAAGAAGAGAGTTCGGCTACTGGAAACTCTCACAAACTTAACGGAACGTGACATACCTTCACTATACGTGAGCGCACTGCCGCCATTTCACGCCGATCTTATGTGTGAAAGAGGTAAAATTTTGTTGGTACGTTTCAAGATCATAATTTTTAATTAATTCTTATATATTATGGTTGTTACGCCCCGGTTTGTCCTCCCCCTACCCGAAAAGGAGCAATGAAAGAAAGAGGAGATTAAATTACATAAGAGTTTTCTTGTAAGTACCTGAATCAAGATTCAAGTAAAATTTCAAAAAGTTTCATTATACTGTTAAACACCGTAATTTGATAGAATATATACTTTTAATTACTATAATACTAGCGACTCCTCCGGCTTGGCACGGGTATCAACGTTATCGAAGTTTTCATATGAATCCCTTACTTATTAAAAATATTCATCGAGGATAATGTAGGATTCTAATGCTGAAAGAATTTTGAAATCGGTACAATAGTTTCAAAGCCTATTGCATGCTAACAAAGAATCAAAACTTTCCTCTTTAATAATATTAGTATAGAAGATAAATTGTAAGGATAACTTAGAGTTTTTATGCCGGACCCAGACATAGCTCAAAGTGTTCGTAAATTTTTGTCCTTGAAGACTTCAAAGTTCTACAAAACTTTGCGCAGCTACACAAAGTCCCCGGCCACACTACATGATTATTCAAAAGATCATTCAAATGGAGCTATGTCTGCCTCCGGCATTACAGTGTAACGTCCTTTTTTTTAATATGGCGATTATGTCGGGACCAGACAAAGCTTCATTTGAATGATCATGAAGTGTGGCCGGGCACTTTGTGTAACTTCACAAAGTTTTGTAGAACTTTGTAGACTTCAAGGTCAAAAATGTACAAACACTTTGAGCTATGTTTGGCTACGGTATTTGAAAAAAGTGTTTAGTGTGCTAAAGCTCTTACTCTATGCTATACTAAATATAGCCTTATGGGTGATATGACTGGTTATTAATAACTAGTATGAGCTAGCATATAGCAACTAAAAAGTCGTTCTGGTTTAATATCTGAGTTTAATTCCTTGAACATGTATTTCATAGCTAATACAGGCAAGTCGTTAGTATAATCTGATATTTAAGTACTTAAGACTTTCAAAATATGTAAAATAATGAATATAATATGTGGCTGTGTCATTCTCGGAACCCCAACGATCTCTACAGCGGTATAAGTCCGAACAATTCCTCCGAACACTCCCCATGATACATGCGGTAAAAGATGCAGAGTGAAGCCACATCTCTACGTATAGCCAAAGGATCGAGCCGAACGGAAAGAACTGGGTCGCCGACGATTCATGTTTTTAATCTGGGGTCACGATAGTGGCCCCCACGACGAGACAAACGAAGCGCGAGGGTACTACCTAACTATCTTTTCTTGTTATGTTTCATCGTTTTTTTTGAAACTTTATAACTTTTGGGATCAGATTACCCTAGAAAAACAAAATTCTTGGCTTATGATGCTAGTAGTAAACTTATTAAATATATAAAGTTCCAATTGCATAGGTCTTATAGTTTTTATTTTATTGATATCTGAAAAACCCGGCTTTCGATACTGACTCACTGATGTTTATCAAAACGTTTTGGGTGTGAAATTACGACGTATAGAGTAAGGGTGTATAGTGTTAGAGGCGTGGCCCTGAAAAAAGATCCGATAACTTTTTTTTGACAGTACGAGCCATATGGTCTTTCTGTTTCCACATTTTATATGAAAATATTTTTGGTGTGATAACATTACATATTAGGTAATAGCTCTAGAATTTTTTTAACTCATCAACTTCTCCTAATATTTAAAAATTTGGAAATCATACTAAAGTGGTTTTTAACAATTTTTCAGTTGAAATCAGTCATCAAGTGTCTACGGTGAAACCAAAAGTGATGGTAACAATACCACAGTGTTACGATAATGTAGTAAAAGGTTTGAAATTAGCAAAAAGTAACGCCATTATAGTTTTAGTCGATACTCCTGATAAAGCAATTCCTGATGGAGCTATAAGATATTCAGAAATCGCCGAAACCGGTGCAGCTGATTACAGTCTACTTGATAAAGTTGAGAAGAAAGAAGACGATGTTGCTTTTATACCATTTTCGAGTGGTACCACCGGACTGCCTAAAGGCGTTGAAATAACTTATAAGAATCTATTGGCCGCTTCTGAAATTATGGGCGTCGATGCGAACAACTTTCCAGTACTGACGAAAGGTAATTTTAAGGGTTCCGAAGTTCAAAGAACTGTTATAGGTTCCCTCTGTCCGCCCGTCCCTCCGTCCGTCCATCTCTCCAAACTATTAGATGTAGAGACTTGAAGTTTTCCGTTTGATATGAAATGTTAAAAACTCATAAGGAAAATTATTTTGAGCGAATACAGGCACTAACTTTTAAAGTTATTTAACAAATACCTATAAATGTATTTCATTACTGTTCCAGAAATAAAGTTTAACCATAATCGATATATCTAAACTTACAGAAAAATGGATTCGGTCATCCAACTCTACATTTTTTGTGCTTACTAACTCACCACTTTAAATTTCCATAACATTCAGAAACAAATCTTACTGACCAAGAAATTTTATCGATGGCTCCTACGTAAACTGTCGTAAGCCACATTTTGTGCTTTTCAGTTTTGAAACGTTATCTAAAGGAACATAAAAGAGTAAAATACTTTACTTTGAAACTAATGTAGTGAGTTTTCTAAATGAACTTGTTGAGAAAATCGTAAATGTGGCTTACGATACTTTACGTAGAAGCCATCTTTATAATTACTTTTTTATTCAAAAGCAAAAATTCGTAAGGATGTTGCTTTGAAAATCATATTACAAGTTGAAGTTGATCATTTGGTTCATATTGAATTTCTTCAATTAGGTGATATTCAAGATGTGGTCCCGTGTATACTGCCCTTCTTTCACATCTACGGAATGGTGGTAACACTGATCGGCCATTTGATTTACGGTTGCAAGTTGGTAACACTGCCAAAATTTTCAACTAGCGTCTATTTCGATGTGCTGAAGAATCAGAATCCCTCTATATTGTACGTGGTACCTCCAGTTGGTAAGTCGCGATATTATTACATTATTGTTAATTTTCGTTTAAATGAACACTAAGTATCTATTAAAAATAAATCTATTAAATTTTTCCTTAAATGAAGATATGATTAATTTTTTTTATGAATTTTCATTTATTAATAATGAAAATTATATTAATTTATATGAATTATATAATGAACAAACTTACTTCTTAATATTATTAATAATCGTTTATCTATTTTTTACACTTGTGACAGTCGTTAAAATTACTAATATTTTTATATTAAGAAAAGAACAAGATGAAACTGCTGTTTTCTTTTACTTTCTTATAATACATGTATAAAATTGACAAATATGTGATCTGACATCAAGATGAGGAGGTGAGGTTTCGAAAATGTGAGAACCTGTGGCAAGGATGGGTTTGTTTGGGTGTGGTTTTCTATGGGGTAGATGTACTTCTCTAATCGAGTTCTACGAAGCATTCTCATTCTCGTTTTTTTTTTACGTTACAAGGGGGCAGACGAGCAGGCAGCAGGCACCGAAGTGCCGACCGGCGCCCATCATTGAAATTATAAATAAAACCATCCAAAGACAAAACGTTTTAGCAAAAATAAAAAAAAAAGCTGGATTTTCTTAACAGATATATGTGCGTGCGTTCGTGCGTGCGTGCGTGCGTGCGTGCGTGCGTGCCTGCGTGCGTGCGTGCATGAGTGCGATATTGTTTAGCAGCTCCCCCATTTCCTGTTGGAAAAAAATATTACATTAGATTTTTACCATATGTGTAACTTTTGACGGTTTTTAGACACTTTTACTAAGTTTGACTTGTTTGTGAACAATTACAAATATGGTCATTGCAATTCAAAGTATCCGCCGATACAAAATAGCGGATTACATTGCTTTTGAACCTCTTATGCCGGCGCCAGACATAGCTTCATTTGAATATCATTTCAATGATCATGTAGTGTGGCCGGGGACTTTGTGTACCTGCGCAAAGTTTTGTAGAACTTTGTAGTCTTCAAGGACAAAAATGTACAAACACTTTGAGCTAAGTCTGGCTTCGGCATTATGAGTATAAAATGAAATAAAGGGTAAACATATCCAAAGTACATTTTAGAAAAAATATCAGGATATTTTTTCTTACGAACGTGTAATTTCGTAATAAAAAAAAAGGTATTAAACAAAATATTAAAACCGTTCAAGAAAGAAATGAAATCACCTCGCCCGATCACTCTTTTCGTAACGCTCTCGTCACGCATTCACCAGTTTACTCCCCAAATCAAGCGTACAGAGGGAGTAGAGTAAACACGTATCAATAAAATTAAACAACAATGCGATGTATAAATGAACGAAACGCCAACTTACCGTAATTATAGTTGAAATTGCTGTTGAAACTCTTGGCTTCGGAATTTGATGAAGATTGCGAACTCTGTTGTTCATTTCTGTATCCATTATTAGTTTTCTCGGCGTAGTTTTTAAATGCTGAGCTGCTACTCTTAGAATCGGCCTCCGAATTTGAGTATCGTCCCGAATATCCTGGTTGTCCTACCCCTATCGAAGTATAATATCGGTATGCAATTATACATATACATTATATCTACAATCTGGACACAGCATTAACACAATCTATATGTAAATACATAGTCTATTATTTTAGGTATTAGTTAAATGGATGTCATGAAGGAGGCTAGCGTCTAAGGTACAGGCTCGGCCTAGCTCAGGCGCTAGTATCACGATCTTTTGTATACATTTATGGCAATAAATAAATTTTATATCTTAAATCCATAAACCTATCATCAAAAATGTAAATCAATTTGACGGTATTTTTTAAGACGATATTATTATTATTTAATATTCTATACATAATTTTGTAGACGTAACGTTTTTTAAACAAAATAAAAAAGAAGGTACTAAATTCGGCTGTATGCGATTACTCCGCCATTTATGAATCGATTCCGATGAATCATTTTTATTTGGTAAACCATACTTCATAGATAGTCCCATAGAAATTTAATCAAAATCGGTATAGCGATTTTTGAGAAATCAACAAAGGTGTAAAAATTTATATCTTTAATATTTAGTTCCTTGACGTTTTATGAAGGCGGTTCTCCTTTTTGTTTATAAAATATATGGTCGATTTGAATGGTCTACAAATTGGAAAAAAAGCAACACAACTAAACGTAGGGCTTTTAGCGCCTTAGTAAACTTAACTGAAACACTAAAACGTCATATTGCAGACAATTAGAAAGGCTAACTGTAAATCACAGACTAGACAAAGTAGCAATATCGATTATTATAGAACATCATAATAGGTACATCAGAAACCGTACATTTTCCTGCCGCGTACATTAACATACGTACGCTTTTTCGTAAAATCATGTTTACGAATACCCCACTCTAATTAGCCTAAAATATAAAGGTAAGTTTGCAGAAATTCGCGTGCACCTCAAAATTGGTAGGATTGTTGAAAATATCATTATAAAAAAGTCCTCTTCGATCTGAGTTCTGGAAAAAAGTTATTTGAGGTCGAAGGTCACAAAAATCCGCTTTTCGCGATTTCGACTTTCAGGTAAGTTTCGTCACAAAATCGTTCAGGTAAGAATTACAGTTCACATAATTATCAACAAAAATATATCAATATTTTTTTCTCTAAAAGAAAAAAGTTTATTTTGGGATACGTCAAAACCAAATGTACAAACATGCACACATCAAACCATATTATCAGCCGTCAAATGTTAGCGTCAGTAGGCAAATTGATATTAGGGCTATATATTATATGTGTATTATACTTATATTTTATAAGGAATACTGATACGTCACATTTCTATATATTTATATACGTACTATTTTATACAATATATTCATACATTATATATTTATTCGTTTATTTACTATGGCTCTCGCTGTCTTTATGTACTTGCGATAAGGAGGTCACTGAAAATCATCTGAGGATTAGGCCCTCAATTAGTCTGAGTGTCCATCGTTTTTACACTTTCACATCGTTAAACAGAAAAGCAGGTATGTAATTTTAGTATCTATATAAGCACTTTAATTTCTGCATACTAGTGTTTCACATCCGATATAACCCGCCCCCCCCCCTCCCCCCGCGGCGTCACAGCGACCGGTCGGTCCACTGAGAATCTTCCACCTGGGCATGATCTGCCTTGGCAAACCTGGAAGTCACTTAATAGACTTCGGACACAGGTTGGTAGGTATAGGGAGAATATGTCCAGGTGAAAATTCACGAATGACTCAAACAATGTGGCACCTTTTATCGTGCTCTGCGTGCCCTAATACCTGCACGCAAGAGGACTTAATGGCTGCCAGTGATATGGCAGTTGATGTGGCTGAAACAATTTAGTGTGAAGTTCTGGGCTGACACAATTTAGGGCTTGCCAACGAAACGCTAAGAAGAAGTACAGAATGTAATGTTGTTAATACCAGGAAGGTTGGTACTATCAGCAGGTTTTTTTTTTTTTCTTTTTTTTTTATAGAGGGTTTGTTCAGTATACGAACATGTCACCCTCATTATACCAGAAGACTTACAATTACTTCCTCCTTAGTGCTACATCCGCCAACTTGTAAAGCATTCTTGCCTTTTCAGAAGCTGGGAAGGCAAGAATGCTATTACAAGTCCCAATTACTCTTAAATCTAATTGGGTCTTAACATTAAATAATTATTAATATTAATAGTTGCAAATATTACAGACTAGGTGTGTCCGCGACTTTGTCCGCGTAAAATTAGTTAAAAAAAAATAGTTTTAATTTTAGCGTGATGATATAATAGCCTTCCTCGATGAATGGGCTATCTAATACTGAAAGAATTTTTCAAAGCGCGTTCCAGCAAAGCAAACTCTTCAGCTTTATATATTAGTATAGTGTATAGATACATATGTATATGAAAGATTTTGTTTATTTATGAAGGTTTTAATTTTAAAAACGGAATCCTCATTTCGTTCAGATTTAGAGTTATATGTGAAAGGGAACAGTCACCTATTATTAAATTTCGCGTATAATTTTATATATATATATATATATAGAACTATATCGGTATAGTGCCTTAATCGTACCGTGAAGGCCCTAGGCCCCGCGGTAGGCCACTGAAGCGGTGGATGGATGTGGCAAAGGAGGATATGAGAGCCAATTGACTAATAATACGGGATGCACAAGATCGGGCAAAGTGGAGGCGTTAGACCGGCAAAGCGGACCCTGGTCATGTAGCGGGACAACGCTAAGAAGAAGAAGACATACATGTACATATAAATTTCATATCATGCTCAACCTTAAACCTCAAAAGCTATTAGGCAATCAATTCTATTCATAATCTCACAATCTATGCAAAAAGTTAATTTTCATTACAAACACAAACGGTAGGTTAACACGCAAATATGTCATAAAAATGGCTCTGGAATCAAAATTTATGTGTGTTTAAAATGTTACCCGATAAACATTTAATTATGAGTTTTTTATACTTTATTACTTATTAAAACTTTTAATATAGTCTATATCTATAACTATACCTATAACTATATCTATAACTTAGTGGCGTTGTTCTCTTATTAGAGTTCCGTAGTCAAACATGAAATCCATATCTTCCTAAGTATTTATTCTCAAAACTATTCCAATACTACTACTTTTTATAAGTTTTAGAGAAGCCTTTGCCCAGCAGTGGGACACAAACGGCTGATAATAAGAAAATATTTTATTGGAAATATTTCAAAATATATTATTAATATATTTTTAAATATTTCCAATTCCTATGTGGAACAATTTCCAGCATCGGTATTTCCGAACAGATACGACTTAGGGACCTTCAAAAAAGAGCATACTCATTCCCCAAAGGCCGGCAACGCATCTGCGAGCCCTCTGGTGTTGCATTTGTCCATGAGCGTCATGAGTCACTCAAGTGAATGCTGCCTGCCCGTTTGCCCCTTTTTCTATAAAAAAAGACATTTTCACGTACTTAAGCATTATCATACATAAATAACGAAAATATAAAAATTCAACCAGTACCCATGGAAAGGCCTAAATATTCCATGTCACATAAAATTATAAAGAAAATATGCAGCATTACATAGATATTAAAGTATATCCAAAAAAATACAATTTTATTGAGAATCTTCACCGTTTTGTCCATTACATCTAAATCCGGAATACCGACCATACAATTTACTTTTTATATGCTTAAGGCTTTATCTGTAATATATTATATTATTTTAAAATTTACTTAAAAAGAGTACTAGATATACTTCTAGTACATAATGTATCGTCTGTGACTAATAGTCAGGTAGGTTGGTCATAACAATAACATCACTAAAACTATTCCATCAACATTAGAATCACTATCATAAATATTGTATAACACACAAACAAAACTCAAGCGTATTAAATACCTCGTTACTTAATAACAATCTTTTTTTTCTTCTTAAAACGGTAAGGGATAAACGACAATGTGACTGGAACTTAGAACACAAATACCAAACTTTATTATAAACCTTTTTGGTACTTTGCACGATACCGCGAACAGTAGCCTTTATTGTTGAGAAGGTATAAAATTAATATCCTGTCAGCCCGCCTCACCTTGCCTTAATGCGTTCCCGAACTGAAATAATTTTCTTACTAAGTCCAGATTGGCTCAAGACCGTAAGGAGTGGTAAGTGCGGGGAGAGGCCTTTGCCCAGCAGTGGGAGAAAAAGGGCTGTGGATGATGATGATGATCTTCTCTTACTCTTCACTTATTTCATCAATTAAGAGAATCCTTTTAATCGATATTAGGCACAAAATGCGCGTCTCAAAATAATTTTCAAATTATGTCTACTTGTATAAATGCCTCACTAATTTAAAATTGTCAGACTAAGGCCTCATTCGCACGAGAGCTAAAAAAGCGTTGCGTTAAATCTCGGCATTGGCGATTTTTCAGCGTCGTCGGTACGAAAATATGTCGTATATATATAAGCATAGCGTTGAAAATAGAACATTGTTTGATAAAAAAAGCATCGCGTTATAAAAGCGCTTCCGTGTGAACACAAACTTAGGGATCCATATGCTCTATTTGAACGCTTTTCTAACGCACGTTAAAAAAGCTCTCGTACGAATGAGGGCTAAGCCCCCATAACTTAACGCTTTTTTTATCGAACATTGTTCTATTTTCAACGCTGTGTGTATGTTTGTTTATGCGGTATATTTTCGTACCAACGACGCAGAAAAAGCGCCAACGCTGAGATTCAACGCAACGCTTTTTTAAATCTCGTGCGAATGAGGGGCTAATAACACTGACAACATTTTCGTTAGTAATCATAATATTCTAATATAACCTCATAAATACCATGATAAGTTAATTTTAATGTTTTAAAATTAACTTATCCTTTTTATAGCCTGTAAAATTCAGTTTTTGTTACCGAGACAATTGCGGAGACTGTAGCTGAACGGTATGAATGCACACGGCGTTTTTGGAATTCCATTTAAAAAACGATCTGGTTTAAATTCTTCAACGTCTGCTCCCCAATATTCAGGATTGTGATGGATTCCCCATATGCTTGTAACCAGTTCTGTGCCCTCATAAATAACCAAGCCTGAAGCTGAAATTACGAAACCTTATTTTAATGGTTAACCTTGTGATGGATAGAATTGTGTTAGAACAACGGTCCAAAGACTTTTCAGCCACGTTCTAAGTTATGGGAGCAGATTACGTGTAATATAAAAATTCTAAAAATTCATCATTCTCCGATTAATTTATCAATGAAATACTTATGTCAGATGATAATAATTTTTATGTAAAGAAACTTTTTTTAAAACAGCTTTTACTAAACCTTTTACTATCAACTTACAACATCATTACTCAAAATTATCGGATCACCATAAGACATACAATCAAATGAGCCAAAACTTAATGCGGTTATATTAGCTTAGTTTTATAACGGAGTTTCTATGGCCAGTTTCCGCATCATATCAGTATATTGCAATATCATTCGATATACGCAAGTGTGTAAAATTTCAGCTCAATCGGTTGAAGATACCTGCTCCAAAATTGTGTCTTAAGGCCCCACCCGAACAAACATACGTTGCAAGTCAAATAAAATTTTTGTGTCATTCACTTACGTAATTCTGTATCGCTAACACATTTCCTTGTAATTATCGGCACGGGAGGATATAGACGCATAGATTCGTTTATAACAGCTTCCAAATACTTTAGCTCAGAGATGTCATTTCGGGTTATAGTTCTATCTGATTCACCAAAAATTTTATGAATTCTAAAACGCAACACACACGTAAGTATACAATCATATTAGGTATTTCCTTTTTAATATCTTTTTTTGTATTATTAAAAAAGAGTATTAAAACCAGAGAGTTAACCATATTCTATAAATAAGTCCGGAAGTAAGCAAGTGGAAATATTTGAATGGAGCTGCACTCAAAACCTGATGAAATAACCTTGCTAACAGGAACAATTCTACACTCGGTAATGTTTTAAATGATAAATATCTGTTTTATTTCTATATTTCATTAGGAAGCCCATTTAAGAACCATCAAAAACTTACTCTTCATAAACTTTATTTTGCACTTCAGGGTATTGAGACAATAGTACCAGGGTAAAACTAGCTGCTGTAGCTGATGTATCAGCGGCTGCTAAAATCAAAATCATTGCTTCTTCTTGCAACTCTCGATAGGTGTAACCGTTTTCACCTCCAGATATTTCTATTAACATTTCCACCATTGACTTGAAGTTCAGTTTCCCATCTACACAGAATGAAATGTTTTCTCATCAGCTTTAAAAAAAACAATTACTTTATTTGACACTTTTGGTATTTACGAACAGATAAAATCGAGAAATTCTCGATAAAAAGCATATGCGTTTCTCAAAGGTTAATTTCAATAATCAATAACGACATAACTGTTTGAATAATAAGAATCATATAGATTAAAGCATTAACTTACTTACCTATTTCTCCTGTTCCGTCACTTCGTTTCTTTTTTATTTTCATAATAAACTGAAATAAAATGTGAGATGTTATCAATCAATTTGATATGGGTTAAGAGGCACGTGTAGTTTTCACATAAGTCGAAGTTGATAACACTATTAAAGTAGTTAATTAATATCTCAATCCACCTTGTTAGACATTTTACTGTAGTACTTAATTTTTTATACATTTCTGTAAACTAGAGAATGTTGCTTGCAGGTGTTAGAGCACGCAGGGCACGATAAAAGATGGCACATTGTTTGAGTTGCACCGCACAAACAGCTCAGGTTTAAACCATTTTTGAATCTCCAACTCGACAATTTTGAACTTTAGCTAATAATGCTTTAAGAAAGGTAGGAGGTACTTATTTTAATTTCCCATAAATCTTTGAGATATAGTTTATATATTATACGTTTATAGAGTACGCTAGCGCTGCGCCTCAGGTTAACGGAGCGAAACCTTTTGGAGTAAAGCCCTTATCCGTCTACAACAGACCTCTAGGCTGATGGACCGTTTTAATAAAAATAATTATTGTATAAAGAAAAAGAGGCTTAGATAAAGCGAAATAGAAGCGATAGAGTACAGTGCTAACGCTCAGAAGAAACAAGATTAGCAAATATAGTGTAAAACAAATCGTTAGAACAACGCCTCAATATGTCAAGATATGTATAGAATTTATACACAAGAGAGAAGGAAAATCATAATACTAAAAAGTTAAAAATAAATTAAATCTGATAAAAAATATATATTATTTCATAGACACATTATGTTAACCCATTTTTTTTAAATAAAAGCGCGTATATTTATCTTTATTTCTATTGCTGTCAAAATGTAGCAAGCATTTATTTCAAATGTTTTGGTTAAAATTATGTGCCTATGAAATGTTCTATATTATTTATCAGAATTAAATTATTTTTAACTTTTTAGTTCATTTAGTAACAAGTAATAAAAGCTAGTTTTTTGTACAAAAAAAACTTTTGTATTTTTTTTTTACTTCCTTCAAAAGTGATGATTTCTTAATAAAAACTTTCAACACCTAATTTAAGAGTCAAATAATCAGATAATCTTTTTAAAAAAAGGCTATAAAAAGAACAAGAATTTTTGAAAGTTTTTTGACTTACGTACTCCGAAACTTTTATCTCAATACGCGCTTATTATTAAATTTTTTTTGTAAATATAAATTTAAAATTATAATTTTTTTTAATTGTATTTCACTGCAAAAAATTTAGGCCTTATCGGATGAGGAACGATTCAGTATTGCTTAGAAATATAATCCACTAAAATTATATTTTTTGTGGAAAAATATATTTATGACACGGGCAACAGATAAACGTCCTATATTAAAATCATCCATAAATCATACGAATTATCATAGATAGCAGCTGGGAAAATGTATAAAAGTTAAGAAGTTTTAATAGCATAGCTATTGTTAGGTAATTATTGAAGCAATATGGCGCTCCGTTGGATATTGTGTGTGGTGTTGTTTGCTGGTAAGTGAAGTGATTACACTTGCAGTAATTTAAGTATTATTTCAGGACCATAAGATACTGTTGTGTCATAAATAGTTAATAAATAAAAAGAAATCCGCCTTTAAAAAACACCAAGGAACTAGTTAGTACTTTCAAACAATTTAGTAGATACCTATTGATCCTTAGAATCGGCACCAGGCCAAGTAGGTTCCCCAGTAAACCGATGTTAATAGTACCGACTTACCGAGAGGTGAAATTTCGGAGTTAACGAAAATATTATCTGTAACTTTCTTAATTCAGAAAATCGCGCTATTGATTATGATAATATTTATATATAACCACCTCTGAAGTATGGTCTACCAAACAAGAAAAAATCATATAAATAATCACTGAGATACATACAAAAATATATACAAATCGAGTTGAGAACCTTCTCTCTTTTTTGAAGTCGGTTAAAAATAGTCTTAATTTTTATTAAGATATTTACGTATACATTAACGAACCAACAATACTTCCTTTCACGTTCCTAATACTGTTTAATTGTATTCTGTATAAGTAAAAATATTACTTTTAAGTCATTTACCTTAGCACTAAACCCGGTCATTTGCTACAGTACTGCAAGAACACTAAAATATATAAGGAATAAATTTAGATACGGTAGTGTAGTTTTGAAAAATGTTAATTCGTTTCGCATTCTAACCTCAATTCCTCACCTGAAAAAGCTTTCTAAAAGTAATATTGTTCTTATTTTTAAAATAAATTAAACGCATACTTTTAATAACTAATTTCATTTCCAGGATCAATATCGGCATTCCAGAATGAAGTTCACACAAAGGACGTAAAATCCGTTTCACCCACTAATCTCCTCCAAGAGTATCCTTCGGTAGTTCAGATAGATTTTTACCTGTTCTGGTCAACGTCTCAGTGGTCAAACCAATGTGCCGGGAGCATTCTTACTTCCAGACTCATTCTCTCCGCTGCCAGCTGCTTTACTGCATGGTAAATCTATTTTAGATAAATAAAAACTAGTTTTAGTAATACGATCATAACCATAATTGACATTCGTGAACTGCCCCGATAGTATGCCCCTACGACAAACGGTCGTCTGTCCCTAAGGTAGGTAAAATAATACCTGTGTCATAGGCAGATACCTAGACCTAAAAACTCAGTGATTCAACTCTAACAATAACCCTTAGCAAAATTTTCTTTAACTAGGAGCTGTCATCCAAAATGGTAAAACACTTTCTTGGTCGACCGTACTAACAACGTTCTGGTACTTCGTGCAAATTTATTTTCTTTTGAGAACTTGACAAAAATACTTGCAATTTTTTAAATATGAAACTAAGACAGAGAAATAATAAAACACTATCACTATATCTACTTTATGTACGCTTAATATATATTTAACTAGCAGCGCCCGCGACTACGTGCGCATAAAATTAGATAAAAGAATTAGATTCAAATTTAGCGTGATGTTAGATAGTCTTCCTTGATAAATGGGTTATATAACACACAAAGAACTTTTCAAATCGGACCAGTAGTACCTGAGATTAGCGCGTTTAATCAAACAAACAAAGAATTAAACTCTTCAGCTTTATATATTAGTATAGATATAGATATAAATAGTTATTTCTCAAAGGTCGCAAAAGTTCTAATTTCTCTCCACAGACTAAGCGTAAAGAAACGAATCTAGTATCTCGCTGACTTAAGTACGACTTTCTACCTTTTCAATCAAGAACATCCTAAGTTAATTAGGGGTTTTCCGTAAATTCAGTCACACGTTAAAATGAAGGTAGGATATCTCCAAAATGTGACACTGTGTGACAACTGCAAAAGCTTTGTAAAAATTCCGAGAAAAAAAAAATTTGAAACTTTTCTTTTAATTATTTTGAATACATGCATAAAGTTGAGAAATATGTGACGTTAAAACAAGAGTGAGTTGGTTTCGAAAATGAGACAAGGGGGAGGGGGTAGTTAAAAAATTGTAAAATTCGTCTGATTTACTTTATATATACCCCATAGCAGGAACTAAGTACACTTTTATTCGTATCGGACGTCGCACGTAAACCGAGGCGTAATACGCGGTTCGAATTTTCAAGGCCAAAGCCTTTTACGCAAGAACATTTACATTTCAAAACATAATTAAGGATAAAATCTAATACACGCCCAGAAATTCACGAACGTTCAACGAAAATTTTAATCACATTTTATCCTCATTTACAATTTTTAATTCTGATGTAGTAATGGTATTATGCGACGTAAAAAGATCTTAATTTTTAGTTCATTTTAGTGACAAGTAATAAAGGTTTAAGAAATCGTTTTTTCTTTCCTTTTTTTTTTCCTTTTAACGGTATCTCATAATACGAAAGTGCCATTTCATTAATAACTAACCATAACCATTATAGATTTTGTGACGCTTCGTTCGTTTCGATATTAAACACTCATTTAATTAATTGTAAACCGTCACAAAATCTAAAATCTTCAACTGTTTCTCTGGCATTACGAAATCTAAGAAAATGCATTCTGTTTACTTTAGTTTTTTCTTCATTAAACTTTGAGGACGGTGTTGCAACTTAATGACATGTTAATTCAATTGTTGTTTCATGTTTAATTAACTATTACTCAAAAATTAAACTAACTATTCTATATGCTCCCTTTTTTTCATATCCCGCTGATTCTGTCGGCGTGTATATTACTAATTTTGTAGAATCTTATATGTTACTAATATTGTAGAATGTTACTAAATGTAAACATGAAATTTAAATTTCAACTCATTTTAACATTTGCAATATACCCGTAATTTTGTTTCTTTATATATTCGATATTCTCGTATGCACTCTATTCCTTTATATATTAATACGTGAAACGAAAACTTAACTTTTCTTACTTATTTTAAGAAAATTAAGCGAACGGAGGAGTAAGAAATATGGCACAATTGTAGTTCATATATAGGTGTGTGAATGCTAATATATTTTTATAATATGCAATATTCATAAAGTAAATTATTAAAATGAAACCACACGCACACCAATGACAGACGATTTACACCATTTACACACACATGTATTGGCTGATGTCGAAGCGCAATCGTGACAACCGTTTATTATGCCGGTACTAGACATAGCTTCATTTGAATGATCATGTAGTGTGGCCGGGGACTTTGTGTAGTTACACTTTATTTTGAAATACACTTTATTGTGAAGTTTCGCAAAGTTTTGTAGAACTTTGTAGACTTCAAGGTCAAAAATGTACAAACACTTTGAGCTGTGTCTGGCACCGGATTATATTAATTGTCAAATTCTATTTTCCTGTGAATACAACAAAAGATGTCGTTGTACACAAAAAGTTTTGTTGGCGAATTTCGATCATTCGGCCATCTCTAGTAAACGTTATTGTATTAAATAATACTGTCTTTTAAAACGGTTTTTTTTAAATGTATGTTTGTAATATGTGTTTTATTAAACATTACAGAGCCATTTAGTACATTTACTTATCGTCGTTATTGATTCTATTAAATTATGCTTTAGTTAATAGCGTTTGTGGTTGTGATTTAATAGATAAACTATACATATAAATGGTTGGCCCGTAGGCGCGGTGGGCAGTGACCCTGCCTTCTGCTCCGGGGGTCGTCGGTTCGATTCCCACCTCGATTCTGGGTGTATTATCCATCCATTTTTAGGGCATGCAAAAATACAAGAATTAATACTAATCCAAATTACAATAACATTCTTGCAATTATAATGATGTGTAACCTATCTACTTGACATCATCGCCATCTCGTTACGTAGCGGTAGCTACAATACTAATGTTTTGTTGAATAAAGTTAACCGACTTCAAAAAAAGGGAGGTTCTTAATTCGACTGTATGTTGATTTATTGTATGTATTTTACGCAATTATTCCGCCATCTACCAACCGATTTTATGGATTCCTTTTTGTTTGGTAGACCACACTTCAGCGGTGGTGCCATATAAATTTTATTAAATTCGGTCTGGTGGTTTTTGAGAAATCAATAATACTCTAAAATTTTATATATTGATGATATTTTCGTTAACTTTCTACTAGATGCTTTGCGGTAAGATTTTTAATATTTTGTTGGTACCTACTTATCCAAACAAAAAAAATATATACCGCTAAGTAACAGAAAAAGAAATAAAATTACTGTCATAAATGATTTATTACCTCTATTAATAACTGAAAGGTCAACGCATGTTTATGACAATCCTTTTGGAATAGAATACAGTATCAGAATTTCATTTCTTTCTCGTTATAATTTGCTTCTTTATTCTAATATCCAAAAAATTTAAATTTGGTGTTTGTGCTTGTATTTCTGCCTCCCTATGGATCTTCTATATAGGATAGTGAAACTACTACTTAAGTAAAAATCTTAAAAGGACGAATACACCTTTCTCTAATGCCACAAACTCTTCTGTAAGCTTTATAGGAGCAGTTCATCGGCGTCGTTAATCATCTAATTGCCTCTCATTCGCCTTACTGTATATCTGCCCGCCAGCCCCTTTATATAACAGTCTAACTGTAAAATATATAGCAACGTCTTACCTTACCGCTCCTTTTTTATAAACAGAAATACTCAAAGTTGTTTACGGGCGATTTAAGGACAAGTTTCTGCATCTCCTTTTAGGCTTGAGTAGAAAACAGTTATGATACGTTTTGAAAGTTTTTATTGGTCACTAACTCACTACGGAACGAAAACGACTTTGTTTCTTGTGCATTAAGCGGCATTGCAACTTGCAGGGCCTGCTACGAAGAGACGGAGATGATTGGGCATCTACTGTGTGAATGTGATGGGCTAGACAGCTCTCTTCGGCGTGGTATATCCAAGGTCGGAAGACTACGGTTCTTTCTGGTTGCGGGTAACCCTGATACTCCTTGTCTAGATTTTGGAAAACCTGTAGCTGTGAGAACAAAGGGACTGGGCGAGTACAAGCGATCCAATTGGGTCGAAGTGCACCCGCCTTGTGGCTTCAACCACTTCAATACAATAAAATATTAACAGAAATCAATCCTTTTACCTGGTAATTATTAACCGTCCGAACATTTTTAGCTTCGTTCATGTATTTAAGAATTCTGTCAACGTGACAATCTAAAATGATACGATTGTCTTTAAACTTACTAACTTGCTTGAAGACCTGCAACAATTTATTGACAAGTATAAAATATTATAAAAAACATTTACATTTTATTCTCGTACGAAATAAACTTATGTTTAAAAATATTTATATATAGATTCTTGCAACTTTTTACGTATGTTAGAATATTTGAAATTCTAATCTCTGGAAAACTTGGTGACTGGTGAGACACTTAAAATACTTAAGGAGAGTACTCGGTACTCGATTCTTGTTACAATTATGTAATAAAAATAGGTACTTAAATTTTGACCAAACATTCTTAAAATTAGATGAAGTGTGGCCTTGAGTTGTGTAGTTAAGTAGCTGTAGGATGAAGTTAGCTAGTAAAGAGGAGTGTACAGTAGATAGTGTCTAGTCAATTATAAAAAAGATGTAATAATTGCTTTCAGCCGGAATGAAATGCGATATCGAGCACTACGTAATTTTATCAGTTTCTGTTGTAGTTGGAATCATATCGTATCAATACACAAGACATGGGACAGTTCTCTGTGACAACGCGTGCTCAAGGACGAGGAGGCGTGAGATATCCTGTCTCGCTGCATGATGACATTCTCGAGTACTTCGTAAACAACCCACAAGCAAGTACTCGAAATGCTGCAAGAAGATTTGGTGTATCTCAATGGACTGTATGGAATCAATTCCACAGATATGGGTTATACCCTTATCATTTTCAACCCGTTCAAGAACTGCACGCTAGTGTGTCAATGCGTTGCGTAAATAATTAAACAAATTTCTCTTAATCTCACTTAGTAGTTAATTGATATTTATATTTAATTTTCTTCTTTATATATGATTATCAAATATGAGATCATCGAGTATCGTGTCTTACCAGTCACTCTTTGTATTTAATAGATTTTTACAAATTGGTGTTCCTAAATATTTCGGGAAAAATCCCTAGGTGATGACCAATGAACCCAAGCGTTTCCATATTATTATAAGGTCACTTTATGTTCATAAAATAAATCCTATTAAAATCACATACCCTAAAGAAAGGGACCAAACTATTTGGGGGTGGTGTAGCTTTCGGGTTGCAGCATTACACCGATTTTCCCTCGTATTCATTCGCGGATTAAAGCAAAGTAGTTTAGTGTTTCATGCATGTCTTGGATTTCCGCAAAGTAACGCCTGATTCTACCAGTTATTTAAATAATTCATTTGTTAAGAAATATAAATTCTCCATGTCGATAATATTTTGTTTGCTCTATTTTTATAATCGTTCGTAAATTCTGAAGAATGCGTTTGCGTACATTTTCGTAAATTTATAGAAAAAAAAAACGTGTCAGCCTGGGACGAAAATTTGTACATAAACCACTTAAAGAAGGCTGAGAAAACGATTGCATTATCAACTGAAAACTTACACATGGGGCAAAAACTTATTGGGACAGGCAAGTTTTGATGCTTCTGCGATGTGTGTTCCTTTCGCAATAAAAAACATCGAGATTACTAAAATATTTTGCTTGTATTTTAGAGACTTACAGGTAACTCCAGGGTGAAAATACTGCAGTAATGCAAATAATAAAAATTAAAACCTACCTCCATTATATTCTATCATTTATTTTCGTAGAATTAGAACTCTTAAACCATTAAACAAATAATTGTTGAAACTAGTCTTTTTAAGAATAAAATGGATTATAATATGTTAATGTATCACAATTTAAATTCCGATATTATACTAATTATAAATATAACATGATAAAAAATTTATGACCTAACCTTTGATAATAACAAATTAAGACATTTTTATCGGTTATTATGTTTAAGACAATTATCGCCGTGTTAACACGATCATAACGTACTTATTATAGTTTGGAGTTTGTTTTATAATAATTAATCCGCATTCGTCTATTACACAGTCGTCTAATTATGTTTTAATCAATTTAACGAATGAATCCCCTTGATTTAAAAGGAAATATAATTTTCTAATTATTCCAATATAATTTCAAAAGGTATATATAAAATTAATAAAGTTCAAATATTTACTTTACATTTATGATAGTATTGTCAGTTACATTTGACTAATAATAGAATTTATCAGAAAGGTAAACGGGCAGAACTGTAATTGCTTTACTGATAATGTGAAAAAAGTAAATTGCGAAATAATAATTTCTGTTTCTGTAATTCATTAAGCATGTATTACAGAAACTGAAGAAAACTGTCTTGAACCAATAATTGTCGATAACCATGAAAAATATCTGTTAAGAAAAAAAGACGAAAATGAAAATATTTGTTGAAATTTTAGTGTTATTTAGGCAGCGTTAAATTGAAAAAAAAAATTGTAAACAGCGCAAATACCTGCAATTTTCACCCATTTCATGTGCTTAATAAAATAAATTTTACAATGTAATTTATTTTTAAATAAATATAATACATGACACTTACCGCTTTACTTATACTTTTCTATCAGCTTACTAAAACAACACTAAAAATTGTGAATTGCAAAAACCAATAGCCCTGAGAGTACGAAGGTACAACCTGGCGCTTACGGACCTTATCAATGACTACGCGACGGCAAAGAACTAGCGAACACTGAACCAACGACCGAGTGCACTAAGAATCAGTTAAATGTAGTATTAATTTAAATTTTTCTGTACATCGAATAACAACGCTTATAGCCATAACCTTTATACGGGTGTGATGAGTTAATGTATGCAAAAACTTGAACGTAAATCGACGTTTTGGTATATAAAAACTGGTACTAAATGTACTGGTTTCACTTTTTATATCTAACTTGTAATTAATGAATACGGTTGTTTATTAAACGATTATCTTGAAAGTTTTTTCTAATAACTTTATTACGTACTAGATGTACCCCGCGACTTTGTCCGCGTGGACTACTTTTATCACTTAGGGGTTTAAAAATTGGTTTTGGATAAAGATCAATATAATGTTTATAAAAACACCTTCGCAAATAATTAATTATTTTAGAACAAATTTGGTTATTATTTTTTTTTATAGGTTAAACGGACAAACGAGCAAACGGATCAACCGAGATGATCAGTCGATCAGCGTCGCCCATGGACATCTGCAGCACCAGAGGGGCTGGTAGTGCGTTGCCGGCTTCTAAGGAATTTATTATTTGGTTAGCATAAAAAGAGTTATAAGGAGCCAACCTTAAGAGCTAGACATATGCTGTCGCGAACTTTTATTTAAAACTTTTAAAGAGGAACAATTCAGTCATACATGATTTTTAAGAAATTTTTACCTTTTACGCAGCGCACTCAGCGGAAGCTCTCAAAAGGGAAAAAGACCGCTGATTTTGAAACATTCTTCGTTGGTGCTCCTATTAATCTTAGCGCAATGGTATGTAGCCTGTAGCCTTCCTTGATAAATGGGCTATCTAAAGCTGAAAGAATTATTCAAATCGGACGAGTATTTCCGGAGATTAGTGCTTTCAAAAAAACAAACAAACTCTTCAGCTTTATATAGTTACTTACTCCTCTGGCGCAACGACCCAAAGTGAGTCTTGGCCTCCGAAACAAGAGAACGCCATCGGCCCCGATCCTCTCGGGCAGTCTCCAAGTTAAAGATTCCTATTTAGATAGATCTATACGCAATAAGTCAGTGAAAGCAGAATGAAGGGGTCCTTTCAGAGCCGGATAAGTATTTTTTGGTCCTTTTAAAGCCGGATATTGAATAGAAGGCTTATAAAGTACTAGTGGACCCGCCCATGTCAAAGTTAGTATTTTTTGGTCCTTTTAAAGCCGGATATTGAATAGACGGAAATTGAAGACTTAAACATGAAAGATAGATATCTGCTGTCGCGGACTTTTTCGTATAACTATTTAAGATAAACAGTTCCTTTATACATTATATACGTGTAACTCTAGCGGTTTTTGAAACGCACTCCAAAATAGCTAGGGGATGCCAGAATTTTCTCCTACTTACTTGACATTTGTCGTTATATTTTGGACAATTCACACAATATTTTTATAAATTATAGCCTATATGTTATTCTTATATATAAACTATATTATTGCAAAGTTTTATTAAAATCCGTTCAGTAGTTTTTACGTGAAAGAGCATCAAACATACATCTATACAGACTATCTCGTTTATAATATTATTAGGACCATATGGCATAATATACTGCCCCGCATATTCTTTTCAAGAGTAAATATATACCTTAACCTGTCCGTAATAATGTAAGATATTGGTGTAAAAAAAGAAAGAAAAATATTACTTTATTTGTGTAGTCGTAAATTATTTCGAGAATCGATATCGAGACTGGAATTGAACATACATTGTGATGAAATCTTTGTATTAATAATATATTTATAATCAAGTTTAAATTAATACGTTTGTGTGCATTAGGCAAAGTTCGCGGACGAGAACGGCTACAACCACCCGCTCACTCTGCTGGCGGCGGGTGCCATCGCCGGCGTGCCGGCCGCCTCGCTCGTCACGCCCGCCGACGTCATCAAAACCAGGCTGCAGGTGAGCTCTACGCTATGCCTTATTTAATTCTCTACCTTATTTGATTCCCTACCTTATTTGATTCCTTACCTTATTTAATTCTCTAAGTTATTTGATTCCCTACCTTATTTAATTATTTACCTTATTTGATTCCCTACCTTCTCAAATTCTCTTACTTATTCGATTCCCTACCTTATTCGATACCCTACTTCATTCTCTACCTTATTTGATTCCCAACCTTATTGGATTTCCAACATCATTGGATTTCCTGCCTAATTTAATTTTCTATCTTATTTAATGAACTCGACCTTTTTTAATGATCTCCAACTTAATAAACTCTACCTTTTTTAATTGTAATGCTTGTCGTTTGTACATAATAGAATTACCCGGCAGACTTAGGCGACGTCTTAATAGAACGCGAATGTGCGATGCCAGCAAACTTAGTCCGTACGACTGTGCGATAAAACATATTATTGATGTCCTACACTTCTTAGACATCAGTATGTTTTATCGCACGTTCGTACGAACTATGTTTCTTCTTATCGCACATTTGCGTTCGGTAAGGACGACGCCCTTGTTTTGCTCGGATGTTGACACGCATACTTCAATATAATGCGATGCGCTCGCATCGCGCAGTCGCTTTCTATTGGGACAATGTCTTAAAAGAATGTGCGATTAAAACTAAAATTTCCATATATTGAAATTTAACAGGTCGTCGCCCGATCAGGACAGACGAGTTACACCGGTGTGATAGACGCGACCAGAAAAATATACGCGGAGGAGGGGGCAAGAGCTTTTTGGAAGGGGGCTGTTGGTAATGTATCCCATTTATCATCAGGCAAAACTAAGGCCGTGGAGGTGGTACTTTAATTAGAGGCCCTGGCACAAATATTTCGAACCGTTCAGTTCGACTGTATTTTAGGATGAAAATGTTCGTGCTAGGCCCACGGTAGGAAAGTCTTTATCGTGTCACGCTTTTAATCAATGCTAATGCTACCCGCGTTAGCACTAAGGGGGTTCGCTGTGGGCCTTCGTCTCGAACAATTCGACATGTTCGTGCTAAGGCTTTAGTAGTCGGTTTTTGATTCGATCGCTAAGCGAAGCATTTCTAACAGAGGCTGAGTAATAGATGGCTGGCTTCATTGTTTTTAAAAAAGTCTTCGGGTGACGCGTAAAATAGTGGGTACCGATTAATGTCACTCAGTGATATTCGTCGTGAGATTGTGGGGGTTTCGGGGATGACGTCAGAAGGCAGTTGGTTATGTTAACTCGCCCCACAACTATATCCTCTGCAATTTAAGCGGATCCTGGTAGTAAACCGGAATACGCAGGAATTGTCTAAATTTGAATTATTTGCTAATGTTTTTTACTGTATCACTTTATCGTTATTATAACGTGACGTCACATGTTGTTACACAGCTCGCGTGTTCCGTTCTTCGCCCCAGTTCGCCGTGACGCTGGTGACGTACGAAATCTTACAGCGGCTGTTCTACGTCGACTTCGGAGGATCGTGAGTATAGAGTTTAACATCTTTCTGTCTCAATTAATAACCTAAAATGAATTCATCATATTTTTGACTCCACAAACAGGAAAATATATTATGAAGTTATTTTCGTCTGAAGGATCTCTATTAAGATAAAAGTCTAGCGACATCTTTCGGTTACTACATCTATATGTATATATGCCTCGTTAACATCAGAAACATCCGAACTCATATTAGGAATGTTTAGATCAATTTAACGGACATTTTAAGTAACTTATAATCAAGGGATTGTCTGGCCAGCAGGCGCAATGGGCAGTGACGCTGTCTTCCAGCGGGTCCTGGGTTCGATTACCGCCTCGAGTCCGGGTTTACTTATATGTATATTTCTACAAAAACAAAAATATTTGTGTATAACAGGCGCCTGTTACCTATAACTCAGAGATTAAGTTCTCTAATAATCTACCTTAGGACCAGACGTCCGTGTGTCATATGTTAAAAAAAGGAAAGAGTCCAGCATATATTAAAAAAGGAACTACCTGCACATATGCTCCTCACGTATAAGAAAGTTCCTATATTCTTCAGCAAAGCAAATTTTGCTTTTGCAACCTATAGAAGAGCTTACGAACATTCTTTGTAGCCTATAATCAAGAGAAACTAGTAATATGGTATAAGTAATACCCCTCGTATATAACAAAGCGAAAAAAATCATCTTCTACATTCTTCAGTGATGCGAATTCGCATTCGAAGTGTATAAATCAGCTTACGGCATCCATCGTTAGTGAGTTATAATCAAGAGATTCGCCTGCACGTATGCCCCTCGGACATAACAAAGCGAAAAAAAGCTTCAATACTCTTCAATGATGCGAATTCGCATCCGCAGTGTATAAATCAACTTATGGACATCCATCGTTAGAAAGTTATAATCAAGAGACTCGCCTGCACATATGCCCCTCGGATATAACAAAGCGAAAAAAAGCTTCAATACTCTTCAGCGATGCGAATTCGCATCCGCATTGTATAAATCAGCTTACAGAAATCCATCATTAGTGAGCTATAATCAAGAGACTCGCCTGCAAGTATGCCCCTCGGATATAACAAAGCGTAAAAAAGCTTCAATACTCTTCAGCGATGCGAATTCGCATCCGCAGTGGAGAAATCAACTTACGGACATCCATCGTTAGTGAGTAATAATCAAGAGATTCGCCTGCACGTATGCCCCTCGGATATAACAAAGCGTAAAAAAGCTTCAATACTCTTCAGCGATGCGAATTCGCATCCGCAGTGGAGAAATCAACTTACGGACATCCATCGTTAGTGAGTAATAATCAAGAGATTCGCCTGCACGTATGCCCCTCGGATATAACAAAGCGTAAAAAAGCTTCAATACTCTTCAGCGATGCGAATTCGCATTCGCGGCGTATTGTTATTCAGTCCACGAAGTTCTGGTCACGTCTGCATCCAATAATTCCACGCCGAGTCATCCCGCAATTTTCGCCTGAGAATATCTAATAAGCCGCATGAAAATTTTCATGTATACGTATGAATAAATTACCGAATTAATGCGTTAATGAGCGTGATTCGCTTTAATGCGTTTATCTTTTGTGACAATTATGGGATATTACGAGTGTATTTAATTACGCTTGTGTTAATTGTAAATGTAAATTTTTATGTGAAATTGTATATCTAATGTTACGGCAAGTAAACATATTGTCTACACGTGTCTATACATATAAATAAAATTGAAGGATTTGTCTGTAACGACGAAATATATTTTATTTTACTCATTTCATATGACTACATATATGATACTTATGACAAAAATGCAAGTTAAAAAAATATTCTGTCTGTTTGTTTCGAGTAATATCCGAAACGGCTAGATGGATTTGGACTGCATTTTCACTGGTAGATAGCTGATATTAATAAATAAATTGTTCAATTATTTATTTATGTCTTAAACTTTACAACTTTTAGCAGTAAACTAAAGTTTGGGACATTCTATTGAGTATCGAAAATTCTCGTGGAGAAGGTCCCACTCCGCGTACCGTTTTTACAAGGAATAATATAGGCTACATTGCTTTTAGCTAAATTATTTAGGTTCCGCAAAGACAATAAGCCCTCAAAATTTAAGTCACTGATTTTACAGGCGAAATCGCGAATTACAGTTAGTTTTTTATATTATTGTTTAGAATGCGTCATTTCTTATTATTTTTAATGGACTTCAAAAAGCAACTATTTTTTGTTTGTTATCTGAGAAATTTCGACTGGATGAACGGATTTTGATGTCACTTTTAATTTGAAAACTAGCGCTTTCCCTGTGGTCCCTTTTTAATTTGATCCAGTTCTGACAATTTGAATTGGTTTTTTTAGAAAAAGAGATTAATAAATGAATTATTCATAATTCATTCCATCACCATGGTCACTAGCAAACTACGTCAAAGGAGCCCTGTAAAAGTTCTTAGAGATTATTGTGTAATTAAATCTTATATTATATTATAAACATACAATTTGCCTGAGAATTTTTTTTCGCGTCTAGCCCACCCTATCCCGTCTCCTAAGAGATGGCAAAGAGAGTATTTGTAAACTAAACTTCTATCAGTGGTCGGCCTTTAAGTCGATCACTAGATTAAGTTGCTGTTGCTGCGACCGGGTGATAGATGGGAGACCCATTCTAGCACTGGTTTACATTTGATATCCGACCTCCTCCGATAGAATCTGTTTAGTACTTCATGCGTAGGAGATGTCATCCAAAATGGTAAAGCACTTTCTTGTTCGACTATACTTAATATTACATTCATTATTTTAAATGTAGATAAAATAATGAATGAATAAAGATTAAGAAAGTAATAAAATTAAATTATGTATTGTGATCCGAATTTCGAAATCGCGTCCGAAACGTTCCACACTGCTCCGTACCGGCAAATGGTGCGACAAAATCGTATACTTTATACTCTTCAACTATGTCTCTCATCCGCTATAGCTTCTATATATTTTTAGTGTTGGTGTACGTTTGTGTATAATATTTTCTACGTTTCTGTCTATATAAATAGATAAAGCAAAATAATAAACCACATAAATCGGCGTCCGAATCTCAAAATCACGTCCTCGCACGCTGACGCCCCGCGCGTGTCCCACCGCTAGCAAATGGCGCGAAAAATTGTACATTTTATTCACTTCGGCTACGGTTTTAGCCCGTAATAGCTTTTATTATTTACTAGTTGTTGCCCACGGCTTTGTCCGCATTGGATAGGATTTATTTCTCCAATTTTGAAAGTTTAATTTTTTTGTACGGAATCCCAATTCTTCTTCTTCCCAATCTAGTATCAGGGTCTGCTTAAATTGCGTGATGTGGATGTGGGACAAGTTATGGAGATCGACCGCCGTCTGACGTGATCCCCGAAATCCCCACAATCGCTACAATCTTACAACTAATATCCTTCAGTAATACCAATTAGGAATCGCTGTCTTACCTGTCTTCTGAAACACGGTAGAGATCAGATTTTGAAAACCGGTGTTAGAATGGCTTACCCGTCTATCACCCAGCTACGATAAGAACTGCTTAACCTAGAGATCAACTCAAATACCAGCCACTGATAACGTTACGCTCACCTTTGTATGGAATCCAAATTTTTTTGTTAAATTAAAAGCGGTCTATGTTATTCCTTAAAAATTAGAAGTAAAAATCCGGTCAAAATCCGTCTGGTTTGGATATAACCAAAAGACTTTCATAACTAAAAGAAGAAGTGGTCACTTCTAAGATATACGTAAAAATGGCAAGCAATTAAAACTTACGCTAACTTCTTTGGAGGACACTAAAGTTGGAAAGGAGTTCCATAACGTTAGGTGTAATAAATAGTGTATTATCTAGAATTCTTTAAAAAAAAAATACGTCGGGATATTTCGAAGTTATCCTATAAATTTATCCCGATAGCACTTACAGGATACAGACGCGGATCGAAGTATATCACGGTCTAGCAAGTTCCGAGCTCTCAACGCCAAACGAATTGAGAAAAAGGAGCGCTGCAAATGGGATAAAGTAAACTCATTTCTGCAAAGTACTGCAAGTTTCGAGCTCTAAAAGGCAGTCGCAAGCATTGATGTAATAGAGCAATCCGTTTATACTACGAGAATACTAGCTGTTTCACATGACTTTACTCGCGTTTTCTTTAAGTAAGAAGCTTTCATATTGAATCTACCTATAGACAGTAACAATCTTTAATTTCGCTCTATGACGGTACCAACACAAGCGACCAAGCAGAAGAGCGCAACACTATGCATGAACTCTGTCTCTTATCTCGCTCGCGAACTATCGTTCATACATTGCCATATGACCAGTAAGTGTCACTGTTTTCGCGGACAAAATCGCCGGCACAACTAGTATAAGATATAAACCACACAGCAATTTTTAATAGAACGGTGAACCAAAGTGCGTTATGGTCAGTTTTATTGAGGGCTTCCATCTTCGGGCGTATTAAAGAAAATGTAAGAGAAAATGGGGTAAATTCATTTTCCTCACCGACTCTTGAGAGCTAGATTACATGGAAGAATAAATGTAAGTTTTCTTTAGTATTATCCACTTCGTATTATTTTATATACCTTTAAGATGAAAATCTTTACATCATTTTTTTTATGTTACGAGAAGCATTCGAGCAGGCGGTTCACATAATTGACTACCAACACCATGGACATCTGCACCACCAGTAGGCTAGTAGTTGCGTTGCCGGCCTTTAATGACGAGATTAGACCACCGGGAAGTCTCACAAACCGTATGAAACACGACAACAATACCTTCACTTCAAGTGACAGCATTGCCGCCATTTGACGCTGATCTTATGTGAGAAAAAGGTATTGGTACGCGGACACGCCGGCCTAATTCGGCTGTTGATCAAAAAGACGTGACACTAACTCTAATTAGATAGAATGGAGTAAAGGAAAGGGGTGGAGGAAAAGGATATAAAGGTAAATGGAGAGGAGATAAAGGATGCGGACACTACTGTCACGGACGATGGCTTTACTACATTCCAGTTAAGCAATGCCTTCCTTGACTCGTCGTCTATCCTACAGATTCCAATGCATGAACAGAACCAGCGTTTTAGGCGTAACAGACAGAGTGACTTTCACATTTATAAATACAGCTGTTACCAATTTCGTCTTCATTAAATTTTTAAAAAATTACCGATTTTGATGGATCTTATTTTTATTTTGGCGATAAATATTCGAATTAAAAGATAAGTTATGCGACAGTTCTTTGCGCCCTGTATGAAAAGAGGCCACAAAATAGTCCGTCGGTGTTTTCATCAAGTTTAAGATTCCGCTCCGGAGGTCGTGAGTTCGATTCCCGCCTCGAGTTTGGGTTTATTATCTATGTGTATATATTTCTACAAAAAAATATTTGTGTATAACAGACGTCTGTTACCTAAAACACAGACATTATGTTGTCTACCTTAGGAACAGACTTCCGCGTGTCATACAGTCCTGTATGTATATTTATTTATTACTTATTAGTTGAGGCATATAATTGCTAACATATTCATATAAAAAAATAAATAAAAAACAACGCGCCTTTCCCATAAAACAACTCAACAATCTATCCAACAAACTGAAGCCAATAAATTTCAAATACCACAGACGCAAATGGCTGACTGGGGGTACAACAATTTATTTTTCCAGTTTAAATCGTAAAAATTCCACACATTTCTACTTACGGGCCACTTTAAATCAATATTCGACAAAATAAAACGACTCCCAGCAAATGAAGTTATAACAATGGATCCCCCTTGTCCGTGGCAAAACATAACAAATCCTCCTCCAGCTCGAAGAATAGTGACCCTTATCGTGAAATAATAAAGGTCATATTAGCTGGAACGCTAACGGCGTATATTACACGATTATCGGCTCGGCATATTTGCATTTTTGCCATCTTTTTTTGGAATTCGCAAAGTCGTGATGTTCTAGTGTAATGGTGGGTTGGAATACAAGGCGCTTGGTGATTCTCTGATATTGTCGTGGTTTAATTTGAAAAGCAGTTGTGAAGATATTATCGGACGTTATTCCGCGGAAGTCTATGATTAGCAGGGAATTACCCTTTATCTAAGGCTTTGCAGACTAATATTTAATTCGCTTATAATTTCGCTCTGTTCTTCCGTCCGTCCATCTGTCTGCCCGTATGATGGTCGCCCCCTACGATTTCCAAACTATTAGACGTAGATACTTAAAATTTTCCATGTTGATAGAACAGGTTAAAAACTCATTAGGAAAATTATTTTGAACAAAATCGGCCATCAACTTTTGAAGTTATTTAACAAATACGTTTATAGCTTATCAGATACGGAACCCTTCTATATAAGCGTGTCTTGACACGATCTTGACATTTTTCATATAATAAGCATGACGAAAAATTTTTAAAAATAGGTTTATAGTTTTCTCAAGTATGTACTATTGCCAAAAAAATTAATATCTGCGGATATTTAAGTATTTCTAGAAAAGAAAACATTATAAATTTAAAGATTAAAATTCACTCCAGAACACTCAAAGTTGTCATGACGTCACTTTATGTTAAAAATGCTATGCCTTCTGATTATTGTCGTCATGCCTATTTACCACACAAACAATACGTTTTTAAAAAATAGAGTCATATGTCTGGATTTACTACATGTGTCTATTATATGTATTTTGTGAGGGCACTAGGGGACACGCAGTGCCCTCAAAGGGAATTTCGAAAAATATCGAAAAATTGCCATAACGCTGCAAAACATGACAAAAATTTGAAAACTAAATTTGCGCGTAGAACCTCTTCCACTCGTTCGAAGTTACGCTTCTTTTAAAGCTTTATTTACACAATTATTACTACGCATATCATCGCTTTGATTATGCTCAAAGCAAGCAAAGCAAAGGCAAGCGTTTGAGAGGGGATACAAAAAATTAAAAACTTACATCAGCGTGTGTCCAAAAAAAAAGTTATATGCGTTTCAGGGGTCCCAAATAAAGTTAAATAAGAAAAAAAATAAACGAAATTTAGCGATACGATTTTGTAAACAATCTAGCAATATAATAATGATGCTATTATTGTAAAGAAGTAAAGTGTGTGAGTTGGTATGTTCCCTGCGATTTCCAGTTCTACTGGATCCATTTTGAAAATTATTTTGCTGTTACAAAAGTATGCTATCCTTGAGTGCTTTAGGCTGCCTTTTATTTTTGGTAAATATGCATCAACTAGCCGTTTCTCGCGCCTTCGTTTGCGTTAAACTTGCGAGTGCCCACAGGCCTCTTTAATCTAGCCCTGTCTAAAATTATGTTCTTAGCGGTTGTCTACAAACTCTAAACTACCTTAATGCCAAATTTTTGTGCGTTCAGCGATTTTCGAAATTTCGTTTAAGTAAGTTTTCGCTCTTATATATATAGATTGCACCCGTGCGAAGCCGGGACGAGTGGCTAGTACTATTCCCGTAACCCTAAGTAAGCTTAAATTAAAGCTTGTGTCAGAAGTGGGTGCGATAATACCACAGTGGCGTTGGGATTTGAACCGGGCACCTTGCGGACTACAGTCCATCCCTTCTACCGTTGAGCTGTTGAGGTCATTTACGACTAATTATACATATTAAAGTGATACTATCTTACACGCCTGCCGAAGCACGGTGGAGGTCGGATATCAAATATAAATTAGAGCTAGAATGGGTCACCTGTTCGCAGCAAGAACTGCACTTTACCTCTCGATCGACTCAAACGCCGACCACTGATCAGGCTCCTGAAAGACCTCCTCTCCTATTACTCTACTATTTCTATAAAGTTTCAACCATAAAGTTTTGTGAACAGTCAAGTGTTGTCACGACAATCGCGTTATTAATTCGAAGAGCCCGTTGTAATCTTATTAAACATGTGTCCGCAACCCTCGTCAAGTATCCAGACGTCGCGCGTCGTGGGTGTTGACAGGTTAGTGTGTCATCTATAAATCAAAGTAGATAGTACACCCAAGGTTTAAAGCTTCTGTTGTTACAGAAGAACAAGTTTTATAGTGGACACTTAATACATGTGTTTGAGGTGGCCAACGCATTATCTTCCTTTACAAAACCAGATTTTTGAAGGGTTCCGTAGTCCTACAAGGGAAGCCTATAGTTTCGCTCTGTCCACGGTTCATCTAAGTAACTCTACATTTGTTACTTAGGTATCAAAGTACTAACCCCTGGTGAGCTACGGAACACTGTATGAACTGCATTGCCAGAAAGCTCACAGAAATAGTGTGGTATTATCTAAGTCGTATTGGTTCGGAAACCAGAGTTGTTGTGAGAGGCAGGAAATTCTTACCAAATCTAATAGATTCCTCACCACTTTCCGTGAAATCACTAATTTTCAGCGTTTACGTCAAACCGCCCGCTTATAGAATTATCGACATAAATTCGTGTCTTACATTGTTGGTTGAAACTCATATAATATATTCCGTAACACAGTTTAAACATAAACCAAATCCTGCGATGCGATAATAGGTGTTATAGCACAGCATATTATAATTTAATTTCCGCAGTGGTTTCGACTCTAGTGGAAGTAATTAGCCTTATTTGCCTAGTCAAACTATCTTCTTGTCTGATGAAACAAGTCACCAGCTTCGCTGTTTCCCAACCCATAAAACTTAGGGACGTTGAAGAAAAGAGCAGACTCATTTTTCAAAGGCCGGCAATGCATCTGTGGCCTTCTGCTGGTATACCCCTTGCTTCTGCCTCTACCTACCGCGTCTAAGCTAGTTTTGTAACCGTTTTTGGTGAGCTCATTGGTTAGGTCAAAGCACTTGTCCGTTTTTATCAGATGGTCTTTCGGGATGTAGGTCTCCCATTGAACTGTAAGCTCGCTTTAGTGTCTTAGAATAAAGGAGATACATTGTAAATACTTTTCCGTAAATACACAAGCGTTATATATGTGTGTAAAGTATGAATCACAAACCACGAAACAGTCTATTAATAAAATTTAGTACTATTACATTATTTTGCATCGCCGTTATAAATTAGCACATGAATCTGAACTAGACGCGAATTTGTGTTTTTTGAGTACAATCTGAAAGATTTACTTTCTTATTCTGTGCAGTAACGTGTAGTGGTTTATTGCATTTACGTCATTAGATGTTTAAAATAAACCAAATATACAGATGTGTTTGTGCGAAGTGTGGGTTTTCATTGTTATGATATTTGCTTCTATGAAATGCAATACTATGACCTAATTTAAATTAGAACACATTAAACAACGCTACTATAGGATCTCTAATATAATATTTAAAGCTGAATAGTTTGTTTGTTTACTTACGAGATAAACCGAGGAATTACTCGTTCGAATTGGATAATTTCTCTTAGTATTAGATAGTCCACTTATTGAGGAAGGCTATATATAGGCTGTATATCATCACGCTAAAATTTTATCTAAACCTAATTTTACGCGGACGATGTCCCTGGCACAGCTATATATTTGTAAAATGACCCTACAGCTCAGCGGTAAAAAGGCAAACGGTGGGGTAACCAATTAAGTCAAGTCAAATCACATTAAATTTGGGGAGGATGACTGGTCATCCTTAACACAGGTAAATCCTTAAGCTAGCCAGGATGATCAGCCTGTACTCTTTTATCTTCTATGTAAAACTTCTTCTACGTTTTATGTTATGTTTTCATGTTTTTATATTTATAGAAATTTAAATTTTGATTTTCACACAAGCTTTGAAACATTTAAAGATAGCTGAAAATTGTTAGCATATACTAAAAGCACACCAAAAAAAAACCTTTTCAAGACATTAAATTTTTTTACAAACTTCGTGAAAGTCATTTACAGAATTAGTTTTTTTTTTAAGACCCATGTAAAAGCTAGAAGATATAGCAAGATATAACATAGAATTGCTCTCTTTTCGTATTAATATTCGTATTCAGTCAAGGTAAATTTTAAGATGGAGCGAGATACAGTTTTGGCGTCGCCCCCTTCCTTACTAGTCCTGGTTTTTTTTTTATGTTACAAGGGGGCAGACGAGCAGGCAGCAGGCACCGAAGGGAATAATTTCATTAAATAAAATTATTATATTTTAATGTTACAAATAGACACTTTCGTGTCACGGGGTGCGTTGCCAAACTCCTTCGAAACGGCTCGACCGATTTTCATGAAATTTTGCGTGCATATTGGCCAGGGTTGAGAATCCTTCAACATCTATTTTTCATCCCCCTAAGTGATATGGGCGGCCCACGCGGTCGAAGGCGCTAAACTAAACTGGCTAAAAATATACTAAACTAGCTGTGCCCGCGTAAAATAAGGTACAAAAATAGATTCAATTTTATCGTGATGATATATACCTTTCCTCGATAAATTAACCATCGAACACTGATAGAATTTTTAAAATCGGAATGATAATTCCTGAGACTAGCGTGTTCAAGCAAACAAACAAACTCTTCAGCTTTATATATGTGTATAGATATACATATAGATAAAGAGGATTATGCAGTCATAATCCTCTTTATCCCCGTTGGCGCAGTGGGCAGCGACCCTGCCTTCCGCTCCGGGGTCGTGGGTTCGATTCCCGCCTCGAGTCTGGGTGTATTATCTATATGCATGTAATTATATATTTCGAAAAAATATATATATTTGTGTATAACAGGCGTCTGTTACCTATAACACAGGCATTAAGTTGTCTACCGTAGGAACAGACGTCCGTGTGTCATATAGTCCAGTATATATTTATTTATTTATTTATTATATTTCGAATTATATAAAACTGATCTGTCGCTCACCTGATGTTCCAGTGTTCTCTCCCCTGCCAGCGTTCACTTCCCAGCAAAGTCAGTGTATTCAACACGGACCAAGTCACAGGCTTTTAGGTGGACATTAACAATATTCCTACTACGACCAAGTCATAAAATTTCTGTAGCATAAATTTAAAAGCACCTTGTGATTTACGATCTAGTTATTTGAATTTATAATACAATTATAGCTTGTTCAGAAGAAAATTATCACAGTTTCACTTATGAACGAAGCGTTAAGAGAGTCAATGGAATTGCCTGCCAAAGACAGTTACCTCGATAAGTTTTGACAAAGTTCTTAACTGCAAAGTATACTTTAACTTTACAATAAACTTGAAGTCCGTAATTGTATAAAATACTTCGTATAGGAGTCGATATGAAATGCTAGGTGGATGGAGCTTGATTTTGCTAATACAAATTTTCACTCAAGACTGAATATTGGCACATCATGATATACATTGATATTCCATTGTTTCGTATAATGGGCGTAACTATGGGTTGCGATGATATGCAATTGTGACCGAATAAACTAAAACCTTATGATATCCAATCCCGCAAAATTATTTAATTCTCTTTTAACAAATCTATCACAATTACTCGAATTGAGGGGGTCTTAGTTTCATCAAAATTCATTCGAGTCGATCACTAGGTTAAGCAGCTTTTACCGCGACCAGGTGATAGATGCGTGACTAGCTATAGCGCTGATTTTCAAATATCTAACCTCATTTGTGTTTCGTAAGGCGTTTAAAGCAGTGTTCATCGATGAATATCACTATGTGATTTTAGTAGTGAGATTGTGGGGATTCTGGGGATGACGTCAGACTTAACTCACTCCACAGCGAAATTCTCTGTAATTTAAGCGGACCCTTGTACTAGACTGGAATAACGCTAGGAAGACGAATCAGATTTAAGCTAATAGGACGCGATACTTTGATGTCTATTTAGTCTAGACTTTTCTGAAATTATCCGTAATAAATTAATAGACAAATACACTAAAATTATTATGTGTTTTCGTCTTGAGTAAAATATATAGACCATACTAGCTGTTTACCCCGGCTTCGTTCGCGTAAAATTAAACTTGAAAGAGCCCTTAGGCTTTTTTTAATCTAGCCCTATCGAAAATCCGTGACCCCTTTCAAATGTCATCATTATAAGTCTCGTGGTTTTCGAGATTTTATTGGTTGTACAGGGATTTTGCTGGTATACCCCTTGCTCCCACCTCTACCGCGTATAAGCTGGTTTATAACCGTTTTTGGGGGGCTCATTGGTTAGGTCAAAGTACTTGTTCGTTTTAATCAGATGGTCTTTACATTTAAATTTTATGTACAGATTGCAAACTTTACAAATACCTTTATATTACTAACAATATTAAATAAGATATAAACAATACAAAATTTAAACTCCACTGAATGGATTACGAGCACTGTAGCTCATAATAAATTCCTTAATCAAAGCTTTGCGTGATAGGCAAGATTTATAGCTTTGCAAATTGCACGCGATTAAATTACGTTCAAACTTTTGGCACAACTCAATGAGGCCTCCAGTGCAGTAAATTAACGGAGAAATATAAAGTTGAAACTAAGCGAATAATAGCTTAATTACCGTTTGCCCAGTTTTTTATGGGAATTGGATTTAGTAAAACAGTTGTTATACCATACCAACCTTACTTATAAGCTGGCCCGTTGGCGCAGTGGGCAGTGACCCTGCTTACCGCTTCAGGGGTCGTGTGTTCGATTCCCACCTCGAGTCTGGGTGTATTATCCGTATGTATGTATTTATATATTTCTAAAAAAAAATATTTGTGTGGCGACAGTAGAAGAAACAAAGGGGGCCTCCCTTTGTTTCTGCTACTATGCCCAGCAGTAGGCGATTAAGGGCTAATAATAGGGGTCGTGGCCTAACCAGTGGTCGGGTCGATCGATTTTTGTCGATCGCTAGGTTAAGTAGCTCTTGCTGCGACTAGGTGGGTGACCCATTCAAAAACTGGTTTATATTTATATCCAATTTCCTCCGTGTTTCGGAAGGCACGTACAACAGTGCGACCCGATTAATGTCACTAGAGTGATGTTAATGGTGAGATAATGGAGATCTAGAGGGTCCAGAGGATGACGTCAGATGACAATCGGTCCACTTAACTCACCCCACAGTCACAACCACTGCAATCTAAGTGGACCCTGGTACTATACTGGAATAACGCTAGAAAAAAGAAGTTTATATCTCAATAAACTAGCGAATTCAGCGTGAAATAAGAAAATGGGGGAGTCTCAAAGTCACATAATACTTCCAAGTATCTTTAGGCCCCGCATAGGGGCCTAAAGAATCACTCATTATCACTAGGCCGTCTATTACCTTAGTTTCAAAAAACATGTTTTAATCGGGCAAAATTCATTTAGGATTAAAAAACCACTCTGCAAAAAATTGCAATCAGATTTCCAAAAAATAATAATAGTTCAAATTCACACACCGCTTGCGAAGCTCATAAAACCACTCGTAATTAAGCTCTTGCCACACTCCAAACACCTAAAAATGGATTAATAACTGGATTTGAATTCACTGTTCATACAGTCATCTAAAGCAAAAAAATGGTTTTTAGTGTTTATTTTAATAGTAGTTTTAATTGAAATTTAACATGTTCGATGGCACGATGAGATCTATGGTTTATTTAATCCTATGGTTTCACACATGATTCACACCAAATTATTCCCTTATTTTCATACCGTAATATTCCTTATAGCTATGAAGCTACCCTATTTTCTTTGATAAAGTATTAAAAAGGTAGGTAGGTAAGATCTTTTTTAGTATATTTTATTTTCATGGGCGGTGGACGGATCCTTATTATGAGTGACCACTGACGCCCACTACACGGACGACTACTAGAAGCTAACAGATGTGTTGACGGTATTTGCGAAATGAGTAAGCTCTTATGTAATCATAGTCATAGGCAATTAGTAAAAATAATTAATTTCAACGGTACTAATAGATACTTCAGTTTTATTTATATGTATCTAGATGTATTGAATAATGACGTAATAGCTTTTCCAACCGTTTTGTCCCAGCTTGCAGCGTCAAATGCTAACGGTTCACTCAGCAGATTTTATTACTGCTGCATATTTTGCAGATTTATTTGATAAATTAGGACCCATGTGCAGTATATTGGCAATATTTTACACAACTAAATCCTTAGCCGGAATTTTTAGGAAACTCTGATTGCATAAACGCATCGAAACGAGGACGGGCCCGAGAATGGAAAAGAGAAAGGGAACGGGAACTGAACGGGAAAAGGGAACGGGAACGGAACGGGGAACGTGGAACGTGAATACTATTATAGGTTAATAGAATGGGGTAAGTAGTAAGTAACCCAACGCTCTGGCAGCACAGCGCCTGGCGGATCCGCAAGTTATTACTTTGATCTATCTCAAAGTCGATTGCATATTTAACATTCCTTACTAAATATCCAGCTTGAAGGCAGTTTATATGTCGACGTTCCACTTTAATCGCCGGATATTACCCTCCCTGCATGTTACCCTGTATTAAGACCGTGTGCAATCCAGTGCCAATAATTCATACAATTGGTGGAAATTTAGATGGGACTCATTGGGGAATTGCGGTTGTTTAAATTCGGCAACAATTGATCGAGCGTCTGTAAAGTTCTGAACTAAACACGTAACTTGCGGCCTAGTGACATAAGGAGTCGCGGGTTACATGAAAGCAGCTAACATTAAACATTCAATCATCCGGTATAACCCTTCTTACATATTACCCCGTCCGTATTAAGACCGTATGCAATCCATTGCCAATAATTCATACAATTGGTGGAAATTTAGATGGGACTCATTGGGGAATTGCGGTTGTTTAAATTCGGCAACAA